>JARK01001560.1:324275-336076 GCA_000688135.1 Ancylostoma ceylanicum
CCCCCCCCCCACTTTAGGCGCCGGCGCATCCTTATCTCAGCGTTGGACCCGTCTCCCCCAGTTTGGGCGCCAGCGGCGCACTTATTACAGAGACGGACTTGTCTCGTTGTGCCTACCCACTCTTGGTTGCCGGCGCTCCTATTGCCCGTACCTCTTGCTTCTCTTTCCGACTGCTTAACTCGACTGCACCACACCATACCCGGTCTGATATTATCGGTATCAGAAGAATACGGTATGCAATCACTACCACTGACCAATCAGGTAATTTCGTAACGCTCTGACACACATATACACTCACACACACACTTACATACAGACTAAGCGCGTTATTATAAGTCATGATTTTTCACATATGGATGTGGAACGTCATACTACGGAGGGGCGGCACGGCCAAGCTTCATGATTCGTCAATCCATACAATACGGCCAATCACAAAGCTAGGGCGCTGCTGCCTGTTCAGGTATATAGCTCTACATCTCGTTGAGGTCACGCTACGACGCCTTCCATGCGAAATGACAACAAGCCAGTACACCTTTTGACGAATGCACAGCGCAGTGTCTATAAACGGTCAACTAGCTGATATACCCGATATGTGATGCTCTGTGAAAATTTCTCTTGCTATTCTTGCCAGGTGTTTTCAGGTATTTGCTGAGAAAGTCTATGGCAGATTTGCATTTATAATGCCTCTATGTGTGGCTATTTCAACCGTCGGTTCAGCAAACGGCGTTATCATGACGAGCTCGAGGTGAGTTCGGTCACATCTTCACTAGCCATAGGTGAGGACCGATAGCAAAAGATTGATAATGCAGTCTATTTCACCAGGCGGATCTTCGCGGGATCGCCTATTTTTTTCTGAACAGCAGCCTTTTCGTACCGCAGTAAGAGAAATAACTTTTGGAAAATTAGTACCACTTAACAAAGATGTCACTTGAAAATCAAGGCATCATAGAATTCTGTAGGCAGAGAAGAAAAGAGGGAAAATCAAAATTTTTCCGGAAACTAGCTTTAATAATAGTCAAACAGCTAGAAGTAAGTGTAAAATTCCAATGAAAGGGAGCTCAATTACCAGAAACAGAAAAAAAACGTTGAAAAGATGTGGGGAATCCATACAATTCTGTACAGATAACGAAGAAATTCCCTTGAGAAGGGCGGTGGCTTGACGAATAGATCACGTGGTAATCGATCTAATCCGTGCCCCAGGAATATTTCGGTGCTCTGATCGCGAAACGAAAAACCGCGAAAACGCGTACAATCAGCTGAGGAATGAGTCCGTCTGGTCCCAGGCGATCTTTTATCTCTGAAGTTCAATGGCGACCTATTTGGCGAGAGAATGTGTTTGGCAAGACATTTTACGGGTTAAAATCTTGCTTGGCGAGACATTTTCCGGGAGAATGGACCACAACTATGTTTGACAAGACAAATGGCCAAAGAATATGTTGGCGACCCATTTCCCGGGTGTTTTGCAAGAAAAATGGCCGGTAAAGATGTTGGCGACCTATTTCCCAGGACAAGCACATACGACGCTTCGGGTCTTGAGTGGAAGCGTCGGTTCAGTCACCCAAGTACGAGGTACGCGTGGCAGAACAGTGGCGTGATACCAATCCAAGCCAAGATTTTTGATCGAGGATGTCCTAGCGATCCTCGGCAGACCGCGCATCGTAGTGCGCGGTCGGTAGGATCGAGCAGATTCCAACGGCATCCAGGAATGAACGACGTTGACCGATCCCGGTGAGATCCAGGAGCTACGTTCTGTCGTGCACGGCATCAATGGATGTTGCTGGTCCAGTTGCGCAGATCCCAGGTACATCCTCGATCTGATCCCCACCCGTTAAAACGTCAAGTGTAGTGCCAAGGTGAAAGGTTTATATGACGAGGCAGTAATCAGGGCTTGCATGAAGACGCATTTGGCAAGGTTTGCATGACGACCCATTTGGCAAGGTTTGCGTGACGACCCATTTGACAAGGTTTGCATGGCGATCCATTTAACAAGGTTTGTATGGTGACCCATTTGGCGAAACATCTTGTTTGGTAAGACATTTAGCGGAGTTCGTTTGCCTGGCTAGTTGGCAAGCCCGTTTCCTAGGTTGCCAAACAAACCTCGCCAAATAGGTCGCCATTTGACTTCAGAGAAGTAAGTAAAGGGACACTCACAGTGCAGCTCGTGTGACGAAAGCAAGGAAACTTTCCGTAGGTGCTGCCTTTGAACTTCTTCCAGCTGGAAGGAAAACTCTCTCTCAGGTTGTTCTACTGTGGTGCTCGTGAAGGACAGATGCCAGTATTGTTAACGATGATCAACAAGAGACTCCGAACCCCAATACCTGCTGTGATTTTCACGGTTGGTTAATTCAAGGATACACAAAGGACCATTTTAAACTTTTGCGGATTGCATTCACGATAAGCGAATAATGGACAGAAGCTGCGGCCGTCCGTCATTTTACTCAGAAGCGCTTCTCACTGATAACTTTTTTTATTTAGTGCCTTATATCGATAGGATATCTATTCCTAGCTGACAACCTTTTTGTGCTCATTAATGCAAGCCAGGTAACGGCCTGGCTTGCTATCACTGTTGTGACGATAGCACTGTTTAGACTTCGTTGTAAATATCCAGATGCACCACGACCAGTCAAGGTATGGGCAGGACGAGCCTGTCACATTTAGTTCGAATAGTGCTGTGGTGCACTTTTCCTTTTGTTCGCCTTATTTGAGACCTTTGGTTACAGGTGAACTTAATTTTCCCAATTGTTTTTGTGATTGGTTCGTCTGCCATTGTAGTTATGCCTATATTTGGTTCACCATTCGATTCAGGTACGAGGCTTCAATATCTATATAATATAAGGGGAGCAACACAAAAACGATCCTTCTCCAAGACCGCCAGAGTAATTCCACATTTTCAGCCCTAGGTCTTGCTATACTCTTCACAGCCGTTCCCATCTATGTCATATTTATTGGTTGCTTTAAGCTGCCGGAATCCTGCAAGATTTGTATGAGTGAGTTCTTGGTGTAATTTTCTGGAGGTGGACGAATTCTCATGGGAGTAGGAAGAGCATCTATCGAATATCTATTTTTATTTTTCCTGAATATTACATCTTAGCAAGGAGATATAGCAGGTTACGCTACTGGAACAGAATTAGAACTGTATGGGTAGCAAGTTTCTTTAGATGCGCCGTCTCACCTCAGAGTCATTTTTTGAGATTTCTAGGTGAAAATAATTCCCATTACTTTGATCACAATGGTATACATATCTCTGTACGAAACTACCGAAAATCCCGTATTCCAGCCCCATTTTTCGAGGAGCATGTGGGCAGGGCCGGAGGGCGGGGCCAACACAGTCCCTGAATGATTCACTTCCGGGAGCGCACCTTGTGAGGAAATTTGTGCAGCTCTATAGAGTTTTTCATTCACACCCCAACAGAATGGAGACCGCTTCCATGTGTAACGAGCAAGAGAGTAGGTGGAAGACGGAAACCTTGTGGTATTGGCTCCGCCCACTGTCTCCCCAATAATTGGGGCTGGAAGATGGGTTTTTACGGAAGCTTTCCATGGAATCACGTGTATCATCCTGATCAGCGAGTTCTAGAGATTTCTGTCATGAAAATTTCTGGGGAATTTTTTAAAGAGATTTCGAGAAGTGGTATTGTCATGTTAGGCCGCATCAGTCTAGTCGGGTGCATAGTTTTGATTTACGGCTTATCTACGTGCATTTCACTCTTTACGCGAGTTCTCTTCTTTGAAGGGTTTCATTCAAATTTTATTTATGTTCTGTATTTTCAGGAGGTTTCACTGAATTCTGGCAAAAGCTGTTCATGGTTTTGGACGATAACGATTACACCAAATAGAATATGGTTTTCTTCCTGAGATATTTGTCAAAAATTATGAGAACACACATTTCAACTGTTTAACATTGGTTACCAATGGCAGTTTTTAAAAAGATTTTGTTCCGTTCTCGTTTATTTTTTTTTGTAAAATACTATGAAAATGTCATAAAATGGTTCATTGACTGTGTATTTCCTTCAGAATACGGATATGGCTATAACTATGGGTAAAACATTGGGTATACTATCTTCAAGTGATGTAGGCACTTCGGTTTTTTAGGCAGAAGGTGGAGTCATCAATCACTGCTACCCACCAATGATGGAACACATGATTAACTCTTAAATCTACTCAAATGCCGCCCTCCCCAGTACAAATGCCGGGAAAAAACGGGGTCGTAACCACCTGACCAACCCACATGCAAGAATCGTGCGATTCAAAGTATGCCATATCTTACTGTGCATGTCATCATTAGTGCTCACTGATGAGACCACCAGGGCCTGGCTGCATCAATTAACACATTCGCGACCTGGGCCCACCATTATCCCACGGTGAGCCCCCAACTGACGGTGGGCCCACCATTTTCCCCTGGTTCTCCCTCGATTACGGTGCCCGCTCCCACCTACCCCGCCGTTGGCCCACCATTGTTATCAATCCCACGGTGGGCCCACCGTTTCTCCATGGTGGGCCCACCATGCTTGAAGAACCCGCGGTGGGACCACAATTTGCCCACCATTCACCCACTGCTAACCCACGTTTCGACCTTTCCATGTAAACAACTGTTAGATAGCTGCTGATGCTGATAGAAACCGTATATAGGCCGGCTGCGGGGTGTGAAAGCCAGAGCGGAGACTAGACGAGCCCTACGGGACTTGTCTGCCCAGCAAACGGCCAGACAAGATGCGTGGGACGCGGTCGCGTGCGAACGCATCGCGGATGTAGATAAGACCCCCAATATGCACCACAAATCCCCCGATCTGCCCCCGGAAGCGCCCAAGTTAGCCCACGGTGGGCCCACTAGTAGCCCATGGTGACGCTTCCATTTGCCCATGGTTGACGTGCCGAACATTCACCATGGGACAACTGTGGGTCCACCGTGGTCCGAAAGTTCAGAGCACTCGGCATGGTGCACAGCGTGGGACACGGGCGGTCCTTTATGCATGCATTTATGCTCGACAGGTTGAGCACCCGGTCCCACGCGTTGCGCCATGCGTGTCAACCGGTTGAGCACATTGTCGCGAATGTGCTGAGATTATCCAAGGTGAACGTGGTGACCCCTTGCCAACAATGGGTATATTTTGAGAGAGGGTTTCAACATGTTCGCCGTGGGTAATTCTCAATTATGCATGCGATCGGATAGAGCAGTCCTTTTTTGCTCAAATAATTCAACAACTCTAGAAGGGCGGGTAGGCCCGAGACTTTCCGGAAACGTAGATGAATCCACAATGATGAATAGTTTCTGAGAACTTCTTTAAAAAGGCATGAGGGATGTTCAAAAAAAAAACTGCTGAAGCGCATGTCTTCAGCCTAGCCCTATTAATTACTCACGAAGTTGTGTTATCTTAAGGAACGAGACGCACCTCAATCATCTGCGCCAGCAAGCAAAAGACCACTACCACCAGTACCGTTCCCTCGCTCTTTTTACAAGAAGCCGAGCCATTCCTTGTCGCTGATATTAAGTTCCGTTTCCTTTCTTCTGGGATTTTAGAGGTCTTGAGTAGGTTTAGAGGTGTCCACCAATCCAACTTATCCCACGAACATTGGCTAGGATTTAAGGAAGTACTTAGTTTGATAGCAGACAACTCAATCCGCCTCTCTGTCAGTGACAAGGGTGGAGAGTTTGTGGTGCTATCCCAAACAATGGAGCACCTAGCATGTGGGTTCACATCAATTTCATTCTTGGAACTTTCATTTTAAAAAGGGTTTCTCATTTGCAAATTATCCACCTCCGAAGCAGTCTGGTAGCTATCATCAGCTATAGCTGTAAGACACTCTCTATCTGGAGACGATGGAAAATGGCGCCTCAGTGCAGAAATTTTTGCAGATGGCCGAGTCAGACAAAGAGAAGGATTCGTCACAAAAAGCAGAAGGAGATGCTGCTGCTAAATCTGATAAAGGAGAGGGAGAAAGTAGCGCAAAGCCTGAAAAGTCTGGCAGAGACGCTAAAGACGATGCTGCACCTGACGATGGCGGCGCTGCAGATGACAAAGGTGAAGCTGATGAGAGCACGCCAATGGTGCCGCCAGCTGAAGATGCGAAGAAAAAAGCGATTGGAATTGGAGACGATGAAGAGAAGGTGAATCACACATAGTCGAGAACATCCTCAATGCACACTTTCTTTCACAAGTGGGGCTTCCGCACTTTTGTCGCGGCGACAGTCGGCGCTGCTGCTACAAAAGTATGAACGCCGTTCAGAGTTTGCCAGCACAGTGCGTGTCAAAACGAGTTAAGACCAACAGCTGACTAAACCGCGTCGAGAAACCAGCAGCTAACTAAACCCCAATGCATAAATGATGAACGTCAGAATATATATAGTAGTGGTCATCCCGACTCAATGCTGTTCCTTTGCGGCCATATCACTAATATCACCACGCATTACCAACGCGAGCTCATGCAATGGCGGGAGCGTAGCGGTGTGAGCCTAGAATGGTTCCATTTATCAGTGAGGGTGACCATTTTCGACCGCGAATTGCTCCATTCACTAGTGAAATGAAACTCTTATCGAGCACCACCGCCACGCTCACGCTCTTGCACCGGCTCGCGTTGGTAATAGGTAAAGGTGTTGTGATGCGGCCGATAAGGAACAGCAATGAATCAGAATGACCATGACTATACCTGCTTTCAGAGGGGAAAGAAGAGTATTAGCAGAGTAATGTGATATTGAGAATAAGAACTATTTCAGCAACGAAAGATGATATTCAGGATACGGGAAAAGGACTCGAAAAAACGCTGACGTTAACAAACTGTGTTACATTGATCGTCGGTTGCATTATCGGTTCAGGGATATTTGTCAGTCCAACAGGCATTCAAGCAGGTTGTGCGGCCTTTCAATCTTTGACTCCATCTGGAGCATTGGCAGAAATTAGCAAAATGCCCGATTTCAGCTGCTGGATCAGTCGGTTCTTCACTTATCATTTGGGTTCTGTGTGGAATATGGTGTGGTTTGGGCTCGTATATCTATGCTGAACTTGGAACATTGATCACAAAATCTGGTGGCGATTACGCTTACATTATGGAAGCGTTCGGCCCATTTCTTGCTTTCCTTCGGCTCTGGATTGAAAGTATAGTTGTGAGGTATATGAACATTCCATTCAGGCTATACAAGCCTTTAACACATTCACAACGTTACGCTTTTGGCATGGTGTGTCACGTGGGACGCGTTGCACGTTGGAAAAAGTACCCATAACTTTACACAAATCAAACCAAATGAGAACTATTTCCACTCATTCAGATGACAAAAAATTCTCTATAACATATCTCAGGTCACATTCGAAATGACTTCCTTTAGCTTCGATACAAGCATCCGATCCCTTCCGTAGATTCTTGAGAATGCGCGCTACCATTTCCGGCGAAATTCGGTCTCAAGCAACCACCTTGGCTGTCTCCAGCGAATCTAATGACATCCGTTTGAAAGAGCAGACTTTTTGCTCCAAGATAGATTAGCGAAATCCAGAGGGCTGAGATCGAATGAGTTTGATGACCAAACATCCTTCGTCCAGAACCACGGAAGATTGGTTCCACAGTACCACAGTGCCTTCTTTTCGCCGTGAGCAGGTGCCCAATCTTGGTGGAAGGCTCACTCAATATCTATAGCATTCTATTCGATCCAAGGAATCACCGCTTGCTCCAAGATCTGTTTCAAATGAAGTTCGACATAAATTTTAACTCCTTTTTGGACAAAAACCAGCTTAACTTTGCTTAGATTCGATATTTCACCCCACACCGTCACGGATTGTCAGAAAAGTTTTTTTCAAGCTTGACGGCTCTTGGAGACTCCTTCGACAAAAGTTCCCGCTGATTCTGCGCATTTCAGAGTGAATATCTTCTCGTCCGTGAAGGGGATTCCGCCGAGCTTGCCACCACGCGCAAGGGTGCCTGGCTGGTTGGCAAGCTCGTCTGCAACGTTGCCAAACAAACCTCGCCAAATGAATCGGCATTTGATATTAGAGCAGAAAATGGTCGTAATGGCTATCTAGGCAGATTTTTATGCCTAAGCTGTTCAACTGAGGCACCTAATTTAGTAATAGCGTAAAATCAGTGTTGAAAACAAAAAAAAATCGAAAAATTGACAACAGGCATTTCAGCGTTGTTTCCATTCCTAGTTGCTAGAAATTAATGCGACTATCAAGCTAACATAAGTAAAACTTGTTTGACTTGTCATCAACACTCTGCGTTTCCTGCGCGGGCCTAATGCATCTAAAATCCCTGTGCTCAGCAGGTTAGAACGTGTGCGATAGTAACCAGCTGCTCTAGTTTGGTTATTCTTCCCCATCATATATAGTTTCCGCAGCAAATGAAAATCGTCCAAGGACTTTTGGATCACCCTTTAGACCGGTTGCACGGAAAAAGAGCCCCTGAAGTTGTTTGTCAATCGAGTTTTGAGCGGGTCAAACGCTTCGATTGCAGACCATGTGCTATAACAGTGGTTGCTATGACGTTTGCTCTATACATGTTACGTCCACTCTATCCAACTTGTGATCCTCCGCCTTGGAGCGCGGAGCTTCTCGCTATCGTACTGATAGGTACGTTTTGACAGTACATACATTTAATAACAATCTAGTGACTTCAGCAATTGAAGTAAATGTAGTGATTGTATTTATGTAATGTCTTTAAATTGACGCCAAGAAAAATGGACAATGTGTTTCACGTGTTAAACCAAATAAATATTCCAAACTCTAGCTTCGACGTTAAGCTTTTCAGTCATACTGGGAGCAGTTAATTGTTGGTCTGTAAAACTAGCGACAGTAGTGCAGGACTGGTTCACGTATGCTAAAGTGGTTGCACTTCTTTTGGTTATTTTCACTGGTGCATATCTTGTGATCACTGGTGAGTTAAGTACGCATCCATCGGATCTTCAATATGGCCACCACACAGTGGTTTGAAGGGCCGACATAAGATAGGTGTAGGCAGCAGGCGCGGTGAGCGTCGATGAAGGTGGCCTTTCCGAAGCCTCGAAAAGAGCGTAGCGCGACCGCGCCGCTCAAGCAGGAATCCTCTCCGGGACAACAAACTACGGGGTGACAGTTTGCGGAGACAATTCGTGGGCGACGCGGTCGCGCTGCGTGCTTTTCGAGGCCTCGGAAAGGCCACCACCATCGAAGCTCAGTGTGACCGTGTTCAGCGAAAAGAAGAAAAAGACGGTATCATCTTTAATGTATCCTCGCACACGCTTTCTTATGACATCTATGTAAATGGTGGCTAATGAAATTTATGTCCCTAAAATGGTTCAATATTCCAAAACTATTTTTGGATAACATCAAATCGCATCGAGCATTACATGATATGATTTTATTTCAGGTGGGCCTCGATACAGAGAATCTTTTGAAAATATCTTTGAAGGCAATTTTCGAGACTTCTACCAAGCATCTGTCGGATTCTACTCTGGACTGTTTGCATATCAGGGATGGACCTATTTAAATTTCATCACTGAAGAGCTTATAAATCCTAAAAGGTTTGAAAGAGACTGAACGGACCTTCAATAAATGAAGTTACCTGCCATTCAAATAATGTTCTCAAAACAATGCTGAGAAATCGCGGCTTCGTTTTCCAAAAAAGCGCATGCAGAAGGAACTGGGTATGAGGTGATGGTAAAAATTTTCCGGCGTTAAACTTTTCCAATAACCTAGTCAGTAGAACGAAAAAAAGAGCGAAACATCAGATCGCTGCTTACGAGAAAAATGCCCAAAACTGACATCCACCACACCGAAACGAAAATAAACAGCTAAGCAAACCATGAGAATTTCCTAATTCAGGAATCTACCTCTTGCCGTTATGTATTCATGTGTTATTGTCACTGTGATCTACACACTCTTCAACATTGCTCTATACGTTGTCCTCACACCTGATGAAATGCTTATCACTCCTGCTGCTGCTGTGGTGAGACATTTTTCTTGTTTCAGTTATTACCGGCAACCTTTTTACCAGAGTAGGTGAACAGAGCAAGAAGTGTTTTTGGACGGTAGGAGTCTCATATGAAGTATCAGCTCGGCAAAGTTTAAATGGAACGTAAAGGATATATTGGGCGTTTTTTGCATGGATGTGGAGCACCACACCCAAAGGGGCCGCGCGACCAGCCTTCGTGATTGGACAGTTCACACGATTGGCCAATCGCAGAGCTCAGCCGCTGCTACACCATCAGGTACCACGCTTTGCAGCCCGTTTTGGTTAGGTTACGTCGTTTTCATGCGAAATGACAACAAGCCAGTAAAGGGCTATTCGCGGCACGTTTTTTCAACTTTAACTTCAGCAGCGCGTTTGTTAGCAATGAGGCTGGGATAACATTTTTTGTGTTGGGAAGTAGAGGGAGGGGTGGAAATCTGTAATCAATAAAAGCAGAGACGTAGGACAATTTAGGGCAAATGCAGAATATTTATGTAGAGAGGAAAAATGTTGGTTTAAGGCAAGGGCCCATCTCGTTTTTCATATCGACGACATCAACAGATTCTTGATCTCTTCGTCACGCTGATTCCAATCATATACAGCAAAAGTCACAGAAATGATGGAAACCCCGCTTTTGATATGGTCAAAGTACCCGCTCCTTAGAGCAGGCGCGGGACTTGCTTCAAGCTATGCCGGCTGCCCGCCACAGCAGCAACGTCGGGTGAACACGTGTTGGCCTGTCCGATCAATAAGATCAAAGGTGATACACGTCTTTGCACGTAAATTTGCATCAGCAAGCCGGCACAAACCCCGTCATGAAAAACGGAGTCGGAGGCCATTTTGGGACATTTCAAGTAGATTGCCGGAATCAGCGCATCGAGGAGGTTCGGAAACTGTTAGTAGCTCAGACAGGAATAGAAGGTGGGCCCCTGCCTTTAATCGACCCCAATGCGTGATGTCCTATGGAAATAACTGTTGCTATTGTTGCCAAGTGTTTTCAGTTATTTGCTGAGAAAGTCTATGGCAGATTTGCATTTATAATGCCGTTGTGTGTGGCTATTTCAACGGTCGGCTCAGCAAACGGCGCCATCATGACGAGCTCGAGGTGAGTTCGGTCACATCTTCACCAGATTGGAGGCAGCACCAATGAACATTTTTGATTTTGAGATCTAAGAATGTTTTGCAGGCATCGAGGGTGCTCAACACTTTCTTAGCAACAGAACCTTCTATTATTATTAGAAAAACTGTTTTTAAAACTTCACAATCAGGTTGCGTTAAGGAGGTGTGGCCGAGTTTTGCGAGCCATGGATGAGGACCGATAGCAAAAGATTGATAAGGCAGTCTTTTTCATCAGGCGGATCTTCGCGGAATTGCCTTTTCTGAACTGCAGCCTTTTCGCACCGCAGCAAAAGAAATAACTTCTGGAAAATTAGTACCAATTAACAAAGATGTTACTTCGAAATCGAAGCATCTTAGAATTCCGTGGCAGAGAAGAAATGAGAGAAAATCAAAATTTTCTCTAGAAACGCTCTAACAATAGTCAAACAGCCATAATTACTGTAAAATCCTAATGGAAGGGACCACAATTACCAGAAACAAGAGAAAATTGAAAAGATAAGGAAAATCCATACAATTCTGTATACACAAGGCTAACAGCAGAAGACTGGAAGGCCAACGTTAGCAGGGCGGCAAGATTGGTAGAGAATCATGAGGAGGAATTTGTATTTCAGCTTAATTAATGATTGGTTTTGCTTTTGTTAGTTTTCTGAGGACTCCTTCAGTTAAAACTTCTTCACGAACCTAAAGTGGCTGCCCCATCCCACTTCCTAGCGACCCGAAGGGGCGCTAGTTCTGTACACATAATGAGAAAATTCCCTTGATAAGGGTGGGTG
>JARK01001561.1:9674-24222 GCA_000688135.1 Ancylostoma ceylanicum
AATCTATTGTCGCATGGATTAGCCAAGTAATATAGCAAAAATTCACTGAATTTTCATATATGATTTGTGGTGGTGGTCCACTGCAGTTTCCCGCTCTTTAACAACATAGAACCTGGGAATGGAAATTCTGAAGTTTCGGCCGGTTACCTTATAAATCCCTTCAAAAAATAATGAATGAAGATATGCTTGATAGAATGCATGTGAGAAAATACTCCATGAATTGCTCTTTCAAGTGGTATTAAAAGTTTCATTCTCAATGTAATACCCTAATAGATACGTTTGAATGTTGAGAAGTTTTCAGAAACCACCAAGAATAGTAGAATTTAAGCTCTTTTTCTCTTTCTTCTTTTCATTTCATATGGTGCGTTCGGAAATGAAAGCAAAAAAACATGCTCAGAAGCACTGTGATGCTTCTCTCCAATGATAAGCTAATAATAAGCTAATAAGCTAATAAGCTCCACTAGATTCACTTTGGCAAATATGATATTAGAAAGTTGTAGAATCCATTTCCATTTTCAGGTGTTGTAGCGGATAGGCTGAGTGGGCAGACGAAAACAACTGAAGTAGTAGAATTGTAGTAGTGGAGGCGCCCACAAAAACAGCTTACTACAATCTTCGGGATTTCAAAATCGGGAAATGCGAAGAAGGAAAAACACGGTTTGTGAGAGATCTAGGATAGCCGAGCGGGTTGTTTTACGAACAAGCTGCAGGCGTGAAGACGTGAAACTCGTGTCATCAAGGTAATACTCATAAGCCGTGTAATCCAAGACAAAACCGTAAGATCAGCCTAAGCTGCAGGCTGAGATGCTAACTTTGATGTCTGAAAACAAATGACTACTGAGTGTACAGTTGCTTACATATGTGTTTAGTCTGCCAGATCACGCAGCTCCATATTTTTTACTGATCAAACAGGACGACGGGACCTAATTGCCATAATTACGCGCGATATCCATTTTAACCCCATGTACCTTAAACTGAGAGAAACTTTTTGGAATAAATGCTCATATAACGTGATGAAAGCATGAGTTATTTGATCGAATGCCTTGACTTGTACTTGCGCGGTTCATTTTAGTGACACCGTCTTCTTCGCCGTTGACTGGAAGCGTTGTCATGAAATCCGACGTGTCGTATTTATGACTCATCCTCGGTATCCAGCCTACACCAATGAGGATAAAACGTCGACATGAGCATCGACGACGACATCTGTCCGACATTTATTGGTTTATTGCTTTACCACATTCGAAGTAGCACTAGGCAATGGGATAAGAAGCAACAATAGACAGTACCGGATAATAAAAAACAGTAGGGAGGAAAGGTTAACGAGTTCCTGGTGCGCGCGTCAGATGCGCGTCAGATGCATTTATCCATTTGCGGAGGTTTTTCTATGAGGACCCGTATACTTGGCACATGTAATACTTCCTCAATAAGAAGAACACACGGCCATAGGCCGCAAACGCGTGCGTGTGGTCCACGTCAGGACTGCGACTGGGTCTATCCTTCATCATACATACGCATGCGCTGCAGACGCACGCTGCCAATATAAATTGCCATGATAACAACAGAATTGAGGTGGAGTTTGTTGTGTCCCTCTATATCCACACGAGGGTACACTACGACTCGCTACCTCTGTAGTAGAGCACTGTTATAGTAACATTGGCCAGATGAGGTAGGTGGTGGCGAGACGGCTGTTTCTTTCTGGTTTTGCTCGACTGCTGACTGGAGCTACTGGTTTGGACCTGTGCTGACGTGAACTGCCTTGACCCCACCGAACCCTGGGTTTATATGCAGGCTTGTTATATAGTAATCGTACTATCAAGCGGTTATCCGGATAGCCTGCCATTTCATAACACCGCCTCCAGCAAACCGGTAAGGGATGTGGCATACTCAACAGCGACACCGTCGCTGTGGAGAAAATGAATGAAAATGATGATAACAAAGTATTACACGTTCTCATGTCTTATCACACTATTTGCGTTGAATTAGCATGTTGGTGTAGGATCAGTTGCACGAGAACTTTTGGTGGTGAACGGTCGCAGCGACAGCGTCGCTGTAAAGCATGCCATCTCCCTAAGACACAACAGAGTTAAGCACGAAGGAAATTGCTTTTGCAGTGACGATAGAAGAGGAAACACTAGCGGAAGACAAAGAAGACGTGGCAGTGGAAGAATACTAGGAAAAAAGGAATAGTTTGTTTGCCGGAAGAAGTGCTCAGTGGACAGAATAATTGCCAAAATTCGTATCAACCAGCAAAATACGTATACGTATATACATACATATACACATACACGTTGTATCACATGAGGAGGAGAACATGAGATACAAACCACAATTACACCAAACTCCACAGGACCCTGATGCCGTCCGAACACTCTCTAATCTCTGCTCGAAACTCTCTCCACTTAGCCCTCCTTATCTTTTTGAAGCTTTTTGATCATTGTTTTAAAATTTAACCTGATAGCATTTCCCTTTCCTTCTTCATGAGTAACATGCAAAGTACTGAGTTTTTCTTCACAAAGTGTTGTCACCGGCGGGTAGAGGGAGGTTGGACTCAGACTCTACTCTAATCGTGTATCTTATTTCTAGTGAACTCGTTGCTTTTACCCGAATCCCAAAAGGTTGTCCTAGCATTGAACACGCCTTTACTACGTAACGATATAACTTAATTGATAAGTAGTAATGAGTGTACACAATTGAATTTTCAATTGTAAAGGTTTGACACAGGCATTCAAATCATCCACTTAGTACTATTTTCACAAATATAGCAACTCGCCTACTCCCACTTGGAACACTTAGAATAAATATCACATCATCACTTCAACGTATGTAGCTAATCGGATCAGTACTGTAATCATCACAATGAATGCTAGGATACTGGAAAAGGAAGATAATGTCGAATTAGAGCTTCATTTATTAGGTTGATGCAAAAATAATGCGCGTTTTCAACCCCTTACTTCCTGATTCCATATCTTGCTACAAAGTTAGTGTTTCCAAACAAGCTTAGGACTGTTGAGATCCGCAAGCTTTTGCTAATAAAATAGCTGCTCAGTGACCACCGCGCAGTTTAAACGGGGCCTTCTAGGATCGACGAACGCCTGGAAGTCCGTTTTGGTACCACTTCAGTTTTCGAGGAAATTCTCCTGGATGAAGCCGTCTAGGTGCTCCAGGAAGTGGTATTCAGGGAGCGAGAGGCTTACTGATTATAATGCATGAGGCAGAGATTCCTGGCATAGTTGTTCCAGCCTGTGAAGTTTCCGGCGTGCGACACGTGGCTGGACGGTACTGCGTAAGAATACAGAATCCATTTTATTGAGATGTGCCGGGCTCACGTAGTGAGAGTTCCGGTTAATTTAGTTAACATGTTGGCAATACTTTTTAGCTATGAGGGATTCAACGAGCTGTTGCAAATGCTTTCCGCAGCAGACCACCAAAAAGTCTTCATTTGGTGATGCTTTGGTTTCTAACAGTATTTCGGTTCTTCTTCCTCGCCCAGTTGTTGAGCAAGGCACTTTTTATTGTCGTAGAGTGTCTGTTATTTACCGTGCTTCACTAAGCGTTCGAGGTTTTAGTCGCAATTTCTTCACAGCGAGGGCGCGAAGCAGATCTCTGAACGAAGATCAACCTGGTACTTGTTCAGATTGCCTCGCACCTACTCGTCTTGCTTTTCGTCCTCCCATTCTTATCCAAGGAAGGGGTGCTCTAAAGACAATTACCGATGAGGTTCTGAGAAACCAAACATGTTGTTTCCAGTGGGTTCTCTTTAATTATTGCCATCACTCAGCGGCCACCAACTCAAGAAAACTTTACTCGACCTTCCTTACTTTCGAAGCAGCACTCATCATGCCGAAAAGACCGAGAGCAGTTTTGCGGTAAATATTCGCTCACACTACATTAGACCAAACTACTGTGGTATTCCGAGCAGCTGCTGCTGAGATGCCGCAAAGTTTTGCTTTGCAGAAGTGAAATCGGCAAAAATTCTGTTTTGGCCCCTTTCATTCCAAAAATAAAAATTACTGATAAATGCTAGTTTCGTTCAAAACGGACAAAGCCATCGGAAAGGCCATGAGATTTGCTGCAAGAAGAAATACAATTTCTCATATTTTTTCCTAAAAACCAGAGATTTTCTGCCCCGGAGAGGATGCATCAAAAACGCACATTATTTTTGCACCAACCTAATAGATATGTTTTCTACGAGGGTGTTCGAAGAATTCAGGACAACACTCTGACCTTTAGCATCTGCACAGGCCCTCAAGTTTATAGTAGGCCATCAGGTGAGAATATGCAAGAATAAGCAATTCATAAAGCGCACAAGTAGTCTTCATATCCTCGAGAAGAACACGGAGCCAGACATTCGGCTTACACATTCAGTAAGGAAGAAATGTGACATCGTGATAAATCCAAATTTACAGTGTAGAATTCCTTTAACGGTGAGAGGGTTTGTGAGCTAGGACGAGAGAATAGAAGAGAGGAGAATGGAAAGAAGCAATAATATCATGGAAGCATATTTGTGCAGAATATTTAGAATAGATCTTACAATAAGAAATGGAGCAATTGTCTTTGCGACATGTAGAGATCTTGTGCTAGAACTGATATTTTGGAGGAAATCATATGGAAATGGAATTTACGTGGAGTTATGACTTGTTACGTTGTATTTATAAGCAGCCATGTGCTTTGAAAAAAAAAACTGGTTCGGTAAGAGAAATTTCGAAACCTGAACTTCCCAACTCACCAATTTATTACGTAGGTGAATCATGCCGGAAATAAAAACTGCAGGTGTGGGACGTGGTTTTTTATTCTCTGTTTCACATCTGCGCAGCGAAATAACCAAACCGATTTGTATTTGCCTGGAGTTCAGCAGCACGCCTAATATCCAGTTGTAGATCTTAAGCATGATGGTACATAATTCTCAGTTCTTCTAAACCTGCAAATTTTCAGGTCATCTTGTTCAAAGTACTTGTGAAAATCCATCAAGTTTTAAGCAAATTCTACTAGTATCGATGAGACCGAAGTTCTCATCAGAGAAGCTTTGATGCGAGCTAACCATTCTGCACGTTGCAAAGATGTGGAAGTATTACCGGAACCAGCCAGTGGTTGGATCAACAAACAATCAACAATGAAACAAGATACCTTCACCCTGGAAACCCTCGGATTTTCTCTCATGCGTCTGCAAACAATAGTTTTGAGCTGCCGATCTTTTGCTCAGATCAATACGGTATTTCTAAACACAATTTACAGCACTTTGAACTCAGTTTGGTGCAACCGAGTTCAGAGTATTTCTTAATTTAATCAATCTCAACTTACCGCAAAAGTCGTCCATCGCGAAGCCTCATTTGCGATCTAAAAAGAACTGTCTATTCGATCACTTGCCGAGGATGTGGACGAAAGTATGTTGGCGAGATCCTGTTGGCCGCTTAACAAATGCCTTGATGAGCACCGTTGTGCCCTTCACAACCCGAGTTCTTACCCTACAAATATTTTCTCTTGGCATCGCACACTTGTTCATTCCCAAGATAAGGGCAATTTATACTGGATGCGTGCGACTATATGATGAAGAATAGGGGCTAGTCGCATCGCAGTCGCATAGCAGTCGCACGCGCTTACGGCCTCGCGACAGCCGCGCTCTCTTTTCATTGAGAATTTCATGCCGCGGTGACCGGTCTTCTTCAAAAATCTTTCGCAAATGGATGCGTGCGCCTGGTAGTCGCACGCAAGGTGCATCCAGTATAAATCGCCCTATAGCCGACCACAGTTCGAGGTTACGGTTTTTCATCGTTTCCTCGTGAATACTTTGAAACGAAAAATGATGGAAGCGGCGGAGATAAGAAGAAGATCACCATAGATTAGGAGCAAGGATGAACAAGTTGAAGCGCTGAGACTGATCTAGTGATTATTCCATCTACACCCTTCTCAGTTATTTTCCGACTACCGCTTGGTGAGGCGCTGTTGTTCTGCATCTGATTGTTGTTCCTCTCCTCCTAACATGATGTATTGTATGTTATAGGCTTGAAAATAACGTCACAACGCCGAAAGCTTGCCTAATGAAGCGGTCGAGGAATTTGAACTCACGCAGCACCCAGCACTCACGTAAAAATTTTAAGCAATCTCAAGTCGACCAAAACCCTTTCAGATCTGAATTGGGGTTTGCGGTCTTACTTGAGAAGCTTCAAACCATGCGCAAGTCATTTCGTTTTCCCAGCCGCTAAGACATTTAGCTCAAACTATGTCTAGGAACACTGCGTGATACACTGATACAATCCTGCCCACTAGATCGTATCAGTGCATGGGTACATAAATGGTTAACCCAATGTAAACGTGTTGACACCCGTGCCGATAACGGGTAAATTTCTGTGCTGTTAACATGTATACCCTTAGTAATCTCAAGTATGTATACCTGGGAGCGAATACTGCATCAAATATACTCGATTTCAAAAGTGCCGTTTCAAATAAATTGGAAGTTCGGATTCCAGGGAGGAAGGAAGTAGTACAACTCTTCTCTGAATCCTGAGAGGTGTTCCATCTTGCAAGGAATTCCTGCAACCACTTGGCAAGATAGACCTCCATAAAGTTTATTGTCAGTTTCAAAATTGTGAGGAGTAACTTTCTATGAAAACCCCATGCAAGGTTTCCCTCTCAGATTCAATATAAATCAAGTCTACCGGTGTCTTGCAGTCCAGCATTTGAGTTAGTCATTCAAAACTTCTAACATTTGCGCGTCAACAAATTTACCGCCTTTGAAACCATGCTGGGCAACTTACTCATAGAATTTAGAGAAACTACGAAGAGCTGCAAAAATGTATACCTGAGATGAGAGAAGAAAGTAGACACTTCCTATATACATAAATAGACACTGACTAACATTCGATACATCTTTGGTCACCAGACAGGATCACTTCATTCACATAATGGCTTACCTAACAGATGAACAGCTCAGACAGCTGTATAGGCATGAAACAACGATAAATACAAGTAGAATTGTTTATTGCTTGAATGTCGTCACATCATTTTCTGGTACTCAGAAAGTCCTCGGATAATTGTATGGATAAGGCATATGGATCGAACAGGGATACAAAATCGGAGGTGGCGCAACCGCTTTAGAAACACCGAACGACAAGTGAAGCATGACGGGCGCTCACGTTACATGGATGTCACGCGGCAATGCAGGCAGCTCAGACTGGTAAGCCTCATAATCCGACTGGTAAACCCTGCAAGGAAACATTTTGCAGTAAATAATAATCTCCTGCAGCAGCACCGTTCCTGCTTTCCGGATGTTTGATGTGATACAACTAGTGAGGTGTTACCATTCTTGCTATCCATTAATATTCGAGTCCAGTCAGGATGAAACGCGTTCAAAAGATTTGAGGATATCTCATGCACAGAATGGTCCCTCTTTCCCTAAAAAAAACGGGCTCTCGATACTTGTGTAATATCATCGGTATTACATGGAGCGGAAACTTGGTCATTGCGAAGGTCGGACATCAGAAAGCTGGAAGTTACACAAAGGAAGATGGAAAGGAGGATGTTACAGTTGACAATACTGGACCAGTGAAGCAGTGAACGGATGAGAGCACTGATGAACCTGACCGACTGGGCGAAAGAAGCTGGAAAGAAGAAACTACTGTGGGCTGAAAAGATATGATCAATGAATGATGACGAATGGTCACGACTAACAACGACTTGGATACCATACGAATTCTCGCTCCATGGCACCCCATAAAAGTAAGTAGAAAATACCGAGTCGACTCTGGCTTGGGAGAAATAGATCCTTCCTGTGGTGCCAGAATTCTGAAAATCAAGCAATTCTTTTTAGTATAAACTACTAATTTACATTATTCATTTCTCTTTATCGCGATTGCACAGAATATGTCTGGCTTCTCCCGCGAAGCTTTCAGCGAATCTCTTCCTGTATCCAACGAACAGAGCGGTCATGTTTTCGTCGAACTCCATCGCTTTCATTCGTCGAAATCTTCCAGTTCCCTTCAGTCATCGGGTCTTTCGCTTTTCTTTGCTCCTGTTGGCCGTTGCCACTCAGCCCGTTGTTACACGTGCCCGATCTGCCGAACATATAGACATACAACCCATGTGCGCCCAATACGGTTTGGGTTGGAGTCTTCTCCGTTTCGCGTCGGTCTTCTCGTCGGGATTTTGCTTGTTGATCCTCGTGGTCAGAGAGCCGACCGTTCTCGGTAGACGAACGGAGTAAACTGTGCTTTATATTAACACCAATTAGTTGAAATATAGAACATAAGCATACAAATTTAAATCATCCTAAGCATGCTCGTATGCTGCAGGGTCTGATAGATGGGACGACGTCACAGTGAACGCATGGTGTTTCACCGTACTCTGATGCGTAAGAGTCGTAAGAGATAAGTATGATCTACATCTCGAAAACCTCACCACATGACCGCGTGTTTCATTTTCAACAGCAAAAACCCTTTATATTGATACCATTAGCTATTCTTGCAGTGCGCAATAAGCGAATGTGTCTTAAAATGACCACAACGTTAGTGAACGTGTAGGAATAATGCAGCATTTTATTTCTCTTTTCTCAAACAAAAATATATGTGAAGATTTGTGGGAATATTGGGACATCTGTAAACTAAGCTATTTTTCCAGAAATAGTGTGGAAATCGTGGAGATTCCCAATATAGATTCTCCTACATATAAATGACGCTCGAAATCACTCTCGTCCCGCCACACAACCATCCTTTGTTTCCACTTTTTTTTGTTGAAATCTGTAGAAAGCACTATCTTTGCCATGACAATGAGAAAATTCTCGAATTCTTTTCTACCTATTTAGCATGGTTTTCACCTTCCCAATAAGAAAGAGGAGAAGGAGGATGTAGGTTACCGGCTTGATCCACTTGTTTCAGATGAAAGTCTGGGTAACTGCAACGTCATTGATATTGCTTGTAGCTGTTAGCGAAGGGTACCAGACGTTGAAGAGCATCTTTTCACAAATCGAGGAACACATCGGTCCTCGAGATCGGAAATCACAAAACTATGACGATCATGTCTTTCAGGTAATGCAAGGGAAGGATGGGTATAATCAGGAGATAAAGCTCAATCCAGGGTGAGTTCACTTCAAGTTTTTCAAGAAAAAAAGACGCCCTACTGAGCACACACAGCGAAGGATCGATACTCTGAATTTCTATCATTACTATTCTATTATACGTTTGCATTTATTCATTTAACTAGACGGCATACCCGGCTCCGCTCGAGGTTTTCACTACCCCGGCTATCTCGCACTGATGAGAAGCATTGCTATTGCAGATGAACTCATCACAAAATCCCATAATTTTGGTGATCAGTACAGGATCAAGTCACCCTTTCCCACCGACCCTTAAGCAAATATTCCCTGAAGTTATTGTGATGACAGTTTCATTTAAACAGTTGCCATATTCACGGTCAGGTACTTGGCGTGTCTGACTGACTTGCTAAGCTTAACCGTCTTTTCCGGTAAGCGGGTAAAGAGAAGAAAAATCAGTAAATAAAAATCGATATTCCGTGCAAAATCGTAGCCATATTCGTGTTCAGCACATTGAGGAACCCTAGTAGACATCCTCTCACCGCCCCCCCCCCTGAGTAAAAGTGGGGGAAATCGATAAAATCAATAAATCGATAATTTGACGCGAAATGGTTGTCATGTTCGTGTTCAGCATATTGAGGAACCCTAGTAGACATCTCCTCACCGCCCCCGAGTAAAAGTGGGGAAAAATCGATAAAAGCAATAAATCGATAATTTGGCGTAAGATGGTTGTCATAATCGTGTTCAGCATATTAACGAACCCTAGTGGATATCTCCTTACCGACCCCTGAGCAAACGCGGGGAAAAATCGATAAAATCAATAATTTGGCGCAGAATGGTTGTCATATTCGTGTTCAGCGTATTGAATAAGCCCAGTAGGCCTGTTCTTGCTAGTCCCTGAGCAGAAATAATGAAAAAAAAATCAATAAAATCGGTATAATCGATACGCTAATCAATAATCCCCGGCGAAAAGTAGCCTATAACCCCCGCCATGTAGGACCTGCATGCAAAGTTTGGTCCGGATCGGTTCACCCTCCGCGATTTATATTCGGAACAAACATACAAACATACAAACATTCAAACATTCAAACATACAAACATACAAACAATAAAACTACAAACTTTCATCTGTATATGTACACATTACACTCAATATGCAACAAAAACTGAAAATCTACTAAGAAAAGAACCTAGCATATCCACTGCGACTGCCGGAAAACACAAAACTTTTCAGGATCTGTAACTTTTGGGACATTCATGAGTGAATATTTCAGTGGCGACTATCCTCTCACAAAATATGGCTGAAATCGATTGCCTTCACCTGTCTACAACACTGAAAAACGTTCCATCTTTGACATTATTGTCCTTGGACTTTAGCGTGAATAAAGCGTTCTAAATGTTTATGATTCGCTCACTCAGAGTGGACGAGTTTCTCGACCAAAATATGCGCATTCGACTTCAATGAAAAATCTCAGGTAATGTAGAATGCTAGTCAAACCAGTAGATCAGAACACCCGTGAACGACAGAGCGGGCGGCACGGGCGGAGCGTGGGCATCTGGAACAAGCGGAAGCAAGCTGTTGACAAGTTTACACGGCTGGCAACTAGTTGGCAAGAAGTGGTAAAACAGCTGGCGACAAGCTTTTGGACCGGCAACTTGTCAGCAAGATACGAAGAAAGCAAGTTGTCAACAAAGCACTTGGCTGGTTTCGAAACTCACAAAGAGGATCAAATCTGAGTACATATGTCAATTGACTGTTAGTTCTCTCCCATACTTTTTTTCTGGGTGTGTATCATCATGAGGGAAAATGAGGCGTTACCAAACCACCATGATTGGTAAATTGACTGAATGCGCCAATCACAGCAACTTGGTAACGCCCCATTTTCCCCCACGATGATACATACCCCTTTTTTTTTCTAAATATTGACGGATTAAATTTCACTGCTCATTCCTTGTTGACATAACAGTAGATAGATGCTGCTGCGTACATATGTGCATGCATATTTGAGGAGAAGACGAAGGACTGGCGCCGGACTTCCCCAAATTTTAACAAGAATACGTACAAAACTGAACAATGGCCAATGTTCTGAATTATTCACTTGAGATCGATAGGATTGTACGCCAAGAGCTTGCAAAACCTAACAAAATCTTGCAAGTACAGCTCACAAAGAAATACTGCAAATAAAAAAAAACAGCACACAAATTTTGCTAAATGTTTACATAAGAAAGGCTTACAAACCCAACACATGTGTTTTGTCATCCATTGTCCGATGCGGGCCCACCATGAGAGAATGGTAGGTAGGCCCTCCGTGGTACAAAACTTCAGGGGAGTGATTTGCCCCTCAAACCGGCTGTCGGTACGAGGCTTCGAGTATTATGTCATAGATTATCCCCAGACTTCGCCAGTTCAAAATGATTCAAAATGAACCGGCCATATAATAGATAAGGATAGTGGAAAAGATACGTATCGATTGACACGTTACATCGCCATGGATCGCCGCCAAATGGACCTCATCGCCCGTACTTTCGATGATGTGTCCAAA
The DNA here is from genome assembly GCA_000688135.1 of Ancylostoma ceylanicum. Taxonomy (NCBI): domain Eukaryota; kingdom Metazoa; phylum Nematoda; class Chromadorea; order Rhabditida; family Ancylostomatidae; genus Ancylostoma; species Ancylostoma ceylanicum. Next base: position 21,240 of record JARK01001561.1, read on the forward strand.
ATGAGGGGGCAATGTAAGTGATAGCAAGAATGGGGAAGATGTGTATCGATTGCGCCCCTTTGATTATCATCCTTTTTTTGTCTGGAGTCTCCTCTTTATCCATGTGGCGACCGCCGGCGATAGTGGCGATCGCTATGGTTGCTGGCGAAGTCCGAGGATACTTATACCCTGAAGGAAGGATACCTGTGGATAATTAATGTTTGAGTAGCCCGCAAGACTTAGAATGCGCCATTGAGATTGCCCATGGTAAACGCGTTGACCCCCCTGCTAACGGTGGGTAAGTTCGCGTTATTTTGGCACGCTTACCCTGGGTAATCTCAGTGATGCATGCAGCTTGTTGATACCAACGGATCCTTGTGAATATCTTATCCAAACAGCTTCCCTTTACTGATATTAGTGATTGCCGCGCCCATTGTGAGGTACATACAGCCTCATTTTTACATTGATCTGGTGGTAAAAGGTTCACTGAAGCCAATGGGATGCCTCTAGCAGCCTCGCTTGCCCTAATAACATGTGGGTATTTACTTATTAAACGTCTCGTTCTGACACTATTTGACTCATCAGCCTCCATTACTACCACCTTCTCGTTTTTGTAAGGATGATTCCTTGTAATTACAAAGTTTCCTTCTACAGATCTCTTTTTTCACATTGCCGTGCTCAGCTGTATCATTCTGAATTGTGGAGCAGACAAAAATCGCGAGAAAGTGCATGTACAAAGACGACAGGTAGGAATACGTCAATTCAATGTCCACACCTGTCCTCCACACCCCAGGACGTTGGGATGTACCAGTAGGAAATACATGGATAAGCTCATATTACCTTACAGGAGCTGAAAAATCTACAACGCGACGCAGTGCTTGCCGGTCGTCCTGTACAGACCGTGATAGAGGAGGTGGAACCGCTCATGATGCGTTCGACATCCAGGTAAGGCGCAGAATCAGAAGCTTTGACCATAGATTCCGTTTCCATTGCAGTTAATGAGGTTCTAGTGCCAGATACTAACGGGGGAATCTGTTGCGAAATTCGCTGCAACCCCTGTTTATACTTAAAGCGACGCGATTCCATCGCCGCGACTCCTTTTGCATGCAAGCGACGTAATCGCCGCGAATAAGAGCAACAGTATTCATACCGGATGCGACTTATCAGACGCAAACATTAATTTGCGAAAGATTTTCAATTAAGACCGATCAACGCGGTATCTCAGACATTCGATCGGGAGTCCCGCCTGACAAAAAGCTTTCTTATCACTTTCGGGACAAAATCAGGAGCTCCGGCGGGAGACANAGGACGGCCGTATTTGCGCCGAACATCCGAACATCTCTCCACACAATGTGAAGGCCTCTCATCTCATAGACTTGGAATTAGTGTGCTAACACATACTCGAAGGTGTTCCCCCAATCCAGAGTTTGAATCTTCTGTGGATGTCCGGCAAAATATGACTCTTGTCATGTCGATATCAGCGGCAACAACAGAGCATTTCACCAAAAAACGCCAACTATACGTGAAGAAGGAGAAGAAGAAAACAGCTATGGTTATGCATTCTGTTATAATATCGATACTTAATCTGGTCCTGAACTTACCATCACACATCCTACGAACGTGGCTTACATTAGACGACAACGGCATCGATCACAAGAATCTCGAAATACTAGAACCAATTTTTCAGATCCTGTAGCCTCCCAGTTCATCTGCAATGCCTTCTATCTGAGCACAAATATCTATGAAACTAGTGGAACTCCTCGTAGTACTGTCGTGGTAAGCAGTTGTCGACATATCTCACGTTGTGTTTCGAATGACGACGAATCAGAACCAGTGAATCTACTGAATTACTGTTGTATGAGAAATAAATCTATGTGTATGTAAGTAGAAACCTCTCAGTAACCTCTCAGCAAAACGGTCATTTAGAACTTGGTTAAAGTAGTATGTAATTTTCCAGGATTTTCTTCTCTTATTTGCTAGTCTGAAACGTGTGCTTCTTTTGCCATCTACGCTGTTTCTGAAGTCTTCTTGATTGTTTTTTTTTTTGATTGACATTCTTGGCTGCTGCTTTATCCCATGTGGAGTATGGCGCCCTGCGTCGCCGTCGCCCGGCGGCACTGGTTTTGGTGCTTATCGATTTGGATAGGGCGTAGCAGACGTCACGTCTGATAATCGATGACAGTGCCACAGTGCCAGAGTTCATAAGATCGACAGTGCCAGAGTGCATAAGATCCATATGGTCTGGTTGGCGTGTGTATGACTGTGTTCAGTCTCACCACAGTCCATGTTTTGGGTATACTACTTTGATTTTTTGACCAGTTGCACAACTTCGGTACTATTTATTTCTAGTTTGTTTGCTGGTTGTACTATGATCTCTCTTTAGGCATCGCATTGATGGAATTATGTTGAAAGTTTTGAAAAGCGCTTCCATAAATATTCCAAAACCTTGATGTCTGAGATAAGCCTGAGCACAGCTCGGAAATGCATTGACAGTGATATCTGCGCACGGAATGTCTTTTAGTAACGCCGATTACGTGAGCCTCAAAGGCCGCACTCACGAAATTTCTCAGACTTTATTGCAACGATGAAGTGGTGAAGTTGCGTAAAGCACGCGNACGTATCGATTGCGAACGGTCAGTCGCCGATATCGGACCGCCCACAATCAATACGTATCAAAAATGATGTCGCCCACACGAGCTGCTATACTCCTCTAGGAGTATACCGGCAGCATGAACGCAAAATTTTATTGAATAAGTCGGACTGATGATTTTTAAGTGCAAAAAAATTTAGGCTCTCTTGTGTACGAGATATGCCCGATATGGCATCTTTGGAGAAAGCGCAAAGAGCGAAAAAGAAGGGTTCAATTCAACCGCAACGTGAACAAAAGGAGGATTTCACACCCATAAAATCAATGGAATGTGCACAAGGTTGTATCTTGTCCTTATTTACTTCAGCTTTAGCAAACCATACTGACTTGATCTTGCGGACACCGCCCCCCCCCCCC
>JARK01001561.1:38128-86234 GCA_000688135.1 Ancylostoma ceylanicum
CCGCTTGAGCCCCCACTAGTGGCAGACGAAAGGTGAGGGGAAGCGGGGAGGGTCGGTGAAGGTGCTGAAATACTTCTAAAAATACTTTGCAGCAAGTCAACTTGAATTCTTTGCTTTCCTCATCAATTTTATATTTTTAAATTTGATCGTCTGATGTTGAAATATGAGCACTCAGTTTTGCTTTTGAAATTTTGCTCAACATATCTGCACAAAGAAGGAAATTCTAGCCATTCAACGTGTGTATATGCTTCTTCCTGGTTGCCCAATAATGCGTCCGCCACTGACTGCTACTGACTTCTGCGTAGTTTTTGAACCTATGAACCGGCATTAAGTGCACTGCACAGCAGTTGTAGAAAGAAAGTGACGCTTTCTTACGTATCTACCTGCCTGTTTTTCCTCGAATGTTGTTCCCACACACGGTACCACGCAAATAGAGCGTGAGAGCAATCCTCGGAAGAAACTTTCATAGTGGTTTTTCTGAGGAGACGGGGAGCATAAATAGTGCTGTTGGCTTCGGTTCTACGGCTAGTGTCTTTCGGAAGACCATTAACACATTTGCGACAATGTGCTTAACCAGTTGGCACACAAGGTGCGACGCGTGAAACCGTGTGCTCAACCGGTGGAGCACAAATCCGTGCTCGAGAAACCGCCCGTGTCCCACGCGCCGCATCATGCCATCATGTCAGGAGTGTAAGGTCGCGAATGTGTTAAAGAGCAAGATCGACATTCAAAAACAACTCGCGAAGGAAATGTCGGTTTGAGGAAGTCGAACAGCAGGATCAGAGAGTGAATTACTTAGAGAAGAAACCTCTGTAACTGAACTGAAGAAACCTCTGTAACTGTCCACAGCAACTGTCGGCAACTTGCTGATGAAGTGAATGAAAATATGGAAATCGTCAGTTTTTATTCACCATCACTAACAATTTAACTACATACGTTTCCTTTTTAGTACCTCGCTGGGGGCTGCAGTAACCCTGTTCATTTGCTCATTTTTCAAAACATATCGGAAAGGATGATATATATTTTTTTATTCTTTATTAACTTAATTAATTAGCTTCACAACTTCTTAACATTACTAGAAAGAGCGTTTTAGATGAACTCCAGTGAATTAACCGCTGCATACACCTCTGGGTATTCATATGCATACACATACATACATGCACATATGCATTCACCTTTCCACTTGTACCCTCTGTACTTCCGACTTCCGACTTCCGGTACTTCCGATATTCCGGTGATTTTTGGAGCTTCCGACTTCCGAGTTCCGACTTCCGAAGTTTCAAATCTGACTTCCGCTCATCCCTGGAGGACAGGCTGTGATTGGAGGGATTCTTCAGGTGGTTTGCTCGTTTTGCTGCAGCGAATCCGCGAAAGTTCAGACACATTTGTTGCTGTCTGAGAGTTTGGAGTGAACCCATTCAGCCAATCTTTTTGTAGCTTTTAGAGACTGCAAAGTGTGATCGAAAAGTCCACGTTAAGGTCCTCGACCAACGCTCTTATTGTCAAGCTTTTACCTCCTTCCATAGCTGCTAAAACTATATGGTTGTCGGAAGTAGGAGGTCGACATCCTTGTGTTCCATCTCTTAGGCCTCTTTCGCCTGACGTGGACTTCTTGATTCATCTTTTAGCTTGTTTTGGCTAAATGTTTTCCCGCCCAAAAAGATTGCAAAGTGACTGTGCTGCGTTCCACAGAGCATAATGTGGCTAATATGAAAGTGATTCTTAAAACACTCATTCACCAAGGATTATTTTTATATAAAAAACGAAAAAAGTAACGATATGAGAAACCATAGTAATTGTGCGCCAACCCAATATGTATTGAAGCTGTATGTACTCAGCGCATTCGTAGAAACCCCTCCATTGGCTCCTTTGACTTGCGTGATTCCATGGCACACACCTCAAAACCAAGGATCCATTCTCAACTCCATAGATCTCCCTCAAAATTGTGAATGATTCGTAACTGTTTCACTTCCACATGCAGTCCATTCCATAAAACGGATCCAATTCTCCCAACATCGCTCTTCTATTGTGTAAGCTGTGACGTGTTTTTGCAATGGTTTCCAAATCTTCGAAAGAAAGAGAAGACAGCAAAGGTGTCAGACAGTTTGGCGTGTCCACACATTCCTGTTCATGACGTGCGATGATGTCTCAGCAAAGCCCCTGAAAGTGCAGGCTAGGTACAACCAGCGCTCTGGTTCCTTGTATGAGGTGTTTTCCTTCCATGCTTAGGTAAAGTCATGAGAATCCACATTTGCCAGGTTTTTGAAACGTGCTGCTCACATTATTTTAGCAATACAATAGCTTCTTTGGATATAGTGTGTCTGAATACGATAGGCCAAAGGTCGTCTTAGTCTCACAACTCAGACATTCGTCGAATTGGAGGCTCATGTCATTGAGACTCGGAACGCTTAAATAGGCGGGGTTGAGGTGTCAGCAAAATTGCTGTTCGGCTGCTATTCGGTCGCAATAGGTTAGATATTCATTTTTTCCATGAGGGCCTGACAGGAATCCAACAGCGACCGAATAGCAGCCGAACAGCAATTGGAAAGCCATCCCGACCCCGCCCATTTTAGCAATACGAGCCTCGATGACAGGAGGCTTCAATACGACGAATGCTTGAGAATCTTCCCATATCTTGCATGAGGGTGTTGATTTCTCTCCAAGAACGCTAAACTACCTTTAGGACAAAAGAAAACACTAGGGAAAAAGTGATTCCTCCGTGACCTTGTTTCTTCGCCTTTATGTCAACTACACTGCAGTTTCACGATGGATATGACGATGATTTACGAAGTAAACCGAAAAAATGTGGGGTATGTATTATATATCACCGTGGGCAGAAGTAGCGCGTTACTAGGCTGCTGCGATTGGTTGGAGCCATGGTGGCCTGATAACGGCCCGTTTACTTAACGATGGTACACACCTAATAGCAAATATCGTTTCACAATATGAACGAGAACCGTGACTGTTAGAGGTTATAGCTCTACTACACAGCTTGATCGAAGATTATCCGAGAAGCGGAACAGGTAAGGACGACTGATCGAGAAGAAATGGCGAAGGCGTGACGTTCGCCGAACGACAGTGTCGTGGGAAGTTCAAGATTGATAAGGCCGCATATCCAATTGCATCTCGTCTCGTTCTCCGACCGCTGCGCGCCGCTAGCCCCTCCCAAGTTCTTTGTTTTTTCTTGAGAACTTCCTCATTGATTGATCTACAGCAGCGTTCTTTGGACAACTCTGGACAAGCATATATTTAGCGGTTCCATGAGAGCCAATATCACGAAGCCATTTCGATCTTCCATGTGTTGCGAAGCGTTTTCCACCGATGAACTTCGTGATGAAGCTGAAAGCAGCTACATCGAAAAGCCGAACCTCTTTTTCTATCGCACAGGGTCTGAGGAGGAAACGATATTCGTCTGTTTTGTCTCAAAATTGTGACTTTTTACGTTTTACTGATTCAAATGCTTGTTTTCCTGGAAGGTATCATTCAGTTGTTTTCTTTCTTCGGATTTTTGATAGAAGTACTTGACTTCTCGCACTCTTTTCGTTTTTATCTCCTCTTTTTCATGTTACTGTGTGGGAAACAATGAGAAGTTGAATAAGTTTGTCGGTTATTCTGCTGTCATTCTATTGCGAGCGCGGATCTTCGGTTAAAATATGCATGTACGATGCGTCAGTGCACAAACTGTATGAGAGTTTTTTCACAGTTTGAAAAGGATTTGGGGGTGTAGAAGCATTACATCTGATGAGGCGAAAATATTTGATATCGATTAAACTCAAAGTTCGAGGGTTCCAACACGGGACCGATGTAGTGCTGTCTGAAAGACAAGAAGAGCCTTAAAGTTTCCTCATTCTTGAATATCTGAAAGTTACAACTGTCTCCTGGATTACTGATTGAAGTAACAGAATTGTCGGTTTTTCTCTTGACCTCTCGCTAAGCCACACGCGAGGCTGATAACTGATTTATTGGCTGAAGTTCCGGAAGATTGCCTTCTTCAGAGCCTGAAATGGGTGATACGAAATGCAACCTATCCGAACAAACGTTTCCTCAACTAATCAGGAAAATTCAGCAGTCAGTTTCGATTATACAGTGGAACGTGTTTCTAAAGAGCCCAACCTGCATTTGCTTATGTTCGTGACATATCATTGTACTTTCTGCTTGGGGTTTTCTTACCCTGCTAAATATGAACGAATAAATGAATTTACTTTAACCTTCCACGTTACAGCAACTGAAAGAGGGAGTTGTGGCATCAGATGTCCACCAAGCTCCAATCTACTTCTTATGAGGCTGTCAGAAAGGACAAAAATTTGAATTGCAATATGTAGTTTGTGCCACTGTATACAGAAATACTGCCGTCATCTTCTTCTGGAACTTTTACGGAAGTCTCCTCCTTACACAGTTTCCTATTTCGTTTCCGGAATTCTTTGAACGAGGGCTAGTGCACCGAATAGAAGAGTGCACATCCACGTGATAACCTCGTGTTGTTGTCATTTTCTTCCACAGTCCGGTTTGTCATAAAGGGCAACGGAACAGTAATGTATTCAAAACTGATGTCAATTAATCATTCATGAAATGGACAAGACGTTTTCACGTCAACTTCTATTCATCATCTATTCAGGTTTACAGTAGTCCTGCTCATTTACTTCGAAAACTGGTGACGATTATTGACGGAAAAAATTTAGTTGTTCGATTAGTCTCCAAGAACCCACGTTTTTCCTTTCTGCACGTCGTCTATTCTCTACTTTACCCAAAGCTTGTTGACAAATTGCTCTCGCTGTTACTTGCCGACAAGTTGTCGCTGAAAAGCTTGTCGGCAACCTACAGATGTGGCGGGTGCTGGCTTCGCAATTTTTCAATAAGCTTTGAGTCGGACAAGTTTTAGATCCGACTACTCGTTCCACTTGCTGTTAGTATGCGTGTATACACCTTAGACACCGTGAATACGCTACCGTGAACTTATATCAGAACGATTTCTGCTGGAAAATCACCGAAAGCAACGCTGGAGGGTAGAAACAGCTTTTCTGCAGAGAAACACTCCTCAACTCGTCTGCAACCAGTGAATTCGAGGTGCTCGAGAACCCTGTACCGTCGCTATTCAGTTTGGAAAATGAAAAAAATATAGCCCGTGTTTGATTCCATCTTGCAATGTATCATAATTATACGAACACCCTCACTGAAAAATAAGTAAAATTATTCGGAAATTCCTGTCTCAGTTTTGCCATAAGGGATAATAATAGGTTGAGTCGAAAGTTTTCGGCCCAGTTTACATCACCTTTATTTATCCTACAATTTTCAAACGATAACTGCAAATGTATTATATACGGTTGTGATTGCTTCGATGAGCTCTGTCGATTGGTCACAATGCCGTCGGTGTAACTCGTCCAAGGAGCGTGGCCCAACTACAATTCTGAAAAACGCCTAAAAATCGTAAAATTCGGTGTATTGATGTATGTGATGGGAATTTGTGCATGTTCTGGGAGAGTTTTGAATGCTTTTTCAACTGAGCGTAAAGTTAAGAAAATTGGTTGAAAGGTAGGCTAATAAAGTCCTGATAAGAACTGCTCAGTTAGGCCTTTAATGTGGCAAGAAACGGAGCCTTCTGGGGCGAAACAGGCTCAGATATGGGCTCTTCACGTTGCATACTTCATCAACCGCAGGATTGCCAAGCATATTGGTTAGGATTTAAGTACCATCGTCGCCCTCGCGAGAGATTCCAACGCTCACAGTCAAAATAGGAGCCCTGGTAGGAGGGAGAAGTCATAAAAGTCCCACTGTTCTCCACAAACTTCAAACGACCGTCGTGGATGGCCGCGTCGTTCTACTGGGAAATGAGAAGAGTTCTGCTGCGCTGGTTCTGGACGAATAAGAGCTGGATGCGGAATACCTCACCATAGTCGGATGAATTTACGAGTCGAAATAGAGGAGATATCGACTCCTCCTTCTGGACAGGAGCCGCCCCACACCATGACTGTGTCACCTCCGAAATGCCGATTCCTGAAGAACTGCGGCTCGTTGCGAAGATCCCTCCAATTCCCATCTATGTAGGCCATCGAAGTTGAACTTATTCAAGTCAAAGAACATCACCTGGACACGATTTCAGTCTTCGTGAGCCCTAGAAAAATTATGCGTACCTTTGATCAGTCTGCCGCCAGGTTTTCCGTGGCAAACCGAAGCGATGCAACCTTATAAGGCTCCATAAGCCTATGAGCATGCCGAACGAAACAGCAGACAATCTTGTCGTTTTATTTATCCGGTCTCTATAACGTAATTCCAGAGACATGAGTAGATAAGCGGCTCGAACCTCGATGGTGGGCACCATTGTGTTCGGAACCATCAGTCCTCCCCGACGCTCTTCTGATGATGACAGCTTCCCTGACCGTTCAGGCCTCTCATTCAGACCGTAGGAGTCATGGATTTCGCAACAAGACGTCGATGATACTCGAATTCCGGCCAGCATGCTTGGCGATCCTGCGACTGCTAAATCAGGCATTGTGAAGAGCCCATATCTGCGCCTGTTCTGCACAGAAGACTCCGATCCTTGCCACATTGAAGGCCTTACTGAGGGTCCCTTACCACCACTCATTACAACGATGAGACACGAATTTTTGGATGAGTAGATGATTTTATCCATTTTTTTACTGAGGGTGCCCGTATAATTATGATACACTGCAGAGTGGAACCAAACACGGGCTACACTTAATCTTTTCATTTTTTAAACTGAGCGGTATAGGGATTTCGGGCACGCCGAATTTACTAGTTACAGTAGCTTTTGTCGGGAGTGTGTGAGAAAGGAGATGTCGCCATTTTAGAGTGCCGATATATTTATGATACGCACTGTATGCTGTGATTTTCAGTTCTTACATAAATACTTGCCTGACCATATTAAAACACATGTTGTCAGGAAATCCTTCAAAACGATTGGAAAGTGAGCAATTTAGAGCGAATTTTATTGCATCAACAGCAAAGAACAAACGAGAATGGCCTGACCAGCAGGAACGGAAATGCCGCTGTTGTTGTGCGGCTTACGTGTGCCCTTTGCGTAAACCGGTGCAGTCGTCGCTTACCCTCGGTACCTGCAGGTGCTCCCACCGAGTCGACCGCTATTCCACTGAATAGCCCATTCCTCGCCTCATTACGCAGAAATCGGCAGCAACCAAAACACACGATGAGTTTCGCTGTGAAGCGAGTGACGTTGAAACCAGTTTGCTGACTGCTGATCAGATCACTAACGGAAAGCTGCATCCACTTAACAGGAGATGATCGCATAAACCTCTTGTTGACAAACAACATAAACGTGCACAAATACTGCGTAAACGTCCAGTGATCAGCTACAGAAGCTTTTGTGAAGGAACAGCGCCGACGTCGTGTCTTCTGCCATGTTTGTTCATCTTTTCGTTATTCTCCATCAGTTTGCACACTAGGGAAAAGCTGAAAAGACGAACATAGTAAAGGAGGAGAATCATTCAATCACGTCATGAGGGAAACTCGTCATAAATGGAAGCTGTGCTCGTGTTGTGAAGATTTGTACAGCATCTCCTTCCTATCTGTTACTTTCAGAATCGAAATTTTTGCTTGGAGTTGTTCATTCATTCATTCATTCATTCATTCATTCATTCATTCATTCATTCATTCATTCATTCATTCATTCATTCATTCATTCATTAATACATCTCATGCACCGTATTTCCAAAGAAGAATGTGTGAAAGTCAAAAGGAAACACACATACATGGACTACGAAGAAAACCTTCTCATTGTTTGAGCTTCCTTTCTAATTTGTGTTTCTAAATCTGTATGAGAATCCTTATTTTATGATTTTCATTTTCATCCGATTTTAGTTTTCTTGACCTAGTGAAAATCCTCATTTCGATCTCACATTGCAGGTTGCTCCTCCATTGTTCTACGAGTTTCCCACTTCTCACTAATATTTTATCCCATTCTTTTTTACCTATTGCTTTTACCTGTTGTTTTGCCATGATTTTCTGTCATCCTTCCCAGAAAACAGAACTGTGTATGCTCGTTAGCAATTTTACTTTTAGACGCCATGGGAGCGCCAGAACAAAAATATGTAGTGGTCAGGAACATGATTTCTTTCTGGTATGTTCACTGTAGTTCTCAAAATTTCTGGTCATACATGAAAGTGTTCTAGGATATTCGGCATGTGTAACAACTTCGCATACAACGTCATGCTGGGCGCAGCTCAGGACATCCTGAAGAGGAGTTCGGGAAGCGTGGCAGAGGAAGGCAACTCGACTGATCACTGCGTGGTGGGTTCTCGAATCTACATTTCAAACCACATCTATAAAATAGTTCCACATAGGTCAATGGAAAATCAGGGGTAAAAAAGAAGAGGATTTGAGAGAAAGGAAAACGCATATTTCCCCTACATCGCTTTACCTTTCCTTCACCTTCCAGCGCCATTTATAGAATCTTCAACATGGTCATACTCACTAAGTTTCGAATAGGGGTGAGAACGAAAGTGTGATTAGGAAATGATTTATTTTTTCTCTATCAATGATGCGCTCACGAAGAAAAAATGAGTTGCATCACTCTCCTTCTCTCCACTCCTTCTGTCCCTGAGAGAAAGTAATAGGAACTGGCTAAACTCCCCGACTCAATCTATAAGCATAGGTGTGTGATGTCACTGGTTTTTTAAAATATCTTTACATATTTCTATCCATCTAGAGCTTCACGACGTATCTGCTGCTGTCCGCTCTGAAATTCGTGGACTACTCCCGTAATCAGTGGTACCACACAAAAAAACTACATTTTTTACACAGATAGTACTCTGTAAGCTGATTAGTTTTTTGTGGCACTGGTTGGCTGCAAAAATAATCTGGTGTGACCTTCGACACCTCTCAAAGTACAACCATCACTGGAGTAAACTGAATAACTTTCTGTTTCGCAAAGACGAATGGAGAAACGTGTCGGAGTGGCGGAGACCTCATTTTGGGGACCCTGGGAATAATTCTATTAGGTGTTAACATGAATCCCTGCGTTTTTTCCACATGCGATTTTTTCCGTCTATTTGCCAATCTTCCGTAATTATATTGTCCAGGAGGGCATTTCTTCTTCTACAGTCCAACAGAAGGAGGTCGATAGTCTTATCCTATGGATGGCGTCCCCCTCACAGCTGTAGAACGAGAGGAAAGTTCAGCTACCCGAAAGCTGGCAATGCACTTCGGCATCTTCAAATTCACTGCTACTTTGCGCTACAAAACTCGGTAAACTCTGGAGTTTTGCCGGGATAACTCTTTAAATCTCTATTAAATTGGCTAAAAATACACAAGATCTTCACATCTGCCTCCACATCGTAATAGGAAAAGCTCGCAAAAAAAAAACTGAAAAATGCCGGATAATCACGCATTAAGCTGGTAGAAATGTGAACAGCGAGCACATCCAGAAATTGTTTGCACTNCTGAAAAATGCCGGATAATCACGCATTAAGCTGGTAGAAATGTGAACAGCGAGCACATCCAGAAATTGTTTGCACTTGTAGCGCTAAATCACAAGGAGCACTATTGTTTCCCAAATTGGCTTAAGATATGTGACCCACTCATGTCATAAACAGCGACAAAGTTCATATTAATGAATTAGAACCTGTACTGCGCTGTATCAGCCAGTGGTTATTTATCGTTATTTGCACTTTAGTAACTGTTGCCTATCAATTATCAGCCGTCACTGAGCATTACGGTACCTTTTTGAAGGAGAACTCACGTCATTATTCTTGATCTTTAACACGTTCGCGACAACGCAGATTTCGCCCGCGCCGCCACTTGGGACACACGCGCTTTTGCACAACTGGGACCCGTGCTCGACCTGTCGTGCACCTGGTCCCACGCGGTCCTCCCCATTCAAAAAGCAAGATCTTTTCGTAAGAGTTATTTTTTCTTTCGCAGTTCTCGAAAGTTTCTTTCATTTCTGTTGTCTACTGATTTGTCATTGTTAGGATTCTAATTAAAGTTTATTATTCTTCTAGCTGTTCTAGTACGAAAATCTAAAGAAAAAGTTTGAGAGAAGGTCTGCTTTGCCCACTGCGTATGTGACACTCTGGTGTATCTGTCACTACGTTACTACGAAGGACTTGGCTGGCTGTGGACTTTTCACAAAGATATGACCCTAAATGGACAGTGCACGACCGGTCGTGCACGTGGTCGCGAACGTGTTAATAACCAACGCAACACCGGGAACCGGTTGAAATTGTCTTTTCTATAGAACCGTTCTTTGTGTGGTCGCCTGTTCCTGCCAATGAAATCAATTTTTAGGAGAACATCACTTTCCGCGACTGCGCGCCTGCTTCTGCTGGAGTGGTTCTGCTGTGCAACATCATACCATGCCTTATAGTGAAGTTGTTCTGTCCGTTCTTCATGCATCATATACCATATGCGTAAGTTTTACGGATCATTTCTGGGTATACAGAAGTTCACCGCAAGGTGAACTATTCCCAGGTTCTGAAACAGAATTCAATCGTATCATTAGCGCTCAAATGAACCGGTCACATGCCCACCACGAACGACATGAACATGGTTTATGTGGGTCTTCAGCGGCGTAATCGGTCATCGGCGCTGTGACAATCACGTCATAAGCCAACGGCGAAGGTCGATGCCACTAGTTCAGCTGGTTTAAGCGCACCTATAAAGAATGAAAAGCTTCGGGGAGACCATTCTTTCAAAATTGCGCAGCTATCTAAAATGAGTGGATATCTACAAGGAAGAATGAGTGTGGGTGTCTAGATAAAGCACATAGAAGTAGGCACTGCCATTATATTAGGGTGAGCATATAATGTTATAAGTGTTTGATTGTAACATTAGTTCCTCTGTTTTGGGACATTCATCAACAATTTTCTAAGGAATCAAACAAGGAGTGGTATCACTCCGACTATGCATCACAAGAGTTGGAGGCCTCCTCCCATTTCTGCAGCAATAGCTCAACTCCGCTCCACTAGAATTTGATGGACCAAAAGACAAAGAAACAGGGCCAAGTGGTGCTGAAGGTCACTGACTTTGGCGAATCGGTACTCGTTCAGTAAGTGCGCCTCTGGACTGATAGCTGACGCTCGATTTGAGTCGCACTTGCACTAAATTCAGTTACCTATCTATTTGATACGGAAGAAGTCGTGCCGTACATTACAAACTCCTCCAGGAAGTGGAAAATATCAACAATCCCAGAAGAGGAGCAACTCTTACAGAATTATAATTATAGGGATAAGATTTTGCTCCATTTAGGGGTCATTCTAGGGGGTTATCTGATTCCGAATCACAAGAATCGCATTAGTTTTCTATTGTACCCCTATTTTTGTAAAGGTGTGATAAGATTACAGTGAGAACAAAGAAAAACATTGATTCGGCGTGGCAGTCTGATTAAGCACTATCCCTGTTTTTGTTCAAATGATCCTGGAAATTTCCTCGCTGATTTCATAACGGGTTATTTAGAGTGATGAACATGAACATCGTATTCACATTTTATCATAGCACAATTACGCTAGTTAGTGTTGCTAACGCCACTGTCATTTCTCTGATTTCCCTGCCGATGTTAGCGCTTGTTTCACTCCCCTACATTATTCCCACCGTAGTTGGTGCTCAGGACACCAAATGATCCCCTGAACGAAAATCTACGCAAAAATTCAAACGGAAGGAGAACCCGATGACAAATCACCTTTTATAATTCTGCGCAACTTTTGGGCAGACGTGTCACTGAAAGCAAAAAAAAAATGATGAAGTAAGAGAGACGTGGTTGCATGGCTGGTTATTCCTTGCCTTGAACCGAGAAGTTTTCATAACATAGTCTTTAATTGAAAATTTCGTAGATGTTGTTCAAATTTTCGAAGGGTTCGCTCACAAAATGAGGGCGCGTCTACAGTAGGACAAAAATGTCTGATTTTTACCGAACGTTCCACACTTGCAGTAAAATTTTAGCAATCAGTGCACCTAGGCAATTGATAATCCTATTCATTATGTGGGCACCCACATTTCAATGCTTCAACATCAGAGGGCAATTTTTAAAGTTGAAAAAGTCGGCAAAATTGAAATATTGAGTGAACAAGTTTGATGCTTGCGTTTGAGATTAATCGAAGGTCAGAATGGGTGAAGAAGTGCTGGGGGGAATGAAAATTGCGTTGAGACATTGAGACTCAAGTTTTTTTCTTGCAAAGGAAGACTAAGACTCACTACATTTAGTAGAGAGGTATAAGAGGTATTGGTAGGTACTATGATGGGCTTTCAATCCTGCCAAATGTAACAGAATTGTGCCAAATGTAACAGAATTCGCTTTCAAGTAAGTAGTAGTAGTTCTAGTACGTGTCCAAAGTTGCAATGACTCGGTTTCAAACCACGGATACAGTTGCAGAGGCAGCGATTTTGTCAAGGACAGATTCTACCATACATTTTTCACTTTTTTTCGATACTCAACCAATTCTGGGAAGATCCTAACGGGAAAAGAATCATGATGATTCGACAAGGAGATACAGTGCGTATCAAAACTATGTATCCACCCGATGTTGGGTTAATATTTTGGCTCATTTTGGTCCCCACAAAAGGGAAGTTTCTACGTAGGATTCTCGATATGCATAAACTCTATATTCCTGTTTCCTAATATATTCCTCCGTTTTCCCTAGAATTTTTGCCAGTGAAAACTTTTAGTTTGTATCAAAACTATGTATCCACTCACGACTTTTGAGCACATTTATCACTGGAACTCAACAGTTAATAATCGATTGGTCCACCGCTGTTCCGGATGATCTCAAAAATCCTATTTGGCATACTTCCCACGAGGTTCTGTATGGTGTCGTCATTGATCTCGTCCCAAGCTTCCAGTATCGCCGTCTTCAAGCTGTCGACCGTGTTGTATTGCTTGTTGTTTCGGTAAACTTGGCGGACAATTAGCCCCCAAATGTTCTCAACTGGGTTGCAGTCTGGCGAACATGCAGGCCAATCCATTGCTTGTATCCGGTGCTCCTGAAGCCAGCTTCTCGTCGAATGAGACACATGCACTGCTGCATTATCTTGCTGGAACACAAGAGAACGGCGCCCAGCACCTCTCAAAAAGGGAAGGAGACGTGTTCTTAGCACTTCTTGATATTCGGATGAGTCCATTCTGGTGGAAACGAACGCCAACTCCAGTTTCCCAGAGCTTCCGAAGGCGGCCCAAGTCATGAGTGAACCGCCGCCAAAATTGCGCCTTGAAAACAAGATTGGTTCCTTTCTCAAGTCCCTCCAGTAATGGCGATACCCATCCGGCCCATCCAGATTGAATTTCTTCTCATCGCTAAAGATCACCTGGAATTCGAAAGCTGATTAATTGATTCGAATTGCAAAAGATTTTAAGCAGCAACATCTAAGGTACCTTGTCCCACTGTGTTGTCATGTTGTTTCTGGCGAAGACAAGGCGTGCTTCCCTGTGCTGAGGAGTCAGTCGTGGCGCCTTTCGCATAACCTCCCGTGTGATGTTGGTATTTTCTCGGACCGATCTCCATATGGTCATTCTCGACACATTCAAACCCAACTGGGCTCTCATCTGAGCGATGCTCAACGTGGAATTCGAAGCGAGTCTTCTGATCCTTCTGCTATCGTTGGGTGTTAGCGATTTAGGGCGGCCACAGTTAAGCTTCTTGTTGTATGTAGATGGGTTTCTTAGATATCTGTTCACACATCCGTGAGAACGCCCCAACTGAGTCGCAATTGCTCGATTGGATAGTCCTGCGACGTGCAGGGCTTCAATTTGAGCCTGCTCAGCAGAGGTAAGAAGAGTTCCGCGACAATGCATATCAGCAGAGAGCAAAAAGTGAAGTTTGGAAAAAGTTTCACCCTTTTATACCGGCATTGGTATCAAGAAAAATGATCTACCTCGAAGTGGATACATAGTTTTGATACAAACCAAATGTGATAGCAAGCAAACTTCCCATGGGAAAACACGAGCGACCCGGTAAAAATCGTTCAGTGAGGGGTTATCGTACTTAGTGAAACGAATGGAACTGGTCCCATCTCAACTGGATGTTTCGGAACTTTGTTAGCAATGCTTTCATGGGTGGATACATAGTTTTGATACGCACTGTATGAGACATGAACGCGTGAAGTCATATTTTCTCGGAAACATTAGGAGATTGTTTGCAGGGTGCGACACTTTATCATCTGCTGGGCTCAAACTGCATCACTTCTCGTCACTGCATTTGCCGATTCGGTTCCCACTGCACTTTGTGGAGTGCTTCTTGCATCGTTCTCGTGTGGTTTCGGTGAAACGACGTATCTGGGACTGGCTAGCCATTATTCTAAGTGAGTTGATACGTAACCATTCCCACAGCTTTACCCTCGTCGAAGGTGAGCTGTGCAGCCGTCACAGTTCCTATAGAGCTGCAATCTCCGGAGCACTTCGGTGTTGATTGAATAATCATGAAATTGTCTTAATCGGGCACCAGAATTGTCACAGCGACAATTCTTATAATTCTAACCGCATGTTATTTCTGCTCCAATTCCTGAAATGGGCGGAGCTGGGGATGCTATTGGAGTGCCTTTCGGCTGTAATTGATTTGCCATTTGGTTGCTATCTGATTGCTATTCGATCCGCAAGTAGCAATCATTTAGCAGCCAATCAGCACTCAAAAAGCACCCCAATCGTGTCACTGTCTAGGAATTGGACACGAAACGTCATGTGACTCCATTTGCTGGAATGCTTTAGCAGTTTCTCGAATCTCAAATTTTTCCTACTTCCCTGCTGTTAGCTCAGTTGAAAAGCAAATGCAAAATAGCAGCACACCTTGAATTCTTCTGACAGGGGAAGCGTGAAGGATGAAAGAGCTGAATTACTCGAGAATAGAGCTGCGCAAATGTCTGGGTAGGTTTTGAAGTCAGCCACATAGAGCTGACACTAGCAAAGTATCAAGATCGTATACCATATTACTCACAACAACTATGCTACTACTCTTCCTAGGAGAACGATTTCGACGTGGTCTTCTGGTTCTGGAATGGCCGGTCTCGCTGGCACATTCTCCTACGCCGTGTTGACCGATGTTAACCTCCTCGGACTCACACCAACGAATGCTATGCTTGTCATGCTGATCGTTCCTATCTCATTCACATTTTCGTGAGTTCAACATATTCAACTTCTGGAAAACAACAAATGCACGGATAGTAGAGGGCTATCAAGTAATAAACAGTAATTGTTACATAAAGGCATGAATATTTCGTTCCGGAGCACATGCTCACAGCTCTTGTTAGGTTTGTTTACTGTTCTTTGAGTATCACCTAGTCCTTAGACATTGTTATCCATGTAAGCTGAGATGACATAAGCACAGAGAAATTTGTAAGTAATTAGGTGGGCATATCAATTTTTGGAGATATATCAGGTTTTTAGAGTAAATACCTCATGCTAGCAGATTTGAGTTCTCAGCGTCGCATGTATCATTGGAGTTACCCAGCGAAAACATGTTAATACCACACAATTTGACCTACCGTCAGCACGGGCATCACACTCTTACCTCGGTTAATCTCGATGATGCACCTAGGCCCTGGCAATCAAACGGGCAAGTCCAGGTATTTCCTGGACGAGTTACATCAAACAAATCAACTACTCTCTAGCATTTCTTGCTCTCGAGGAAAATGATAATGAAGGTTAGTGTTTAGCTACTACTGCCTCCTGGTACGTGCTCCAACGGTGCCTGCAATCAGTGCCTGCAAACCTTCAACATGGTTGGATCTTTCAACTCCCTACAAGTAGGTTTTCTCTAAAAGCCAGATGAACTGATTTTTTCCTAGGTCTGTCATAACTGTCGTTTCCAGACGAGATATCGATAAGGACTCGTGTTCTGATGTAGAAGTGAAAGGTGCAGTCGCGAAAGATGTAAAGGTCGAGGCTCAGAATAGGCCTCTTGAAGAACAGCTCATGGTTATCAAGGTGAGATGTTGACGTCAGTGTTTTACTGGAATCACATGTGACCGCATCCACTCCCATTTTAGGATCTTATGAAGTACATGATTCCTTTTGGGACTGTCTACTTTATGCAGTATTTCATTAAGCAAGGGCTGGTAAGCTGTTATAATTTTCCACTTATTTTCGTTAATGATAGAAGTCGTTGCAACTGTACATCAAAAGCTGAAGAGAAGGAGAAGGAGGTGGAACTTTATGGGCATACCTAACCTGTGCACTTGCAACAAAAATTTAGCTTTGTAATGCAATAATAGGAATTTCCCAGGGAACATTCTGTGCCTGCTCCGTAGCTCTACCATCATCAAAACAGACATCAACAGAGCAAAACGTGAACAAAGAAAACATATTTCGCGGAGTCGTTTTAGTGGTTAAATATGCCCTCAGAAAGTGGGTAGGTTAAGATCCCTTTCCACCTATAGTGAGGCCTCCCATGGAATTTACGTCCGCACACCCCTTCCCCTCTACCCTACTGGTTGTGAATTCTCTAAGGTAATTCTTTGTGTACTTCACGCTTTGCAAGTGGGGGTGCTGCAGTAACGAGCGGGGAGTTCTTTCCAGGTTTTCTACTTAAGCAGGCAGATTTTCTACTTGCTGCAGGCCTACCCATCTCGATGTTACTCTCGCTCAAAACACAGACTTATTTGCCTTCCTGTGTTGAGAGAGCCAGAGGCGCTAGAGAGATGAGCTGCTGACCTCCCAAGAAAGGCTTATAGCAAGCAGTATGTCCTTTCCAAGAAAATGCAGTAGAGGTAGTTCTAACCTGTCCTTGCCTGCCAACTATGTGTGAAATAATTTTTCTGAGAATTCAATCGCATTCCTCCAACCAAATTACCAGCCCTGGGAGAAAGGAGGGATAGAGAGTGTCCATGTACGCTGGATGACTTCATGAAGGGTGATATCCTCTGCTAAAACCAGAGCTATTTAAGAGGTACAATTCTTCAGCATTATTGAGTGCAATAGAATGTCCCGTAGGGCGGTGAGGGTAAGAGCATGGTGCACTTGTAGTGGTTCCTAGGTGCCTGTCTGCTCAAGGAAACCTTCTTGTGAAATGATCGGAAAAGTGGTTTTGTGGGTCAATTCCTGGATATTTGGATCAACTGCGAGCGTTTTCTTTTCGATATTGTACAGCTTTTCGTATGAGAGATCAGTTATTACTCGAAATATTCAAGCAATATGGGTGGTAGTGATGATCCCTTCTTTTGGGAATGCAAGGTAGCTGCAGCAAGTTAATAGCGCTAACGTAATCATATGCAGTTTTCTGGACGACTCCACTGATCCTGATAGTTCTAGGAATAATGCAGTTAGCGTTCTCATAAATTTCCGATGTCGCAATCTGCACTAATCCATTCCGGATCTTTGTTTTGGATATCTGGAGCAGCCTCTTCTGCCAGCGATACTTGCTCAGAAACTTGGCAAAAGCTAATCCTTGACGTTTAGATTGAGCTCGTTGTATTCGACTGCTCCCACGGTTTCCATACCAGCCCAGATTCACAATACAGATGGTATCAGGTATGAATTTTGGATTTTGCTCAACTTTTGCGCATTTGTGTAAATAGTAGTGCAAGTATCAGGCCAGTAAGCGATATGAACACTACTGAGCCGTCGAAATCTGGGCCTGGATGCATCATTGAGATTACAGAAGGTGCGCGCGTTGACACACGTGCTAACTGTGGGTAAATTTGTGTGGCGTTAACACGTTTACCGGTTAATCTCTGGGATGCATGCGATACCTGAAGACACGCAAATATGTTCATATTATAAAATTTCCGAGAAATTCTTTAAAGGTGTTCTATCAAATCGGAGTGTTCCTTTCTCGCTCCTCCATCGACCTCGTGAAGCTCAACATGCTCTGCATTTCACTCACCGCTGTTATTCAGGTTATTTCCCTAGTAATTTCTCACGCTTCTTACCTTTACTTCATCTGATTTCAGACATCTTTCGCTGCCGTGATGTTCTTCACTGCGATATACTCCTTTATTCCTCATTTCGCAATAGTTTGTGCAATGATGTTCTTGGTGGGGATTGTTGGAGGATCCAACTACGCAAATACGTTCTACCACATCCACAGAAAGGCAAGCTAGTCATTTAACTGCCCAAAACATAGCGTCAAGCACACATGTACTCAATTTAGGTGGACCCAAGCATTCGTGAGTTTGCATTGTCCACTGTCACCTTTGCTGACACTATCGGGATACTCGCAGCAGCTCTAGCAGCTATCCCAGTCCATAACTGGGTGTGTTCCATGCAGTGGTACGGCTAGGAGGCAACTCTCAATGTTTTGTCCTCGAACAGGATTCCTCGATGTGACTTTTTTCTTGTTCTTCTGAGCAAGAAGGGAGCCAACCTTTTGTCCAAATATTGACGACTGTTGACTGGGTCTTGAATCGATCTTAGTTCATGCTTATATCAGGCTCTTTCGAACACGAACAGAGTAGCGTTTCTTTCATATGTATGTTTTTGACTTCCCTGGGGGAAAGGAAGTGATTGTGTCTATGTGTTACTTCCGAGCTTCCACCCAATTTTGTTCCCGTTGTTTGTACATACACATGCCATAGGATAGGTGAAGTCGCTGTATCGCCTCTTCAGTGGTTTTTGGGTGTGTATCATCGTGAGGGAAAGAGGGGCGTACCCAAGCAACTCTGATTGGCGCATCCGCGCCTCCCATCACGCCCATCTTTCACCTCGAACGGCGTCAATCCGTAGCAGATGGTGTATTTGTGCTTAGCGCCGTGCGAGTCCAAACAGGTGGGCGTGGCGGGCGGCCTCAATGTACCAACGAGAGTAGCCTGTGCACGCCCCTCTTTCCCTCACGGTGATACACAACCGGGGTTCTTGTATGGCAATTGCCACGCTCTACAGAATGTGGGACACTACCCTGGAAAAAAGTAGTGAAACCGGGCTCTACGAATTGCCAACTTGGCCAGCTGACCGCATCGCATGGTTCGGTCGTGCTGCCCTGTTTCCGGAGCAATATCCCACATCCTTTAGTGTCAATAAGAATACCACTGGATTGAGACCAACAAGACTACACGAAGACGAGTTTTTATTTGTTAAATAAAAAATTAAGATTCGTGTAGAGTTGCTTACAACATAAATTATCGACGGAATGTACTGCTAAATACTGCTTCGAGTATTAAACTATGGATGCCCGCTGTTTTCTCAAGGAGCATGTTGTTAAATACATTTGTCCACATATTTGATACCATCTGAAAGTCTCTGCTGATGTTTTTTTTTATTGCAGTTAGCTTTCTGCGTGTCTTCGTCAGAGGGTAATTTTTCGAATACAGTGCAACATTATCACATACAAACAATAGATGGGGTATCTCTAGATAGCTAGTTCTTCATAACGAATACTGACTATAATACATATTATCTCTTCCAAAAATTAGAGCAATTCAATGTTTTACGTGTAGCTACACAAGACACCTCAAATCTTGGAAATTGAGCGCTATCAGTAACTGGAAACTTGCTAAAACTTCCTAAAACTTGTCTCGTCCATGACAACTGGCGAGAACTACCTCATCTTGGAAGCCTGCCAAGTGGCAAGATTGGTGACACAGACAGTATAAGACATATAGTCGTTCCAAAAAAATTCTTGCCTCCCGCTACACTGCGCGTCGACTGAGCCACGTCGCAGCACGTATGATAATGCATTGGAGGCGCGGCGCGGCTCAGCAGACGGGCGGTGAGTGCCGGAGGCAAGTATTTTTTGGAACGACTGTACGTAACAATGATGGAAACAGTACGCATCAACTGCCTAGCCATAGTATCGCCCTGAATCGCCTCCGGACGGAACTAATCGCTTTTCATCACTTGTGCTTCGATGGACTCATGAGTATCCGTAGACTTCGCCATTTCAAAATGGGTCAAAGTGGACCGGCGATATAAGAGATCTGTCTGGCCAGACTTTTCATAATGTTCGCTTCACTAACATGACTTTCCCTCGTATTCATCCTAGTAGACTTATGGTCATGTTAATTTTTTGCTGCATTACTTTCCCCATTACTGCTTTCCCTCATGTAAAACTATGCGTGTAAAACAAGGAGAACTAGCTGTGCTCCAGGTAATTAGGGCACAGTGAACGGATACGGTACAGGATGGATGAAGTGGAACCTCCTGCGTCGGAAAGCACAAGAGCGCTATCTGTGTCGCTTGGATTCTAGGACTGCTATGGTCCGCGGAGTCGTTCAGAAAAAACATATGGTGATCCTTGCGCTTGTAACCTGTGACAGCTACCTTACCTCCATTCTTCAGCGCAGTGAACATCACTACCGATACAAAGCGAACACATCTTCGTGTGAGTATCGATTCAAAAGGTTCCCTAAAATGCGAAATTCCGAGATAATTGGACGGCATACGTCATCCCCAGCGATCCCCTACTCACTGCAATGGATATGCATCCTCTCTCTTCAGACGGCTACAATGCTTGACAGCTTCACCGATCCTCTTCCGTCCCTTGCGGAAATGCTCATGCATACAGAGGGAGCGCGTTTCGGTTCAGCTTAAAAAGGGGTGTGGTTGGTGGTGCCAAGCGGATATGCACGCTTTGCGCCCAGGGCGCAGCACGAGGTGGTCATTGACCAGCAAGGCTCAGTAACGTCCTGCAGATTCAGGGCGTAGCCAAGAGCTAACCATCTGCTGATGATAGACACAAGCAGATTTCTGAGAGGCAGGTTGCGGGATTCAAAATCGCTGCTAAAGATCACTGTTGCTCAACCACTTCCAGCATACTTACCTTGCACTCTGGCGCGCTCCAGTGATAATCAGGTGTTGCTCAACCTGTAGAAGGCGAATCATGTTGAAATTTTGACTGTGGATGCGCATATTACCTACAATTATCCCCCCGAAGTGGCATCGTTCGTTTTTGAGAAACAGTCTTCGTTTTTGGAATAAACCGTCGTTAATGGTCAAAAAGTGGTTTTTGACCATTTTTTGACCATTATTGACGGTTTTTTTTTTCAAAAACGAAGATGGTTTTCTCAAAAACGAAGGATGCCATTTTGGGGGAGAATTGGTACCCCCTAGGCGCACTTTTTGGAGGTGGCAGCGCATTGAAGCGCTCCTTCGAACTAAAGAAATTTCCTGAAAATGTTCTCGGGCTGAGAGAGAAAACGTGCTCCTATGACAATTTCCTGTATCTGACAGGTCCGATAACAAGTTTCAACGAGTTCTAGCGGGTTCCAACAGTTTCGCATTGCGACTACTTTCTCGAGGATTTCAGCTTAAATTTGAGATGTATTAGACTAAATTTTTGCTAAATGACACGCATTTCTTGTTGAAACATCACTCTTCGTCTTCATTATTGGATATTTACGTCACTTTTCTAGCCTTCCTTCTTCTCCTGAAAGAACCCTGGTATGTAGATACTTAGCAGCCCGTTTCTGAGTCCTACTAGACTTAGTAGTCCCCAAGCGCTAGTGACCACCTCGTGCTGTGCCCTGTTTGCGCCTCTGCGAAGTGACAGCCAGGCAGGCTCACGCGAAGGGGTGTGGTCACAACACTATGGACTGAAGGTGCCTACCATGAGCTTACCTGGCTCCGCGCGCGGTGACTGCTCCGGATGAGCGCATACATTATTCAAAACAGAAAAATAAGCTCAACTTTCACTTGAAAACTGGTAAATATGTCCATCAGTGTAGCTCTGAAACGTATCTGCACTATGCTTGGAATCGCATGAAAATCGAGTTACCTAATTTATCCAAGCATAGACAGTTCAGTTTAGGAGCTGGAAAAAAAGACCAAAACCTCGAATTGTAACTACCCTCTATTTCGGAAATCTGAAATTGTGACCGATTCAAACTTGAATTTTGGAATTCGAATATATCTAATACACTATTCGGTCCTAATTAGAGTCACAAAATTGATCTATGGAGACTAAAACCTAGCTATCGGTGGATCATTTGTACACATGCTGATCTATGGTAATGACCCATCTGTGAGCGCAAGGAAAACTTGCCGGAGGCCCAACTGTGCCTGAACAGTCGGGAGAGAGGCTGACCCCAGTAATGCACGTAGGATAAGGTCATATATAAAGGGTGGAGTGGCGATAGTTGATTACTGAATCATGTCGCTCAATGGTAACATCTCGAGTGACAACAACAGCTATCACCCCTACTACAACAGCTACCACCTCAGCGTTCAGCAATTCTGCACAACAAGCGGGCAGGTGAATAGTATTCATTGCCTTTTCATTTCATTCAGTCTCCTCTTCTTAAAATAATGCTGAGGGAAGCTTTGATGCAAGCAGCAGCAAATCAGTGGTATGATGCCCCTCCAACTCCACAACCTTATTATTCCAACCTATATTTTGACACAAACAGGTAGTTGGACTTGTTAGTGATGTGGTATCTTCTACATTTCTAGAGCCTCACTCCGCTTGCGGAACAAGCGCCATCTATTTCTCAGCCGTTCTACGTCATCAACCCATACACCTTCCCTGACCAGGTGAGTAAAAGTGGAGACCTCTTTAGCGGTCTAGGTCTACATAAAAAAATGCATTTTCAGTCTGAGCTCCTTCTAATTTACATTTAACAATAGCGTCTGTGTTGAACCAGGTCTGTAATTTGCGGTAGGTCAGTGACTGAATAGCTTTGTAGCTTGCAGGATTGTGATTATAGCCATTAATTTTGAGTAGCAATCCGTTTCACTACCACTAGCCCAATCCGTGTCTTGGCGTGGTGAACAAATACGAAGGAGACGAAGAGATGGCTCACGGACAGAACCAACCTGGTTCCGGGGCGAGAGAGAAGTTAGCGAGTTCGTAAGACACAGTGTAGTAATTCACAATATTCCAGATAGCGACCTTTGCTACGTACTCGCTTACAACAGGAAGACCGGCATTTGCGACACCTATATGATTCACCCATATACGGTCCCCTTGCAATCGGTGGAGTTTCGCAGAACATGCGGCGCGTGCTCGGCGCGTCCCGCTTGTATCAGCCGGCTGCTTCGCTCAGCTGTTCGAGCAGGCCGTTCATTAAGATTAGGCCCAGGTAAGCCTTTTTATTCGCTTTTCTTTGTTGATTGAATTGCGTTTGCATCCATGAGGCCTGTGGTTGACCGATATTGATCGGACGGCCCCCTAGGCCTCCTTTTTTGCACGTTTTGCCCGCGAATGCGTGAAATATTAGGGTGTTAAGTTGGAAATGCGCGTTTTTGCATTGAACAAATTATTTTTTAAAAACAAAGCTTCAACACCCCAGTCTGAGTTTAATGCAGAATTAGTATTGTTGAACCTTCGACATCTTCCATAAAAATTATGAGCGCTCTACTGTGGAATGTCGCAGCGCCGTGACCTGAAGTAGCGACACACTCAAAGTTTGGTATCGTCACAGTTTTGGAATTTTTCTCTTCCATGTAAGCCCTAAACGACGCAAGTAAGTGGTCATCTGATAGCGCAAAGTCTGGGCTATTAGGCGGTCCTAAGTGTGGTTCCCGATTCCAGATTTGAAGAACAGGGCAGTCGAGGAATCGATTTTCAGTCACAATTCCGGTTCAGTTACCCAAGTTCGGGGCCATTTTCGAGTAATCCATTCTCTCATGGATTCAGCTCTGTAATACGGCAAAAATTCTCTTAATTCTTTATATGGTCTGCGGTGGTGCTCAGCGGCAGTTTAACACTCTTTTACTACATAAAACAATCGAACGGAAATTCTGAAATTTTGGTCGGTCTCCTTATAAATTCCTCTAAAAAATAAACAATGAAAGGATGTTCGACAACTCACATGCGAAAAAATTCTCCATGATTTGCTCTTTCAGGTGATATCAAAAGTTTGACAGAAAACATTTGGCAACACGTTCATAATGACGTCGAAACTTCAGCGCGCATTTCCAACTTAACACCCTAATAGTTATTTTTCGTGTTTTTTGTGTGTTTCTTCTTTTTTTGTTTTTGGCCCCGTAACGAGCTGTCTGTCCCAGATAGCCTCTTCTTTGGTAGAAAGAGGACCCCGGGATGTGATGGGCCTCTTTCTTCGTTCCGATTCGTTGACATGCCGTCTCTTTCGCATGGTCGTCAATGTGCATGTTTTTTAAAATCTGTTTGTTTTTTTTCTTTTTGCCCACATAGTTTCCGGTGAATGTTGTTTTGATCCTAAACTGTGTTTTGGCCCCAATTTCTCTCAGGGTTAGCCGCGTGTCACCGGTTTCCCTTCGTCATACGAAAGGGAACCCCTTGTCGTTTTGGCTAATGAAGGGAATCGCCTTTGCATTGTCCCTTCCCTTCACAGTTTCTTTCCTTTTCGGCTCAGCCCTTGATTGTGCAAGTTTCTCACCAACCTTCACTTTTACGGACCCGTTCTCGCAACTATTCCACATATGCCGCCCACCGCAAACGGATAGTCCATCCTCCTCTTTTCCCGCAGTACCCAGGAAATAATATTGTATCCTACTATGCTCAGGCTATAGAGCGTCTTGACCAGGTGCCACAGAACTATGATGATTCTCCGGCAACCCACGTCATTGTTCGTTTATTTCTCAATTTCTCAATCGATACTGTTGACGTGCACTTAGGTGGGCAGCGCCCTGATCTGTCCTCCTATGACCTACCGGTATGTCACTTCCTACCGCTTCTTTGAGCTCTCTGCTCCCTGGCTATCAATATAAAAAGCTGGACCACCCGGCATAAAACATTTTCTTCCTCTACCGCGACCTGACCTTTTCAGCCTCTACGTCGCCAGTCGCCCTGTACCCCCTCCCCCTCACGCCCACATCCCCCTTCCGTCATTGTCTACTTGTGCGGCCAACGTGTATGCTAATAGAACTTACACGGCGGGACTACTACGACATCCAGCTATACAATCCAGTCAATAGAAAAACCCACAGACTTCTTCTGCAAGAAGAGAGGTTCCGTGGTCCAATATTGGTGAGATATATATTATTTATTTGTGATTTTGTGAGTGTTTCCCACCCCCATCTTCACAGTGAAGTTCTGTACCTACCGCTGCCCCAAGGGTAGGGTCTGCTTGAGTGTTAACACATAAATTCCAGAAAGAGTAGGTTCTGCTTGAGTGTTAACACATAAATTCCAGAAAGATTCCTCAACGATGTCGTTGGGACAGGTGAGAGATAGCAGCCTCGATGGAGACACAGCTTCTTCCATGGATGCGTGGGAATCAGTCATCCGGAGTCTCACCTTCGAATGGCTTCGAGCACTGAACGAGGGGTTGTACGAGTCGGTGTCAACTTCGCATCCAGATGCGGTAGGTCGCCCTCCGAGGTTAGATTCGTAGGCAAGGGCAATTATAGGAAGTGTGAGGAGGTTCTTTGAGGAGTTGAAACGGCAGATTGGAGACGAGGGAAGTGGCACCACATTCAATTCACCGCCCCAGCTCACTGCACTGGCCTGTGGAGTCTCCCCTGCTACAGTCTACAACGTCAGCTCGAGTGGAGACTTCACCCGCAGGCTCCCCCCTCGAGGGAGAAAGACACTGGACCGCACTAGGAAGCACTGAAGGACTGTCGTGATGAGGAGGTATGGAGAGCAGTGCTGACCGAAGCCTACCCCAATTTCAGGATGGGGACTATCACCCTCCACTCATTCCTGAAAGGGCTAGGCTTCTCGTTTAAGATCAACAAAGGGCAGCGGTACATTTTTGCACGCCCGGACCTCGTCAAGAAGAGGGTGACCTAACTCCTCCATCGAGCAGGCGAGGAATCAAGGCTAGTGTCTCTTCTTGGTCGAGAAGACATGGATCTTCGACTGCATGATGAAGAGGAGAGGATGGAACGACAACATCATCCCACGATGCGCGCCTGCTTCCACTCTGCAGGAGTACTCGTGTGGAAGAACCGCGGGGAAGAACAAAGGAAGCAAGACAATCGTGGTCAGCGCCATCACCAAGAGGGTGTCGTCCCGGGTTGCGCGAAGGTAGTCGTCAGCGGCCGAGGTAATCATCAGCGGTCGGAGTACAGTTGACCAGGACTACCACCGCGACACGAATCACGCCATGTTCGTGGGATGGTTGTAAAAAACTCTCCCTCACATGATCGCTGTCGCGGTAGGGCGTCGTCTGTCCTTGGTGATGGGCAATGCGCCCTATCTTTCCCGGCAACTGGAGAAGCTAATTTTGCTCTTGTAGCATCGAAGCAGTCGTATTCAGTGTCTCAGCATTTTGCAGGTCCCAAAAAAGTCGTCGACGAGGCCCGTCATTGAGGTTTACCTTCGTTTCAAAGGGATAGAGGTGGTAGCGAACTGCACGAAAGCGGATCTGCTAGAGGTTTTTTTTAGTTGTTTTTCGATGATTTCTAGTAACAATCTCCTGATTTAGTCCCAGCATTTCCTCGTGAGCCAAGCCAAGGTGGCCGCCTTATCACTGTTTCTTCAACCCCATTGAAATGTGCTGGAGCCAGATGAAGGGCCACCTCACCAAGCTCGGAAAGCCGACTGATGCCATTTAGACCGCAATTCTTTGCTCAAGTTATCATACGTTTAGGTGAAATCGAGGAAACTGGAATGAATGGGTTGAGGGCCCACATCGCTGGGCGGGAAGTGGTGCGACCACTTCGTTGGAGGGAAAAAAACGGCGAGGCTCAAAATTGCCGTGGATCTCAACAACAACGTGAGAGACCGTGGTGAATTTTGACTCTCGGATGAATCCTCGTCCTTTTA
Organism: Ancylostoma ceylanicum; assembly: GCA_000688135.1. NCBI lineage: Eukaryota > Metazoa > Nematoda > Chromadorea > Rhabditida > Ancylostomatidae > Ancylostoma > Ancylostoma ceylanicum. The sequence goes on from JARK01001561.1 coordinate 64,651, forward strand.
TGAGGATTTGTCTGAGGTGAGCGACGTGGAGCTGGAACAGGTAGGTTTGTATGAGGGTGATCTGGAGTAGCACACCTGTATGTAGTGTATAGCAGCTACTGTAGAGTATATAGTTTTAAAATAGATAGTATATACAGGGTGCGGCAAAAGTCTTTGGACAAGCATATTTGATTTTCAAAATATGAGGAAGAAAAATTCGGAAAAGCTGATAGTTGCTGTGTGTTAGCGGCAAACTTGTTAACATAAATAATACTTTTGACTCCGAAATTCCTCCACTGGTAGCGACACGGGCTTGTCAAAAATTAGATGTGACGTTGGCGCGGCGCGCAACCTGATGAACTGAAATTCATTTCGGCCCTTCTCCAAAGTTTCGGAAGAAAGTTCAAATTCCTGTATGGCTTTCGGAAGGCCATAGCCCGCTGAATGTAGAAACCACTTCGAAATCTCTCAGAGTAGATGTAGGGCTTCCGAATATTTGTCTGCACCATGGCAATAGAGAAGAATACTCACCTTAAGGGGGTATTTCGTCATTCTATAAATCGAAAATTATCATATTTATATTAAGAAAGAGCAAATAAGCAAACCTAAGACAGAAAACCGTGGTGAAATTGCTTTCAAACACGCGAAAATAGCTGTTGTAGCGCGATTTCCGTGTTTTCATGCAAAAATTTTGAGCACTGCCAAAAGCGAAGCGGACAATGAACCTAGGAGTGCCCCACCTATTTCCCAAATTTCCCAGGGATTTTTCTGGGTTTCATAGTAGAAGGCCTCTGCTATCCTCCACAGGAGTTTGGAGTCTCCTCACAAATAGATGGAGATGTGGTGGGAGCAAAAGTACCTCCACTACCTGCGCGCCAGAAACCACGTCTCACCTGTACTTTCCGAAGGCTGTGAACATACGAGAAGAGGAAACCTCAAGAACAAAAATAATTTTTATGCTCACAATTAGGTCACGAAGAGAAAATAGCCATTGGTTTTTCCATATTCCCCCTCCCTGGTTTTTTAGCGAGCGTTTATGCTTGTCCAAAGACTTTTGCTGCACCCTGTAGAGCATATAGTATAGTATTGTTGTTATTTTGGTTGTTATTCTATAATAATTTGGTCTCATGTTACGGTTCTTTTTTTCTTTCATCAACAAAACATAACAGGTTTCATCCGAGAACGGGTTTTTTCAAAGTGTTTCTGTTCTTGTTCCTTTTGTAAAGTTGATATTCACATCATTTTTATGCAGAGTTGAATAAACGAGAAAAGTGACGGAGAAGTTTAGACGTGAGCATGAATACGCATTCAACCAAGTCACTCGTTAAGATTACACTTTAAGCACGACAAAAATTCTGTCTCAGGGCAGTGTTAGTAAACAGGCTTTCAGCGCTAGTACTTGCTAATATCTTTTTGGCTTCAGAAGGCCGTTCGTAACGGTCTGCTCGCACCAGTTGCGGACGGCGTGCATAAGCTTTACCCAAGAACTAAACGTCAGGCGCCCGTGCAGGGGATCGTCCTCGACTATGAAATAGAATGCTGCTTGCCTTTTCACATTATATTCTATTCAAACCATCCTTCCTCCTTCCTATTCTATTCAAACCATCCATCCTTTCCAGGCTGCCATCAATGCCGCTATAGAGGTCTTCCCCTCTGCTCGATTGAAGGATGCTAGTGGCATTTGACGCAAGCAAGGGTTCGCAACAGGATCAGGCTGAAGCTCCTCCGTTTTCTCAAAAGAGATGAGAGGAGTCCACAAGTGATTCGGTGGAGGACATTGCAGGGCCTTCGTTCCTGCCACGAGATCACTTCAATCTCGTCAATGCCGTCACCGTCGTACAAGTAGAATCCACTTCCTCTGCGTACGAGCCGTGCCGGAACTTCTTGGATTACTCTTATCTCACCTGGTTAAGTGGGCAATTTGAATCCATGTGGTGCAAGTACATGGTGAAGGAACTCCGGACTACAAACCTCGCAGAGAACTTCTACAGAATCGCACACATCACAGACCTGGTTCGAGTAGAAATTCTCTCACAGTTGTTTCAGACGTCTTTGAGGTATCTTCTCAGGGAAGAAGCATCCGAAGTTCGATGAACTCGTGACGATGCTACAAGAGATCACGGCGGTTGCTGCATCTCGACTGAACAGGAAGGTGGAGGTATGCTCTTTAATTTTCCCCACTTTGCCATTGACTAGGAAGTATTTTATTTTCAGTTTCTTCAGGAAGTGAGGCCTCTTCGAGCATGCAACCGCACCAAGAGGGAGAAAATCGATGCAGCGATGGCATATTTCGCTCGAATCCGAGGTGGACCGTATGTGGCTAGCGTGTTGGTTGGCAGATACTGCCGTAAAATGTCCCACAATACGTCGGATAAGGCAATATAGAAACATATATACAAAATTGTGGAAGGTGGCTCTTGACTGAAGAAACCTGACTTCAGCTTTCAGATAAAAAAAACCCCTACTTTCAGATTTCAAATTAAAACCTTTTAAATTGAAAACCAGGAACGTGGTTTTCTTTTCCAAACAATATCAGTTTCCATTGCCTGCGGTCACCGTGAGCGGTGCGTTCTGATCGATCTCCCGTAATGTCCACCCCTGTCACCGGTTACGCGAAAAAACGTAAGCCATCATCCCCATTAACTGCTAAGCTAACAACATCGAAATATATGGTCGACGATGCTATCAATATTCTGGATCAGATTCATAACATCCTCAGCACGAAGGCGCCGGAAGCACTGCCTCTGTTGGAGAAGTTCGTCAGTAAGTTTCCGTCTTTATCCAGTGAAATAGTAGAGGCTGAAAAGCGTCCTAGATCTGTGGTCATTTACGGTGTGCCGGAAGCAGATTCTAAGCTCTCGGCAACGTCACGGCAGGCCCATACAGAAGCCTTTGTTTCGGGCACTTTGGACGCTTTAGACGTGGAGACGCGCCCAGTCGAAGTGTTTAGAATGGGTTAAAGGGTGGAGGGAAAACCACGTTTAGTTAAATGTTTGTTTTCCTCACGTTTCTACTCTTCTGAAACTTTGGCTAAGGCGTATCGTCTACGTGATCTTCCCACCTACAAGAGTGTGTATATCAGAAAATCGATGACGCCTGAAGAGAGAGACGAATATAGAGAGTTGCGAAAAACCGCACGCGAAATGAACTTGAAGGAGGGGAATGGGGAGCGGATTTATGTAGTATACAGAAACAAAGTCATGAAGGCAGCAGATATTCAGTCGCGTAATAGCAGCAATCCAAAAAACTTGTGAAAGATTATAGGAAGAAGAAAGACTTTTCCATTACAACTTGCTTTTTGCTTAATGCCCGCAGCTCAGTGAATAAACTCGCACACCTCCACCACCTTTTGGTCACAAACAAGCCGAGTATTGTTTTCATAACGGAATCTTGGTTGAACCAGAATATCTCCGATGGTGAACTGATTGGAAATCTTCCTTACAACTTGATCAGAAAAGATAGGGTTGGCAAAAAAGGTGGGGGTGTCTGCATACTGATTCAAAATGGAATAATTTTTGAGAGAATCGGATTCAATGTAGCAAATCTGTTGTCTGATTTACTTTGTTTCGATGCTATACTTCCTATGACTGGTAAACACCGCTTTATGTTGGTCTACCGCCCTCCCCATTCCACTGCTGCTCAAGACGATCTACTCTTATCGATGATTTCTGATCTCTCTTCTTCGTGCCCCTGCAAGGCAACCTTGATGGAGGATTTTAATCTTGAAATCGATTGGATACATAAGGCACCGAAAAACAATGTGGGCGAGAAATTTCTTTTCACTTTTGAAACTTTATCATTTTCACAGTTCGTTAAGTATCCGACTAGAGGGGAACATATCCTTGACCTAATTCTATCAAATACTGACATTATTTCCAATATTAGTGTATGCCCTCCCCTAGGAACATCAGACCACAATGTGATTGCGTTTTCATTAGCAGTCGAAACATCAGGACCTACCGTTCTTTTGTATCGTGACTATAAGAGAGCAAATACTACTGCAATCTCCGAGGCATTATCTTCCATCGACTGGTTTGAAACTTTTCAAGACTACACTGATATTGATGAAGTATATGGTCGATTTGTCAAGATTGTACTTGAAATCATCGATAGATTCGTTCCGCTTACTAGGAGAAAAAATTCAATGTACTCCGCTTACCCTGTGCATATTCGAAACCTAGCTGAACAAAGAGACAGATTATTTCGTGAAGTGTCTGATCCAACTAAATCGACGTTATACCGTCGCATTTGCAAGGAGCTCGAGTCTCATTTGAAGAAATTTCTTTCATACAGAACTAAACTTCTCGCTAACTCAAAATCTATAAAGGAGCTAGCCTCTTACATCAGACAGAGAACAAAGTATGTGCCCGTACAACCTGTACTTTGCAATGACGACGGTTTCAAGTTTTTTTCTGATTACGAAAAAGCGGATGCATTAGCTCGTTTCTTCGCCTCTTCGTTTATACCTCAGCATACGACGTTTCCTAAACTGGACTGCATTGCCCATGATGATTTAGTAATCCCAGTTATCACTCCGGACATTGTTCATCGTCACCTGCGCTCCCTCAAAGCACAACACTCTGCCACATCAGACGGTATTCCACAGATATTTTACAAGATGTTTTCCGATCACCTTGCTGTGCCCTTAACTCATATTTATAACATATCTTTGATGCTGGGTCAAGTTCCTTGTGCATGGAAGGCCTCGATTGTAACACCTATCCCTAAATCTACGGCTTCATCCAACATTTCTAACTTTCGCCCAATCAGCATATTGCCTGCATCATTGAAAGTTTTGGAGAAAATTATTAGGGAACACTTGTCAAAATGGCTGTGTACTCTAAACTGTTTGCCGGCTGAGCAACATGGTTTCCTTCCTGGTTCCTCAACTTGCACTCAGCTTATTGATTGCACCAATCATTGGACAAAGGATTTGAATTTAGGAAGAAATGTAGATATATTATACTTTGATCTTACCAAAGCTTTCGACACGGTATGCCATATCAGTCTCCTGAGTAGATTGCAGAGCTTAGGTATCAGAGGAAACCTCTTAAACTGGTTTCGTTCTTATTTACAGGACAGAAAAATGGTGGCACGATATTCTGACACCTACTCTCTATCATATGATTGCCTATCTGGTGTACCACAAGGAGGGATTCTCTCCCCTCTCCTCTTTTTGATTTATACATATGACCTTCCAAAATTTTTGAAGACCGACTTCCGTATCACAGTTGCGGCCTATGCGGATGACATTAAAGTCTCTGCGACTTACAGCGACCAAGATAAGGATGAAGTTGAACAAGCGATGAACAAGTCCGTAGAGAACATGATATCGTGGGCAAGGCGGTGGAGTTTAAAAATAAACCTCAATAAAAGTTTTCTGCTTTCGTTGGGTTCTTCATCGCTGAAGATACAAGCGTGCGGCATCGATTCTATTCTCCCCTCAAATGAAGTCCGTGATTTAGGCGTCACAGTTATGAGAAATTTGAGATGGAGTGGCCATATAGAAGCAATCGCAGCTAAGGGTTTGAAAATGGTTCACTGTCTTTACAGAAACATCCATAGTAATGATGTCTTTTTGTGGATCAAGCTCTATAAAACATTTGTTCTCCCGCTGTTGGAATACTGCAGCCCAGTCTGGAGCCCATACCTTGTAAAAGAGATTTCAAAAATTGAAAATGTTCAAAAGACCTTCACCAGAATCTTGTATTACCGTGCCTTTCCAGATCCGAACTACCCCCAAAGTCTACCGTCATATAGAATTCGTTTGCAAGAACTAAATTTAAAAAGTTTGTATTACAGAAGAGTTCAGGCAGATCTCGTTTTAGCATTCAAGATTATGAAAGGTGAACTGCGAATAAGGCCGTCCAGATACTGGGTTTTCCGGCCATCATACGGACGTCGCGGTTGTTTTGTATTGTCTACTCCCAATTTGGGGAACTTCTCTAAACGCCTCCGTGAAAACCACTTTGTTTTCAGGAGTTGTAAATGGTTACAACGTTTGCCACCTCCCCTTCTCGGCATTGAGAACTCTGCCCGTTTTAAGCGCTCATTGCGTAGAGTAGACATCTTGCAACTACTGGGACTGAATGATGTTAAATGAGAATCTACTTTCTAGATTTGCTATGTGGAACGTTTCTTAAAATAATACCTAGTTTCGCCTCTGACAGCTGCAGCGCAGCTAAAAGAGCAAGTGTTACTATGTTACTAATAATGCCCGCAGAATTGTGGTCCATCACATTTCCATTGTTATCTGAGGATGTTCTGGTAGGAATAAGATTTTCTGATGTCCTTTTCGCTGAAATTTAGCCCATATATGTATGGCAAGCAGGATCGTGGTACTGCGTCAGCGTACGACTAGTTTCGGTCAGTTGGTCCGTGGTAAGTAAAGGTTTTCCGCTCAGTGCGCCGGATGAGCGGGGTGAGCCAGTATACCCGTTTACCGAACTTCCGGTGTGCTCCTATGACTCTGTCAGAGAAGAGGGCATCTTACTGGCTGATGTGAGTGGTCTCACCTCCAAAGCCACCGGACCTCTCTGTTTACCGACTCCCTACAGGTGTTACAATCATTAGTTTACATAATTTGACGTACTACTACCCTGCCTTTGATGTTACCTAATAGACCGGTATTCAATTTATCCTATGATGTGACATGCATGACCATGCCAGAACATCCTGTAACTCTCTTTTTTGGAAATTTCTTCAGAATCAGCTCATTCTTATGTGTTGGATTTGTGTCGCCTGTTTTTGTTTTGTTTTGTTTTTTATTGGTTTTGTTTTGTCGTTTTTTACACCATGTTTGTCATTACCAGTTACCGCTACCTTAGATAATTGTTAGCTCTGAGTTTTATAGCACGCCTACAGGCGTATTAAATAAATAAATAAATAAATAAATAAATAAATATTGATATTCAACGCTAAGTGACGAGTTACCTCCTATGATTCTGCAACATATACATATAGTCTATAAAAAAATCGGCGGACTCCTCCTGGGCGTGGCGCCGCTTCGCAAGGTCGGTCGATATTGTAGATCACCCGTTTTTCCATAGAATCTCAGGCTGCCGATCGGATGGCGACCGCGCCGCGCTCCCCTTCCCCGCCGAACTGGAGTCCGCCGATTTTTTTATGGACTATATAGAGTATTGTATTGGAGGATATTATTGCATGCTTTCTCCAACAAAAATTGCATGCTTTCTCCTGTAAAAAAATCGGCGGACACCTGGGCGTGGCGCCGCTTAGCATCGTCGGTCGATATCGTAGATCACCCGTTTTTCAATAGAATCTCAGGCTGCCGATCCAAGGGCGAGCGCGACGCGCACACCCTCCCGCCGAACCGGAGTCCGCCGATTTTTTAAAGGGACTGTACATCTTTTAACATATCTTGCATCAACATCGCCCTTATACCAGCCTTGTCGCCTAAACCCTGCAGTACTCTGCTGTGTATCTCCATGCGTCCTCGGGTGATTATCCTTCACGCGCTGACTGGTGCATTAAAACTGAGGTCATAATACGTCCATCGATTGCGGTTAACTCTAGTTGACCCGTCACTGTTATGATGGTCAATCAACATGGCACCCATGTCTCGTTGGTACCTTTCAATCAATTGCTCCTATATACCCCTTGTACCATTGCTTCCATTGCGTACAACCTAATCAATTGCATAGTTAGTTGGACGGTTTGTTCAGAGGGCTCTTAGCCCATGCAAATGCAGAACCATGCAAACAAGCAGCACATTCATTCTCAATAAAATACGGAATACAAATCAATATGTGACAGTATTATAAGGTTGATTTCACTGACGTCTTCCTCATGACCTATGATGCGCTCGAAGCGGTGTTGATCATCCAAACGCTCGAATTCAGAGAAGAAATCGGTACTTGAAATATATCTGAAGATCGTTGACGTAGATGTTGAAGAGGTGAAACACGAATTTTTTGTGTTAAATCAAACGGAGGAAAGTGGTCATTGATGTTTTGCTGTTTGCCGAAGGTAGAGGAAACTTCTTCGAAGACTTCGGTTGTGAAGTCCACAAGCTTGCGCCATATGTGAACTAGAGGCCGTATGTACGGCGTCCAAGAAGCACCGATAATGTGGAACTGATTCCGCCGTCAGTTATCTACATACAACCCAACAATCAGCTATATTTTGTTTGCATGGGTGATAGTAAGAAATACAAGGTGATATCGGCGATTAGCTGTATGATTTATCCGACATGTAAATCGGGAGAGTATCAAGCAACCTCACTCTAAGGACTTTGTAGAAGCGATAGATTCTAGATGATTTCTTGTTTTCGAAAAAAAAGTCAAACCAGCATCGGTGCTTATCTTTTGGACTCAAATTTACAAGAAGTACAAATTCGAGCACCCTTTGCTCTCTGTATTTATTTCGGAAGTAAAATTCCAGAGCAAATACACTTAGAATATGAGCGATATCTGCTGAAATTTTCAATCCGAGAAATTCTTTAATACGTTTCACGTCCCCTCAAGAGTTTTATTGAAGGAGGATTTGGTTTTCTTTGAGGTATAGTTCCAGTTCGAAAATGACAGTGGCTTACCGTGCCGCGGTGGAAGCGCTTTCCATTCAACTTTGAGTTGTTCGAAAATCGAACGGCTATACAATCCTGATGTGATAGGTAATCTGAATTGCTATTGAGTTAACTCAGCCTTGCCGTAGAGGTCATGTTTTCTTGAGTTCCAAAGAGCTTGATCATTGGTAAATATTTGTGAAGGAAGTGCACAATATTTATACCACAAAGATAAATCAACACTGTACAAAAACTCATAAAATGATCGCTTGATTGACAATTCTCATTCAAATCATCACAGCTACAGAGAACGATATGCATATAAGGACACCCGAGTAACATCACAATAAATTGCTCTAAAACTGTGAACACCCTTCATGATACAGAAGAGATCGCCTAATTGATGGCTTGGAGAACAGTGCGAGAAAAGCTAGGCAAATCATTAAATTTTCAATTAAAATGCGAGAATGATGAGCGTATTCATTTGATGCACACAGAAAAAAAGAAATAACCGGACAGCGAGAGGCTCAGAAACTTTTTCCATTAATTTCTGTTTTTCGACTAAACTTGAGTGCCTCTCGCTATCCGGTCGCCCCGTCATAAGGTCAGATACCTTGATGAATGAGATTCACGCATTGTGGACGTGTCCTTATAGTTTGACTTCTTCTCCTTACTGAGCAAAATGTGTCGAATATATTCGCGGTACGGTCTCACGAAGTACAGTGAGGAGATAGGACTCAGAGCCGGTATGAAGCCAATAGAGATAAACGTCGAGTGTTCGATATACGGATGATGGTAGATGCCGAACTGACCACAAGCGTAGGACAGGACAGCATAGAGGTAGAAAAACGGAAGACACGCTTGCCACGAAAGAGCCTAAACACAAAGAATTTTGCAAGATATTCACTCGCGCCGAAAAGCACTCCACTTAATATCCATTTTTAATGTCACCTAAAGTTAACAGCGACTAGAGCGGAAAAGATTTGCGAGTTCATATTCCCTAAAGTTAAACATGAAAAGTTGAGATATAAGCAGAACAATGCAATGAGGTCAAGTGCCGATTTTTGCAATTATGTTAATCTTTTTTCGATGACTAGAATCCCTCTCAAGAACCTCCCTCCTAAGGTTTCTCCTTCTTCCCTCTTTTGACATCCGCATATCCCACCCCTCTAGATGATGTCACGTCGCATGTCAGAAAATAAAGTTAAGAACGCATCTGCTTAACAATGAATTAAGAACCTGCTAGCTCTAACTTCCTCTGTAAGTAGGAAAGATTTTTGAGGAACAAATCGTCTATCTCCTGATGTACATACATACATTTCGCGCTTTCCCTAACTAATTTTGAAAGAAAAAGGAAATTTCTATGTTTTTTTGTGGTTTGTGAATAGATACTCTTTCTAATTTTTTATTAATTTTTCAAAAACTTTTTGTAACTCCAGGATTCTCGTTTCAGCACGAGCAAAAAAGAACAACAAGAATACTCCGAAAAAGTACGTTGATGTTGCCAGGTTAGAGTTGATGAAGAGGACAGAAGCTCGAGAAACTATTATCAGAGCTCGTTCGAGAATATCTCAATGAAATTAGTAAAAGCAATTTGTTGTGCTTCAAGAGTAGTTCCTCGACAAGGTGCAATTTCAACGAAATCTCCATTTTCAAACGGCGGGGTGGGGGAGGGGGGGGGGGAATGAAAAGGAAAAAAAGATGTAATGAGGTGTGTAGGTAGTTTGCGTAGATAGAACGATAAAAAGTTTCCAGTATGCTCCTCATTCAAATCATCTAAATTCTGGCAAAATTTCGAATTGAAATGACAAAATATTTCCCACTTAAAACTCACTTTCAAGAGCTGCTGGTGCAGAAGCTTCGTCTTTGTCGACATTATAGCGACTGTGAGATGACGAACTATTCCTCTTCTCAAAACCAGAATACATATGTAGACGGGAGTGATTGGCAGTGTCATGTGCAAGACGGTGAAGAAAGCCTTCCATTCCAGAACGTTCAAGTTACCAGATATCGTGCGACCCGTCACGTTGTAGTGTGGATATTTCGCTCGCAACAAAGGCTCCACTACTTCTGGCGGATCGTCGGCGAAACTGAACAATACCTGAAAGTGTTATGGTAGGCATAGATAGAGCAAAAAATTATACAATTTACGAATACTCTTCCATGGCGATGGAAAACCGCAGGTTATGAATCAGTTGTAAAGCGAGCCAAAGTGTCCTGGGCAAAGACTCATGAATGCAGAACCTAGCAAAACCAAGCTAGCAAACCAACTTTTGTATCCTGTGTATCTCAACATTACGTTGTCTATAGGATACACTGACACTAACCACCTTTGGTTTGCGTGATAAGCTAACCGCAAGCCCAGTAGGCCTGCTGGTGTAATAAAATCTGAACAAAAACAACTACTTCCACATGAAGTTCAGCTTCGCCGAGCTTCGAGCAAATGACAGTAATTTTTGCAAATTTCCTCAATTGGATCCCTTTTCTGGATTGTTCGTATGGATCCAACTCTATACCCATATGGAGTCTTACCATTTACAGCTCTACTCATCGAAGACGCACAGATAGAGGTCGCTTTCGTTCATCGTCGTGAAATTGCTCGTGATGAGAGAAACGAACACTCACAACTCGATTCTGATGATTTGTTTGAGGAACCCCAGCTAAGGACTGAACTAATATTAACGATCCGAAAGAGCTTTCCAAGAGAAAGACCTTCGAAATGGCGCCGTACTTTTGTGCCGTTACCGTGGAAGTGTTATTCTGGGATAAATAACACTAACAATTTCCTCCTCAATAAGTAAAAAATGTCCCGCACATGAGGGTGAAAAACGTTAAGCATCCCCGTATCTCCTCAAATTTACAACTTAAACATTCCCAGTCACGCTGGAAGGGTTTGTTTTTCTCAATCCTCCAGATAATATCTTCTGTGGCTGGTAGTCACTTTCGCATTGATGTTGGATCTTTACTACCATTTCAAAGATCAGACTCTTCCATTGCTGTTTACATCTTGTCACGGAAGTGAGTGTGAGCAAGTCGTAGTCTATGGTAGATCGCTTTTTCTTTCTTTCTCGTAGGAATCGAATCCTTCAAGCTACATCGACATGTTCGAAGGACACAGTGGCACTCGCATATCATTACTTAGGGGGTTTATCCATGAATATTCGGTAGTCAACATAATGTTACAAAGATGGGAGATATTCTGCGAGGAAGCCCTGTCCAAAAATCCTCCGAAACTTTGTCTAATTAAAAATTTTTAGAAACGGTTGTGACATTATATTGACGTAAGCTACATTGGAGAACAATCCCTAAGCTACTCTCGAAGGATATACAAAGCTTCCCGGGTAATGCTCTAACCATGCCTCAAATTGACAGAGGTTCCTCCGCTAATGCTGTCACTTCTCATCTGGAGATATGAGCTTTTATGAGCAGCTACGTTTTGGACGACACCATCTCGCATGGCTAAAGGAAAACTTCAGTTCAATTTGCTCTTGTTATGGAGAAGAGTCGTGGTTATCATCTGTAGAGGTCATGCTCAGAAAGTTGGCGGAGAAAGGGAAACACAAAGGAAACGTGGCATTTTCAAACCAATTTTACTAAGTTTTTTTTTTGACAAAAGGTACCACCATAACCCAGCTAGGGCACCGCACTTCGCATTCCTCATTCTCCTGTCCTTGGTTCTTCTTAATGTAATCCGATCTCCCTCCTTGAATATTCCTTGTCGGAGAGAAGATTTTTCAAAAACTGTAGTGTAAAATTGTTGTATACTGTTAAATTGAGGTTACTGACTCAGTTAACTTTTGGCACGTCAATGTCTGGGAGAATGGAGTTAGTGACCTAGAAAAAATAGCCCGTGGTCCCTGTTAAGCATGGAGGTTATATAGTTGCTTGAAAAATTATCATTCGAAGTTATGGTACAGAAAAGGGATCGCGACTTCGCACAGAGTTTCTTGCCAACAAAAGAAAGGAAGACAAAAACAACAGAAACTTGAGAAGAGGTCTGCGTGATAACATTCAGTTCTGCGATCCTGAATGTAGAAAAAAACCCACACCTACTTTTATTGGCATCTATTTGCTAAAGTCACTAGAACAAGGCGTCTGGAGTAGTTGCACGGAAGTTTCTCATACCTTGTTAAAGTAACGCTGTCAAGATTTGGGAAAAAAAACTAACCATTTGAATGAAAGATGGTAAATAGATGAGCAGTATTATCAATTTGAGCATGTTCCTTGATGGAGGTCGATAGTTCAGCACGTAGTATCGAAATGAGAAGGACAACAGTATACTGTATAACGTGTGAGCATAGAGATGCAGCATTACGCTGTAGCTGAAATATAAAAACACTTGAATGGAAAAATTATTCCGGATAACGTGTCGTAACAATCTATTCCTTTCACTCTTTGCCTAGTGCAGCAGAGATATCAGTCTTATCTTCAATCCATTCGACTTAGCACATCAAATAACCATAGGAGTCAAGGTTCCAGTTTATGAGATGGATCTTCATACATTTCTCACATTTTCTTGATCCAAGCCGTGGTTCAGTCATCAGTAACCGTGACATAACATGGACTGGGATTCGGGAACGCATATCCGTACGAAAATAGGTTAGCAAACCAACTTTAACGTCCTGCCTGCCATGATTCCGTAGTCTATATGTAGTATAGCTAATCGCGCTAACCAGTGCTGGGCTGGGGTTCATGAAACGCTAACCACGCAAGCCAACGATGGTTAGCGAGATTGGTTATTCTATAGACTATTCAAAGCTAGGAGACGCTGGAAGCAAAAATTGGTCTGCTAACCTGGTTTCACCCAGTTTTGCGTTCATGAATCCTAGCCCTGGTTTGTTTGGTTAGTGATTCATGAATCCCAGCCCTGATGGCTACGATTACTGAAACCAAGTTGAAATTGCAATTCGTTGGACAATTTCAAGCCCATGATGATTCTTGGCTATGAAATGTATAACTACCGGTTCAAGCCACTGGATAACCGGCGGTTATGGCGCAATTACAACCGCCCAGGTAGTTGTTAGCGCCCAAAACAGCCTTTTTTACTTCCTGGTAAGTAAGCACTACTTGTTCCGAGGTTCTGCTTAACAATAATCTTGAAGAGATTCTACATCCGATTCAGGTATCAGAGGCAGGGTCACTAGTCTAAGTTCATGACATAATGTCAGCCTAGTCATGTTTGGATGGATCGACACTCATGGAATGGCTAAACCTTTTTTCGCATGAAGATGAAGTTTTGCCCATGGCAACGTCTCGGTCGTGACATTAGCCTATCGCAAAGGCCTAGACGGCTGTCCAAGTCTTCAATCTATACAACATAGAAGGAAAAATATTGGGATCTCCGCACGCACCGCGACGCTAACTCGTCCAGACCACATCTCTGTGTCGCCTTGGGAAAGTTTTCCTCGCGAAGGTTCCCACATAGGAGGCTGAGTCTGCACGGTCCAAATGCAGCGGACTGCTAAATTCGTGCTCGTGATAATGCCACTAGCAATGCACCCACTGCATCCACGATTCGTTCTCAGAACCCTACACGATACATCTTGATCTAATTCGCTTGTTCTTACTAAGGAAAATGCTAAACAATGGTTCTGATTAAATCAACGCGCATTTGGAAGATTTTCGAGGAAGTCGCCTCATTCCAAGGAAGGAATTTTGGAAAGGATTATTGGATGGTCACGAGAACGCCATTGCGAGAACGACTTAAACAGCTCCTTGCCTTCGGGCTATGCTGGATGTAGCTCAGAATCTCAGGTAGAATCTTGTCGACAGCTCTTAAGGATTAAGACAATGCCATTGACCGAGCTATCTTTCGCGTGAAAATAGAATGACCGCATTTTTTCACAACTATCCATGCGAGCATGGCCACATAAAAATGGCACTCTCCAAACTTTTTGCTCTGCAATTTCTCAAATGTCAGGTATGTGCTCATGAAATAAGCAATGGTTCCTTTTTATTGGAGAAATTATACCGCTCTCCATGGTCGAAAGTTTTCATCGAAATGAAAATCCGACGAAACTTGCGAAGACTTCACGAGTATTTAAAAAACAATGAAAGTGATTAGATACCTAGAAAAAGCTGATAAACATTTTACTACTGGTTTCCCAAAATATTTTTATAACCCGTTTTCATAGGGGAGTGTAGGGGGGGGGGGGTTGCGACTGCCACTGTTGGGTGTCTTTTCTCTCTGCTGAGCACTACTATACAACAACATTGGTTTCGGTTTCCACGATATCGCCAATTTATCTCGCGAGATGTTTTCTCCCATATGACACTTTGTCGAGGTGTTATGGTAGAAAACCGAAAAAAGTAAAAAAAAAAGAAGGAAAGAAAAAAATCTCTGCATTGTATTGATGGGAAATAATGGAAAATGCCTATAGAGAGAAAAAAACATAAGATTGTAATGAAAAAATGCGGGTATACCTGACGTAGCATGTTCGGGCGCCGAAATACTGACATGGACCTTCGGAGAGGTAGAAAAGTGATGTACCGTAAGGCATAATCCTGTAAGAAGGTTTGCAAGTAAATTTCAGCAACACGTTCCTCCTGAACAATTTTCAATAATGTATAGATCCGCATAAAATTGCTCGTGTAGCAATATTTTGCATGGATAATTTTTAGCCACCGTGTAGATCAATTCGCACCTATTTTTACCATCAAATATCGTAACCACAGGTGCTTGTTGTGCTCAGTTTGTGTTACCAAGATTATGTATTCATCAATAACCTCTTTTCTGTTTTTGATCAAACTACAAGTAAGAGTTTTAGTAGCGAAAGTTAACAGAATTCCACGACTACGCGGAAGAGCAGTTCAGCGGCGATTGTCAAGATATGTGCTTTTATTGGGGCGATTTTCTCGATTTCAATTTCAAACTCCATTTCTCAAAATGTTCTAGAAATGATAATAGAAAAAAAGCCATTGAAGTCATACAACTACGAGATCTCTTGTTCATTGGTAGATGCAAAATTTAAGCAGCTGGGATGCGAATCTTGGAGACTCATCCCTTCTTCCCGTAAACGAACGTTTGTCACCCGTGACCGTTATCCAGCTTATGCTAGATGTAAGTGTCTTTGAACCCCTGATCACTCAAGCTTCAGTATTATTATGCTCTCCTTTTGATAGTACACATGTTTTTAGAATGAAAGAGGATTTGAATGAACGCAGCATAACATCCATAAGTTCACACAAAGGTGAGAAAACTAACGGAATTTTTTCCAAGCATAGGTTCCTAGGTTTAAAAAACCAGTAGGGGGCTAAGAGTGCATATAATCATTCAAACGATCTGAGCAAATAATTTACTCAGCAACCGAATCGAAAGCCTCCTCAAGAAGGAGTCAGAAACAGTAGTAAACAAACAGAGAGTTCGGAGCAAGCTGTTATGCCTTGATGGACTCAGGCTAGAAATTGAATCACTGCTCGATTTCAAACTGCTTCCTTTCATTTCCAATGCGGAAACATTTTGGCTCATCAACGTGTATACCACATGTATTCATTGAGTCAGTATATGAAGTTCCGTGAGTGCAAAGTGTTTCTCTTGTTCAACGAAACCAATTTTAAGCGAAGACTACAATTTTTTTTTCTTCACCAAGTACAGGAGAAGCCCGATGCTTCAAGAGTATTCAAGTTCGGACAGCACCAGTACCTCTGTGACCATGTTGAGAAAGACAAAAAAACCAACCTCTGGCAAACAAAAAGTGACGTGAGACAGGCGAAGAAGTCACATATCGCAAAATTCAGAATAAGTATTGAATACTTCTTGATAGCATGTGGGCTGCGATATCGGGCGAGCAGAAAGAGTACAGCATTGAGCAATAGACCCAGGACATTGGGCAGGATATGAAGCAGAAATATGAATGTGTTCAACATCGTGAACCAGTCTGAAACGGCTTACTGAATTAGGCATGAACTGCAACCCGTGATGTGGAAATCACGATAATGAATACACGAGTGAAACGCATGAATAGATATGTACTGATTGGACGTTGGTGTTGAAGGAAAGAGCGCAAAGTCGTTGGTATTCAGCTGGACCCGGAAATGTGAACGGAGGTAACCTGATAACATAGCAGAACTTTTGTTTACTGAGCTGCCTCATCACAGCTCTGGGCGGCCATAAATCCCGCTGTCGTTACGCTCCAGCGAGTTTTTCATGACACCATCACATTCAGCGAAGCATGCACCAGGGAGAAGAGTGGGTCAGAAATCTTGTCAATATCTGTATCCGTGGACAACAATGGGAATGGGTTTCCTCGATGATACCTCCCTTCTGGAGAGGTATCTGGAGCTAGCTTGGGATGAAGTTAGTTGATAAGGGTATTGATGACAACCAGCGTGGTATTCAACAGCTGACGATGCTATAGGTCTATTGATACGGGATCAAATACTGAGGCCACATGTTCAAATGATGCTTTCACGCGTACAATAGAAGTCATAATTGCGTTTTTCGCCGAAATGCCACGCACTTTCTAACATTTGCGAGTTTTTGTGATAATGTCGCTTCTCACTTCTGAATAATACATGTTAGTCACATGAGGACAACTTCCGCGTTACTGACACTGAAATGGCGTGTGCAAAGCTTTTTCAGGGTTGCGTCATCGTCATGTTTTCCAAACTCCGCCCTTTTTCAGGATCGCTCCGAAGACGACATATTTTACAAAAAGAGAAACTTTAACTTCAACTAGACTTTCACTGTGACCAGTAGTTCATTATAATTTTTTCACTTCCATTTTTCAAACACTCATGTTCAGCTGAGATGGTGACTCCCGAAAAACAAGGAAAACAGGTACTTCGAACAGGAAAAGTAGAGTGAAAAGTAGAGTAGAGTGAGAGTAGAAAACTTGGCCTTCATACATGAGCTACTCAGAAGTTTCAGGAAAGATAGGGTTTCAGGTACACTGTGGAAAATAGTTACGGCAAGCGCCTGTGAACTTTTGAGCTGTACCTACAATAGCTTTCGTGTCGGAGATTTGTAGCATGAAAGCAGCCGGCAAGAGCACAGCAATTCTACGGAGCTTGCATCGTTGGAAACCAAAGAAATTCAGAGTAACGAGTAAGACACGCTATTCCCCTATTCCCGGAAGAGTTCTAGCGTGACAACAGCCGGCTGTTTTCGCCTTCTACCGCTCAGTTTTTTTGCGATGTTTGTCCCGTGCACTTTATGCATCTCTCTTAGATTTTAGTGATTTCGAGGGTCTATTCACCTCCTATTCTACCTTTCCATAGGTTATTCCCCACTTCTCATGATATATTATGTCGTCAAGTATGAAATGTCTGATTTTGAATGAGACAGTTTCGAGTAATGTTTCTCCAACAGGATGAGGTACGAGCAATCCAAATATGCCCCTACGCTACCGGCATAGCCTTGCCATCTTAGCGGTAGTATGGTTGCTCCAACAGCTTGGAAGCCTGGGAAGCAAGTGGCGATAAGTTGGAGAAGGGCATTTCCAACATCGTGTTGGAAGTGGAAAATTTTTTCTGACAAGAAGTGGACTAATACTTGGGAGAAGGTGTGGTCAAAAAGAGCAGTGTTTGAACAGTACAGGAATGGCAGGTAGATTTCCCTCCTTGCTCCTCTGGTTTAAGCCGCATGGTTTTGCAAAAAATGGTCGAAAAATGGCACCAATTTTTAGGGATCGAACTGTGGCAAATTCATTCATCGAGCCATTTTATCTTATCGCATTGCCTTGAATACCTGAATAATATAGGTTTACGAACGCCAAACCTTGCTGCATAACAACAATTTTGCTCCTTCGTTTTGTATTTGTGTTTCTGTTTTGTGTTCTCTCCTATGTCTTGATTCTCCTCACAGTCTATGCGACATACAGTGGGCGTCAATGGCGGTGACCCGTCTGCGGCCTCGCAAAGCACGCGGCGCGACCGCACCACTCACGCTAGCAACGTCGCCGCAGTGGCTTATCTGGGTTTTCTTGATAGTTGTTCATCATATTTGATGATAACTAACAAGAAAACTAACTGACTATCAAGAAAACCCCATAATTTGATGTCCCGGAGAGGGTTCTCGCTCGAGCGGCGCGGTCGCGCCGCGTTCTGTTCGAGGCCGCAGACGGGTCACCGCCATTGACGCCCACTGTATGTACGGTGTTATTCGTGCTTGTCGCGTGGAAAAGTTGACACTTCGCACAAAAATTCCACGAAGCTCGATGCGTTGAAAACGAAAACATAGTTTGTTCACGCGGCAGTCGTGACGGCAAAACCAGGAACATTTCCTACATGCCAGGTATTCTCTTCTTTCTCCCTATATTGCGTCGTGTACAGATGCGTGAATATTAACGCGCGCTAGGCATGAATAGCAGCTCCCTCCTCCTTTCTCCATATTTACGTCAGTGCAGAATTTTTTTTGTAGAGCTAGCTTTAACTTCTTTGATCTGCTCTTGTATTTTCGCGGAAAATTTTTCACTGCCCAAAACGGCGGAGAGCCCAATTTTTTTCTCACGCCCCCCCCCCTCCTCCCGCCCACTTTCTGCGTCCGCCACTGCTGTTCCATGTTCGAGCCTGTTCTACATTAGTACTCGTTTCTACAGGGTAACAGCAAAGTCTTCGGCCATACAGAGAACGTCAGTCACGATTGCCACTCCGACGTACTGGCGCGCCGCAACATCCACGCGGCGCGGGCGGAGCAACACTCAGCACCGAGACATCTGGGTAGTCAATACAAATAAATATTCATGTTATTCCGAACAAGCCCGAGAAATAATCGCAGCAATTCCTTGGCCGAAGACTACGCTGTGACTGTGTAAACAAGCGAGTCCTACTGACTTCAGTGAACAGTGAATTGCCCTGGTCCAGTCAAAGACCACTAAACATGATGGCTCAGTAATGACTCTTGGAAACTAATAAATTCTTCATTGCTCAGACAAATTTTCGAAAATACCGCAGCAGAAAACCGAAAAAAACCCGACGGGTGACATGCGGTTCTTCCGAATCTTCTTCTCTCTGCATTTTTTGCTTCTTAATCAAATGGTCGATCTCTTTCTGCTGCGGTCCTTCCGACAGTTGCCTGAATTGTCTTATTACTCGAGTTATATTACGTTGATTCATAAGTTCTGTCCCCATTGGCAACTTTTGTTTCAAAATTAAATAACTTTGAAACAATGCGGTATCGACCACTGATATATGGGCCATTCATGTAAGCAACCCTGCTCTATCTATGAGACCGCTCATTGATCTCGCTGCTATGAAAAGAGGTCCATTGTGACTGAAAAACCTCTAATATCTCGGATCCCATGTGGTTACATTTCGTGAAGTTTTTTACCGAGCAGGTTGTTGTTGGTTATATAACCAGGTGGTAGTCTGGTGGGGCCTGACCGAGAATGTTGGGACAGAACTTATGAATCAACCTAATAGTTTCCGAGAAAATTCTTTCCTCAATTTCAACAAGCCAAGCTATTTTTGTCAAGACCTCATTTTTCGTCCGCGCTTTTGATCCTCCCCTAGACTGGTGCTTCCTTTTTCCAATTCCCCAGTGTAAACGGCAAGTTAATTGATTCTGGACAGGGATATACAATGGATGCGGAAGCGAAGCACTCCCTGACCTCGAGCATAAACCCCAACACATTCGAGATCCTCATGCGCATTTGTATAGGTGACTTTTAGTAGAAACGAAATGTCAATGCATTCGCGCATAAGTGCATTCAGAAACGAGGCAGTTGTCGTAACGGACCCTCAGCACGCACATGGACTGTAATGCAAAGTAAAGAAATGTGAAAAAGTGAGGATGAATTATGTAGCTTTCGAAAGTACGAAATAAGCTGCACCTTTGAATTATCTAAGAGAAACAAAAAAAATCAGGAAGAAGGTATTACGTCATGATACTTTTCCGCAGAGCGATTTTAACATAAAAATACTGACAAGAGTCCTTGTTTACAGCTCAGGATTGGTGCTGAAACCCTACATACATATGTAGTTTCGACTCGAACTGCCAACAAAACATCGTCACGAGATGTTGAGAAACCAGAGAATTTCACAAGACATAACAGATGAGCAGAGAACAGATACATCTCGGGTTTCTTAGGTGAGCTGGAAAGGAGCGATGATGTATGAACATCATGCAAAAAAACTCTTCTGACAATGAAGCGCTATTAGTAGCACTGACGTATTTAATAAATCTTTCTCGAGACTTCGTGCGAAGAGCATTTTTAAGGGAACTCCAGAGTTATCTATATCGTAGCAGATGGAGTATTCATTTCACTAGTACGTGTTGCCCTGGAGTCGATGGATGTGGAGATTGTTTCCTCCTTAGGTGACACTGTGATGAGTGATGGTACATGAAAACTGACCATAGGAGAATAAACTGAGAGAACGGACGATTGTCAAAGTTTGGAGGGCGAAAGTCTGACTCATTTTATGCTTATGGCAAACATTCATCAATCGAACGAGAGCATATATTTCAAATATTGACAGTTACAAACATCGAGGACATTATCATTTTCAACGCTCACATTTCATGAGAATAATTATTTTGAATTAATGAGCCGGAACTAACGCTTGCTTCTGTATTAACGAAAATACGAGGGCGGGAAGGAGCTTGATATCTTCTTGCCCCCCTCAATTTCTCATCGGAAATCGCCAAGATATTCGTCAAGCTGGGGATACCCGTTTCTGACAACAAGTTATTGGGAAAATCGTGGGTTTATCGAAACGGATGGAGTTGCCGAACGGATAGCGTTTATCTAAAAACCAGTCTGGCCGTGGGGCTGACGCCGGACTTCCAGACTTTCCTTATGCTCGCTTCGCTCACATGACTTCACCTCGCATCCATCCTAGTAGAGTTAGGATCATGCCAATTTTTGCTCCGTTTCCTCTATATGCTCTCCCCCATGAAAATGGACTGACCAAAGAGAACTACTTGCGTCTCTCAGAGATTTTATCATTCTCTGGAGTGAAATAGTTAACTGTGGCTATATGTAACCGATTCAACCTGAAATGAACGCGGGAAATGGTTTGTCACTCCTTGTTTGTTGAAGGTGATCCATTGGTAACAATCAGCTTGAACGTATAAAAGGGTCGATGCGGTGTGCTCAGACACAAATGAGGGTAGAACACGCAGGAGGGGATGTGATGTGGG
>JARK01001561.1:87842-106964 GCA_000688135.1 Ancylostoma ceylanicum
CACACACACACACACACACACACACACACACACACACACACACACACACACACTTACATACAAACTAAGCGCGTTATTATAAGTCATGATATTCGAAACAGATGATAACTGGTCAGAAATTGCTCGATATTTAGATGACAGCGGAAATTTGCCATCATTCTCACCCCCATCCCCATTCCCATTGGTGAGTTGCGAAAATTCCTGACGATTTAACGAGCACGTTGAGTTACCGCATGTTGGACGACACTTTCAAGAAGTACTATATGTATATATGATGCCCCTATGGACCAAAAGATTTCTCCAGAGCAATTCTCACTCCTCCTTGAAAAAAAAAACTTGATTGAGGTGGATGGTGTATCCAAGACGAATTGTGTCTTCTTCTAACTTGTAGCTGACGTGCAGCTACATACCAGAGTTCGGCACGAGCTTAGCTCGAGCGAAAAAAGTTACGAAGTCCCCTTTGATATGTGAAAAATCTACGAACCCCCTTTGAAGAAGAATAACAAGCCGGTAAGCGATCTTCCGCCGGATGATGTAGCTAACGTGTTGATGGTGGGGAAGCACGTCTAAACACGTTAAGAAACGCACACGAAATTTTTTCCCGAGAATATTGTGGAAAATCATGAAAAATAAAGAAGCTCTAATAGAATCTTTTCATCGGAACGAAAGAGGAAGTGGTGCTGGATCCAACAATGCGAATAAAATTGGGAACAATTGACTTTGGGGAAAGATATTAAGGGAAAATGCGCCGAACTGGTGTAGATGACTATTGTTAAAGTTTTTATTTTCGCTGTAACTAAACGAATCAGGCGAATTTGCTATTCATTCGAACGAGCAGCCTGTCCTCTAGCTAACCGCTCTGGTACAATTGGAAATAATTGATTTTGAAGAAAGTTGTTCGATGAAAATTCTCTGGACCGGTGTTGAACCCTAAATTTTAGGGTAAATTTAGGGTTCAGAGGATTCTTGAGCTCTCAAAATCAATTAAAACCAGTTTCCTCTGGCAGTTGGCAGAAGAGTAATCCTTTCAATCTTACTAAAAAGCTTGGGCAGGATCCGTTCAGTGGGTACTGCTAGGTACTTTTTCAGCTGCAATTCCTACCAAAATCAACTGATTCCAATTATTTTTCAGATTTGTGTAGAAATTAATTAATTGCAGCTATATGCCTGTTTACCGAAAGATCCGTGCAGAACCTGTTCTGCTACAAGCGCTGACAGCAGTGCTGTTGGCGGAATTTCCGCATAATAACCTCACAAACTTTCGTCAAAATCAATTAAATTCAATTTCCTTTAGCAGTTGGCAGAACAGTAGTATCTTCAATCTTACTACAAAGTTTGAGCAAGATCCGTTCAGTACCGGCGGAACTGTGGGTACTGCTAGGTACATTTTCAGGAAATAAACCGTTTGGACAACTTTGGACATTGGACATGACGTCGAACAAAATGTGTCATCTGCCCGTCGAGCTCCCGGGACGGGGAATTTCGTGGGTACGACCCCTGTAGTGCGCATTTAGAGCTGTTCTTATACAAAAAAACTCAAATATTTTCAAACAGGTCGATTTGTGTGAATACGCATTTTTGTGTGAATGCACATTGTACACTAATATAGAACCCGTTCAACATCTAACACCAGGTTTCCCGAGTTCCCGGATCCCGAATTTTTTTGCATTTTGCGCGTAAGGAGGTGACATTGTGTTCAATTGCAGATGACACATTTTATTTGACGTCATGTCCAATGTCCAAAGTTGTCCGAACGGCTTATGTCCATTTTCAGCTGCAACTCCTACCAAAATCAATTGATTCCAATTATTTTTTGGATTTGTGTAGAATTTATCGTTAGCTAATTTGTCGTTAGCTATATCTAACGATTGGACGATTATTAGACCGTTCGCAGAGGACTGAATGGTTATCTGACCAAAGTGCAGGTCCCAGGTACGAAGTCCGCTTTGCTCACCTCACATTCTACGAAGTCCCGCTTGCCTCGAGTCAAGCTCCTGCCGAAGTCTGCTACATACAGATTTAAGCACAAACCTCTTTCGCAGATAGCACAAATCGTATGAGCAGCAGAAGGGGCGAATGCCCATAATGCTGTTTTTCATTGAATCTATACTACAATTCGTAGGCTCAAAAATTAGAAACTTTGTCGCTCCAAGAAAAAGCCCTATCTGGCATACAATTGAATAAAATTGCAATATTATCAGCAAATTCATAAGCGTCTCGACCGAAATTAAGACCTCTATTCTGCCCAGAGATTATATTAGATTCGTTGAAGCAGCCGTTGAACTTCTAACAAAAGCTGCGCTCTTGTATAATGTTGAGTTTCAGAAAGACGCAGCGCGTTCTCCTATGGCATCATTGTGAATGGATAAAGACGCCTAAAACAAATTGGTTCCGAAGAGTGCAGTATGTAGAAATGAATAAGATGAATGTCGAACTGTGAAGAAGAAGAGAACCGGGGAGTTTTTCCACGCTTCATCATCTTGGAACTGAGAGGCTTGATGGGAGTTTTTCTCCATAGATTACTAATTTCAATGCCGCCCAGCATTTCAAGTGACAGTCCCCCAGTCTGCACTCAGACAAGAATTCAAAACTTCGAAGCTTCCTGTACTCATCTTGGCACCTTCGTTCGCATCCACAAATTCAATGGCACCGCAGAAGCACCAAACACCAGTGAGAGTGACGTCTTGCCTACATTACATTTTTCTATGAATGTGCCCTTGAAACACGCCAGAATTATGGTAAAATCGTTCAGTATGGATTCGTGTCCATCAAAAAGAATCCCACCGGAAGTGGCTTCACCATAAATCTAGCCGCCCCAAACCAAGAACGCTAGGAAGCTACTTATGTAAGTTGACGCGTGAACTGATCAGTCTTCTAAAAAACAAAGACAGAGAAGGACAAATGCCTCTCTAGGTTCACGACTCCTCCTGGAGAGCTCCTCTGTTATTCTTGGATTCTGGAGACTGAGGCCTTTTCAGCTTCTGCCTGGACTCTGGTTTTTCTTCCGAAAGACAAACTCAGACGAAGTCAAGTTAGGAAATGTGTGCGTATGTGTTGACCTCTCACTTCCATTTTTCCGATTCTGTGGTGATTACATGGAGGGGATCTCTGGGCTTAAAAGTAGTAATTATTATAATCATGACGATACCTTGAATGGATAATATCCACTACTTTTCACCACCTTCCTGACGCAAGGAATGATAGTTTTCCAAAGAATTCTGGCGCATCATGTAGATAACGAAACATGCTTGCCCCTGAGCGTGGTTCCGATTTCTTCAATAACATGGAGAAAATCCCAGTTAGATTCTAGTTATCCTTATTGGGAGTGTAGTGACCTTTCGTCATTCTGAGAATCAGTGCAAAAACGTCTATGATTGCAATAATCTTGACAAATATAGTGAATCTGAGCACTTGATAGGGATCAATTCCATTCTTATCGGCATCAGATCTTGTGGGCCAAGAATAGAAAATAACCCACTTTACTCAAAAATTCTCGTGTGAGCAGCTGGAGTTAAGGAATAAGATATGGAGGTAAAATTGGACCAAACTTTTTAAATTTTTCAAGGTGATGCTCACGTGAACCAAGCAACTTGTTGCTTGAGTTCCAGAAAAAACGTAGACTCTGTGGAAGTCTCTAAACAAGATTAGGTGAATCGGTATAGGCTAGAACAATTACGGAAATTCTGGAAAAGGCGAGACATTTCGAATTTCCACGGAAATTCCGGAATCGAGGGTGCTGTGATCCTTACGTTTTGAGAACGCAGGTTCAGCGGACGTTCCGACGACGTGTATGAGAAGAAAATGTAACGAACAAGGCTATCTTATTCAAGGATTAAGACATGAAACGAGCAGCAGAACATTCTAGAACTACAACCATATGTACATACGTGCATGCATCCTACTCCGATGGCACATAGATTCTGAAGTTCTTAAGCGTTTCATACGTAGATAAAATGATTCAAAAGCTTCAGCTCGCCACAGAACACGAACGAGAACCAATACATAGCCGTTCCAAAGCAATCTCCTCCATGCAGCTCTTGTGTGGAAAAAATAATTGGGCGGCGAAGGCTCATTGGAATCCTCCACTTGCGGACAGCTGGTAAATAAAGAATGAAAAGATAGGCGGAGAAGTTGCAGGAACTGCTCCTTTGACTTTTCTTGGAAAGTTTAACATTTTCATGCTCGCGCATTCGTTCTTCCAATTTTTCCTCACGAAGGTACATTACCCCACTAGATTATTAGTCTGGTTTTCCAGGACTGGGTTTATTTGTTGGAGACCACTCCGAGCAGCCTCCCTTGAACTCCCATTCACTTATAGCATTTTTTTCGGATTGGAGTGCCGGACATGTAGACAATCTGCAGACATGTAGACACCCCATTCACGTCCGCACGGAAATACTTTGTAGTGACAAAAGATATGGATCGTTTTGAAACTGCACAGACAAGGAGCCCGTCTCCTGAATACACTCGTGTCTCAGGGCAGGTACAAGGTGGCGTTTGCTCCGCAGTTAAACCATATCCGCCTATTGGGCTGGGATTCATGAAGAACGTGAGCCAAACAAACCAGCAATGATAACCATATTATTGGTTATTCTATAGGGTATGTGATGTTAGGAGACACGTGATGCGAATGTTAGTCTTCTTACCTATTCTCGCTTAGTTATACATATGTCTAGAAATCCCAGCCCTGGAGATGCATCACGTAGCCTTGCGACTAACCGGCTGGGATCCCTCGTGTGTGGGAGCTCCATGCCGAATAATAATAGCCTGGAATAATTGCTTCACCGCTGGGATAAAAAACCTAAACTGAGCCCATGATCGGATCTGGTGATGTCATTTCGTTTCACGACCAAAACAGCTGCAGCTCAATTGTGGCGCTCGAGTTTCGGAACTCATTGTCAGCTGATTAACGGCGTTCAAGAAAGGATGAAATTTCAAAGCGCATCTCATAATTGAGACAATACTCCCGCACAAAGGCCTTCAGAAAGGAATAGCAATGGCGTTATACGAGTAAAAATTAGCACCCCTCAATTTTTTTGGATTCAAGACTTTGCTAAAATTCAAATTTGCTATGGACTTAGTACTCATATACAGTTACGAAATAACGCAGAACACACTTCAAATCTGCAAAATAGGAGTACTGTTTTCCGTGCATGTTATCGCGCTCCACTGACATTTGTGAGCCCCATAACGCGGAAGTCGCACGTGCTGGTGCAAGTGACCGGGCCTGTGTCCACTGGCGCATGCGTCAGCTGTGTTCGCTATTAACATTCGCTTTTCTTCGTGTGTAAGTTACGGTTCTCTCCGATGTTAAACATTTCTGGTACGCTGAATGTGGGTCTATTGGCTGTTTAACTCGTAGTCGAGAACTTCGACGGGTGCTGGCTTTAGCGCGATGAAAAGAAAAGTTGTGGAGGAAATGCAAAGAAAAAAAAAACAAAAAGAAGGAGAGAAATAAGGGCTGTTGGTCGTAGTGCAGAAGGTTCTCGTCTTTCAGTGCTTCTAATCCTGCTACTTTCGTTTAAAAACATCTGGCAGAGAGGCTTGACATGTTAGGGATTGCCGTCACCTGAGGAATGGTGAACCTAATTGTAAGCATCTGCAGAAAGACGTGGCTCCAGAGAAAAAAGTTCTAACACGGAGAAAAATTGGATTTTCCGCGCGTGCGGCATGAATACTTAAAAGAACTCATGGGAGGAGCTCAGTGGCGGACGCAGAAAGTGGGAGGGACGGGAGGCGTGGGAAAGAAGTTGGAGTCTCTGGCGATTTGGGGGAGAATGGAAGATGATAATTAATTCAAATTCTTTGAAAGATAATAACAAAAATAAACGAATACAAATAAACTAACACAAGATTTTATTTGTATTGTAAAGCAGTTTCAAAAATTTGACGACCCATTTTCGGGGGAGGGGGCGCTACCCCCCCCCCCACCGCCCCCTTCTTGCGTCTGCCACTGGTGGAGCTTAAAGAGCGCATCTAGAGATACGAATGGAGCTAGACTAGGACTTTTGAAAACCGAGCTCTTTCGGATTCTCAGAAACATTCAGAAACAGCTCATTAAGCGAATGATTATCCTAGGAAAACCGTTTGTGGAGTCACTGAAAAAATTTCTCTTCCTTTGTGGGAACACAGCGGGTGACTCAACGTCAACACATGCATTTTGCCCTCATAGAGACTTGTTTGCCTTGCAGATAAAATCATTGGAGAATGGTAATAATGAATAAAGAATAAGAATAAGAGTAATAATTCCGTTAAGAATGGATCTCAGCACATTATGGCTTTTCCGAATGACAACCTGATCGCTGAATGCCCAATCAGTTTGTGTTTGGGCACGTGTAGACGATGGGAGGAAACCTTTTCAAGGATGTCCACAAATGGACGGACGGATAACAACACAAAGATTTTGAATCCCAAAACTAATAATGACAGAGGTCGTTCAGACACGAAGGCGAATAACTGGAACAGAGAACGAGAGGTAATGAGCACTCGCTAAGCCCCTAAGCGTACAGAAATGCGACTACTCTTAACCGTCTGCTTTACCTACGGCACTGGTCACGCCTTCCCGCATGAGGTACATATAGTCAACTCCAAATGTCCGTAGACAAGAGTTGGGGCCGCGGCGCGGGTCTCTCGCTGTCTGCTGCACGGATTCAGCGTGGGATGCAGGGCAGAGACGCGGAGGAAAACCGCGCCGCGGTCCCAACTCTTGTCTACGGACATTTGGAGTTGACTATACATACATTATTAGCGCTGCACGTGAATACTGTAAGGATAATCGACTCGTCGATGATAAAGCGCCAGAAACGTGGTGGCTTTATAGACGGGAGGAAGGGAGCTTCCTGTTTAAGTACATTAGACAAATTATTCACAGGCTTCATTTGCTGGACTTGCACTCAGCGGTGCTGTGTAGGCGGCAAGAATGGGCGTGGTTATGTAAAACAGCTGGGCGCTACCCATAAACATACCCCTCAGGTCAGCAGTGATGGCTCTCGCCTAGCTAAAGCAAGAGAATTAGATATTTTCATTTATTTATTTGCATGAGACATCTCATGCTATCAGTATACAGACATAGTTATCATTACGAACAATTTTATATCCACCTAGTCAAGATATGTATTGAAGGAGAAAAAAGTTATCAGTGCATGAATATCGTGACACGATTGTGAGACATCAGTTCATGGGATAAGAATTACTATTAAATCTTCGAGAGCTATTATAGACAGCCAATAATGTATGTATGTTTAAGGTGAATCCTCTTCAAAGTAGGTGCGGCTTCTGCCAACATATTCCACTAGTACAGTCGGGTCCGTTAGCCACTGCAACTGGACGGCGGCCGGCGCCGGCCGCCGCCACCCTGCGGCGCCCTTGCATTAATGGGTCGTAGATCACTAGCTACTAATGGTAAGAGAATGGAAATCTTATTTTTACTCATAATGGACACAATGAAGTAAATCTGTCACGGTTGCAGAGCACTACGCCTTTCTTTTAACTTTTCCAAAATTTCAAAATTTTTCATTCCTCTGATTTTCGTGGCGAAGCATCTCTGCATAGACAATACGCGAAGCCAACGCTCACATCTTCTCGTGTAGCACACTATGTGACGAGTGCAGGGATAGTTGCAATTCTTCCAAAGGTGGACTCCTTAGTTAACTACTTTAATCTGAATTATGAAGCTCATCCATTCAGTGACCGTCAAAAATAATTGAAACTTGTGCTGTTCGCCCCATACTCGTTTTAAAGGTGTTCTACCGCTATCATTTATCTTTTCTAAAACAAATCTTCACGATGGTCTCCTTTGTTTTCAGTTTTTCGCAATTTTGAAAAAGTGGATTTTCCCAATGAGCGCGCCTCTTCTCTCAGTGGTTAGTGCCAGCCAGCTGGAATTTGACAGTCCAAACTGATACCGTTACAAGCGGGCACAACAATATAAAATTAGATTAGATAGAGTATATTAATGAGTCAAAATTGGAACCAGCACTATGGAATCGATACCGCACTACTGTCAAAATGTGAAAATAGAGTTATTGCAGAAAAATTTAAAATTTGGTCGAGAAAAAAAGCAGAAAATTTGAAGTTTGGTCGAAAAAAACTTGTGGAAGAAAATTCAAGCCTAAACTCAGAAAACATGAGTGGCAATATAAGGCTCTAGAATAAATTGAAGCTGAAACTTGTCAAGCGGAAATATTGCTAGCTGATACTTGAATAAAGCCAGTAAAAAAGTTCACAAACTTTTGAAGTGCGTGAAGCAGCGGCGCTAATACTTCTGGAATACTGGTTCAAATGATTCAACAATGTAGTTGAAGGCCAAAGAGCTAGAAGAATCAATAGCCTTGCATTGATTCCTTGTACTCATGTTATTAGGCCATGCCACAGGCATACTGCCGCAAGGTACTGCTCACGGCAGTCTACCGGGTAGGTGTATCCACAGTGGATGTTAAGAGGTCACCAATCGCCAAACTTTGGTGTCATTTTGAATGGTTTCACTTCGGTTCTCCGATGTTTACAATTTTTCAACCATTTCAATGTCGTTCTTTCCTTTTAAACGGATAAAGCGGGTTGAGAGCACCCATTCGTTTTAACGAAATGTTCGATGTCTTGAACAGCGATATGTTCAGAGCGCCTGACAAAGTAGCACTTTATTTCATCTCGAGGAACTGTTTATGTTTTAATAGTTTTCCCTCAATTTCTGCTTTAATCCTTGGGTTTTCGTAAATCAGTTTTGTGTTTTCTTAAGCTAATTTTAAATTTTTCTGCAATAACTCTATTTTCACATTTTGACAGTAGTGCGGTTTCGATTCCATAGTGCTGGTTCCAATTTTGAGTCATTAATATACTCTATCTAATCTAATTTTATATTATTGTGCCCGCTTCTAACGGTATCAGCTTGGACTGTCAAATTCCAGCTGGCTGGCACTAACCACTGAGAGAAGAGGCGCGCTCATTGGGAAAATCCACTTTTTCAAATTTGCGAAAAACTGAAAACAAAGGAGACCATCGTGAAGATTTGTTTCAGAAAAGATAAATGATAGCGGTAGAACACCTTTAAAACGAGTAGGGGGCGAACAGCATAAGTTTCAATTATTTTTGACGGTCACTGAGTGGATGAGCTTCATAATTCAGATTAAAGTAGTTAACTAAGGAGTCCACCTTTGGAAGAATTGCAACTATCCCTGCACTCGTCATATAGTGTGCTACACGAGAAGATGTGAGCGTTGGCTTTGCGTATTGTCTATGCAGAGATGCTTCGCCACGAAAATCAGAGGAATGAAAAATTTTGAAATTTTGGAAAAGGTAAAAGAAAGGCGTAGTACTCTGCAACCGTGACAGATTTGCTTCATTGTGTCCATTATGAGTAAAAATAAGATTTCCATTCTCTTATCATTAATAGCTAGTGATCTACGACCCATTAATGCAAGGGCGCCGCAGGGTGGCGGCGGCCGGCGCCCGCCGCCGCCCAGTTGCAGTGGCTAACGGACCCGACTGTAGGTTTTAGCAGTACAAAGGGCATAGTCTCGCTCAATACCTCATTGATATTTGAATTGACCGGAACCCACTCAAAATTGGTTGATAAGTTGGATCCCATCCACTTGCGTGAACACGATATTCGACTTTGCTGCACATCCAGGGTCTGTATTCAAGCTAGTAGGCTGGTAATACCGAGTGAACTACATGTTTTACGTTCACTAGGAGCAATAAAAATAAATCTTATGACATTGCCATCAATTGCATTAAATTTTTTTCTTTGTGCCATTACCCTTGTTACCGTAGTTTTTGGCCACCCTGTGGCTGTCCGCAATCGGGGCGAAAGCGATCCAGAACTATCAGAAAGAGCCAGAATCTAACAAACAGAAGAAGTTTTGGAAAAATTGGATTGATTTGCAGAGCTCACTGAGTACGCTAGTTCGAGCCTCAGCAACTCGAAATCGTCTTAGGACCGGGCTCGACGGAATGTGGACTCAAAAGGCTTAAAATTTAATGAACCCATTGCGGATCACGTGATGCACGTGGTGCATCACGATCTCGCGTCCGGGTATGACAAGTTGATGGACACATTGCTTCACGTTATGCTCTTTCGTTGGAAATTGCTCTTTTTTCTAATGGCCCTTTTCCAGAGCTACATTATGAAACAAAGAAAACAGCCGGTCATACTGGACCGACTGAAGCTAAACATTATTGGACACCCATGCAAAAATTTGTTCACAATGTGTTAAATCAGAATTTCTGGGCCGAGAATATGACCACTCGGCCATACATATGCACATATAACGATAGGCCAGAAAGCAGTCTGGTGTGCTCCTACCTTCCACAAACCCTCTTAATTTCCAGACAGTTTTCATAAATTTTTCATAAGTACCACGTAAATAACGAATTATGCAAAGCAGTGGCACGTGGATTCCAGCATTACCCAGTGCCGATCCCATTTCTCACGCATACATACATTATATGCAGTTCATGTCTCGGCAGGATCGCCTACGAATCTGCACTTTCGGGGGCTACGCACGTCCACCATAGTATATCGACACATAAGGACTAGACAATATATCTTCCACCTTAATTGTACTATGCGTGTATCGCAAGATTGCTTCACGGATAGCCGGAATGGATGCATGTGGAGTGATAGAAAAACAACCCTTTCCGTTAGAATCGTCGTTCAACTGGAAAATCGGGCGTCATGGAGTACATTGTCATGCTGAGTATTGGGAGAGCTCGAGAAGAAGATATTTTATTATATCACGCTTTCCCGAATTCGATGCTTGCGACTAGAGGAATTCGAACTGAAAGAACTACGAAGAGGTATGATAGCTGGAAAAGCTATGAACGCCTTCTTAAATGCTAGTGAAATATGTAGACAAGTTTTTTTTCCAAGAAAATGGCCGACAATCTATGAGTTCTTTTTTATTCCTAGCAATCTGTTATAAAATTTGCTCGATAATCTTTATATCAAATTTCTTTTAGGCGTTCCTTTCAATAAAATGTCCAATAATCTTTGCGTTCCGACCTTTTCTAGGTGAAAGGTGCTAAACGAGACATGATTCAGAGGTTTATTGCAGCTGTACCAAATTCCGTCATTATTAGGAAATCGTCGTTTTTCGAGCATTCGTGGAACATTTAGGCTGGAGCATATACATACGTACAGCATATGCATGAAAGCCTCAAATACTATGTGGACGAGCTGCAACTGCAATTTCTACTCATGGCGCTTGACTAGGGTCATAAAAGCCAGTGCTGGAACTCGTGAACGTTCCTGGGAAGGTTTTGAGCTTCCCACTCTTTTAGAATGGACGAGTTTGTCGATGAGAATGTCGCTCTGCTGTCGATGTTGTGACTTGTGAATGCTGACTGCGACGAGTTGTTTAGACAATGTTTACCCATTCCAGCAGAAGTAGTTCCCTGTGGAAGGGCGCACAGCTCACAGCCTTCCCGAGATGTTCATGAATCTCACTACAACTTAAGAGGCTGAAGTATCCAAGAGTGGAAGTTTCTAGCGCTCCGCACAAATCATTGGATGGCTGCATTTATAGATGTCATTCGATTACTGAATTTTATCTGTTTACGTCCATCTTCACGAAAAGAGCATTCGTTTAAAACGTTCTTATCCCTCCCCATTGTCCTCTATTTATATGTACACTAGCGGCCGTGTAATCTCAAAAATTTCCGAGAATTCGCGAGAAATCGCATACTTTGCGAGATTTCCCTATAACTTGGTTGAAAGTGGTCTTTCTTGAAAACTAAACATACCACGGTGTTCTACATTCCGTTCTCTACCTATCTGCGTTATCTCCTCCAGAAATGACCCTCTCGTTAACTTGCAGGCTGCGCGACCCCCTTTTTTCCGCGCATTCCCCCATTGGCACTCTATCATGTGACCAATTAACGCTTAATTAGCTTCTTAAAAATTAACTTCTTGTGGAGAAACCTTCAACAGCCGGTATTGCTACAATCGTACAGATGAGTTCACGAGCATCATTTCAATATCTCATTCGGTGTTAAAATTTGAAGAAAAAAATCCACATGTCGAATGACCAGGAATTTCAAAACTTTCCATGATTTCTTTCTGGGAAGACAACAAATCATGTTTTATTTATATCCAGTGCCATGCTCTAGTGTTCCTATAGTTTAAGCAGTGTGGTCTGGGAAAGAAAATTTTCACACACAATTTTTAAATCTTAATTCGTTTCACATTTTAAAAATAATCAGCCTAGGTTCAACTTCATTCCTTCGCCTACCACAGTGCTTAAGTAAAAATAACTCTAGAACATGACACTAGATATGAATGAAATGATTTCCTGTTTTACCAGAATGAAATCATGGAGAATTTCGCAATTCCTGATCACTCGTCGCTTTGAATTTTTTTTTCAAGTACCAACACCGAGTGAGATATCGAAATTATGCTCGTGAACTCATCTGTACGATTGTAGCAATACCGGCTGTTGAAGGTTTCTCCACAAGAAGTTAATTTTTAAGAAGCTAATTAAGCGTTAATTGGTCACATGATAGAGTGCCAATGGGGGAATGCGCGGAAAAAAGGGGGTCGCGCAGCCTGCAAGTTAACGAGAGGGTCATTTCTGGAGGAGATAACGCAGATAGGTAGAGAACGGAATGTAGAACACCGTGGTATGTTTAGTTTTCCAGAAAGACCACTTTCAACCAAGTTATAGGGAAATCTCGCAAAGCATGCGATTTCTCGCGAATTCTCGGAAACTTTTGAGATTACACGGCCGGTAGTGTACATAATTCTATTTCATCGCTATGACGACGAAACCATACACCATCCGTGTGTTTCGAGGAATATTCACGGAACACGTACATAGTAGTTAGGACCAATGTTTTTGAACGCGTTTTTGAAAAAAATGTACATATGCACAGGGTGACAACAAAGTCTTTGGCCAAAATTTTCACAGAAATTTTCTCTGGCAACTTCGGCAAACAATTGGTGGCAATGGTGTNGTTGTCTTCCCAGAAAGAAATCATGGAAAGTTTTGAAATTCCTGGTCATTCGACATGTGGATTTTTTTCTTCAAATTTTAACACCGAATGAGATATTGAAATGATGCTCGTGAACTCATCTGTACGATTGTAGCAATACCGGCTGTTGAAGGTTTCTCCACAAGAAGTTAATTTTTAAGAAGCTAATTAAGCGTTAATTGGTCACATGATAGAGTGCCAATGGGGGAATGCGCGGAAAAAAGGGGGTCGCGCAGCCTGCAAGTTAACGAGAGGGTCATTTCTGGAGGAGATAACGCAGATAGGTAGAGAACGGAATGTAGAACACCGTGGTATGTTTAGTTTTCCAGAAAGACCACTTTCAACCAAGTTATAGGGAAATCTCGCAAAGCATGCGATTTCTCGCGAATTCTCGGAAACTTTTGAGATTACACGGCCGGTAGTGTACATAATTCTATTTCATCGCTATGACGACGAAACCATACACCATCCGTGTGTTTCGAGGAATATTCACGGAACACGTACATAGTAGTTAGGACCAATGTTTTTGAACGCGTTTTTGAAAAAAATGTACATATGCACAGGGTGACAACAAAGTCTTTGGCCAAAATTTTCACAGAAATTTTCTCTGGCAACTTCGGCAAACAATTGGTGGCAATGGTGTTGGTTGTGTTGCATATGTTGCTACCAACATACATTTAGCATATGACACAGTGTCAAAGCCTTTGAGTAAAATGGCAGCATCATAAAGTAAAGTAGTGCGAAGATGCGGTTGCTCATCTCCTACAGAGCGTGGTAAAAAGTTTTATTTCGCCCAGGCTCTGCTCATTTTTCGCAGAAAAACTATTGAAGCGCATTAGATTTATCAGAATTGTGCATTTTCTACATCTTCTGAGCTGAGATATTGGGTAAGATAATTTTTGAAAGGAATTATACAAAATGACAGCATTTCACCGCATTAGCTGGTGTAACTCTCTGCTACAAGAGAGTACCGATATGAAAAATATTGTGAATAATGCCCCAAAGTGTCCTCTATATTGCCCCAAAAGTACAGGTTTCTGCGACAAAGATCTCGGCAGCTGGGGTGTATTTTGTTCTGAAAGTGGTGCGCGCGCCATCAGCGTGGCCGCCGGATGAGGTCTGCCATGATTTCTTGCCAGAAAATTTTGGTAGAGAACAAATTCAAAGGCATCAATTCTCCGAAAATTACCAAAAGTGAATGCAATTTTATTGCTAGCAATATTCCCCATAGTTGTCCTTCTTTGGAGCAGAAACCACCAAGTGTTCATCTGCTGCAGTTCTCGCGAAAACACAGAGGTGAAGTCAGTGCTCAAANCATATAAATAGAGGACAATGGGGAGGGATAAGAACGTTTTAAACGAATGCTCTTTTCGTGAAGATGGACGTAAACAGATAAAATTCAGTAATCGAATGACATCTATAAATGCAGCCATCCAATGATTTGTGCGGAGCGCTAGAAACTTCCACTCTTGGATACTTCAGCCTCTTAAGTTGTAGTGAGATTCATGAACATCTCGGGAAGGCTGTGAGCTGTGCGCCCTTCCACAGGGAACTACTTCTGCTGGAATGGGTAAACATTGTCTAAACAACTCGTCGCAGTCAGCATTCACAAGTCACAACATCGACAGCAGAGCGACATTCTCATCGACAAACTCGTCCATTCTAAAAGAGTGGGAAGCTCAAAACCTTCCCAGGAACGTTCACGAGTTCCAGCACTGGCTTTTATGACCCTAGTCAAGCGCCATGAGTAGAAATTGCAGTTGCAGCTCGTCCACATAGTATTTGAGGCTTTCATGCATATGCTGTACGTATGTATATGCTCCAGCCTAAATGTTCCACGAATGCTCGAAAAACGACGATTTCCTAATAATGACGGAATTTGGTACAGCTGCAATAAACCTCTGAATCATGTCTCGTTTAGCACCTTTCACCTAGAAAAGGTCGGAACGCAAAGATTATTGGACATTTTATTGAAAGGAACGCCTAAAAGAAATTTGATATAAAGATTATCGAGCAAATTTTATAACAGATTGCTAGGAATAAAAAAGAACTCATAGATTGTCGGCCATTTTCTTGGAAAAAAAACTTGTCTACATATTTCACTAGCATTTAAGAAGGCGTTCATAGCTTTTCCAGCTATCATACCTCTTCGTAGTTCTTTCAGTTCGAATTCCTCTAGTCGCAAGCATCGAATTCGGGAAAGCGTGATATAATAAAATATCTTCTTCTCGAGCTCTCCCAATACTCAGCATGACAATGTACTCCATGACGCCCGATTTTCCAGTTGAACGACGATTCTAACGGAAAGGGTTGTTTTTCTATCACTCCACATGCATCCATTCCGGCTATCCGTGAAGCAATCTTGCGATACACGCATAGTACAATTAAGGTGGAAGATATATTGTCTAGTCCTTATGTGTCGATATACTATGGTGGACGTGCGTAGCCCCCGAAAGTGCAGATTCGTAGGCGATCCTGCCGAGACATGAACTGCATATAATGTATGTATGCGTGAGAAATGGGATCGGCACTGGGTAATGCTGGAATCCACGTGCCACTGCTTTGCATAATTCGTTATTTACGTGGTACTTATGAAAAATTTATGAAAACTGTCTGGAAATTAAGAGGGTTTGTGGAAGGTAGGAGCACACCAGACTGCTTTCTGGCCTATCGTTATATGTGCATATGTATGGCCGAGTGGTCATATTCTCGGCCCAGAAATTCTGATTTAACACATTGTGAACAAATTTTTGCATGGGTGTCCAATAATGTTTAGCTTCAGTCGGTCCAGTATGACCGGCTGTTTTCTTTGTTTCATAATGTAGCTCTGGAAAAGGGCCATTAGAAAAAAGAGCAATTTCCAACGAAAGAGCATAACGTGAAGCAATGTGTCCATCAACTTGTCATACCCGGACGCGAGATCGTGATGCACCACGTGCATCACGTGATCCGCAATGGGTTCATTAAATTTTAAGCCTTTTGAGTCCACATTCCGTCGAGCCCGGTCCTAAGACGATTTCGAGTTGCTGAGGCTCGAACTAGCGTACTCAGTGAGCTCTGCAAATCAATCCAATTTTTCCAAAACTTCTTCTGTTTGTTAGATTCTGGCTCTTTCTGATAGTTCTGGATCGCTTTCGCCCCGATTGCGGACAGCCACAGGGTGGCCAAAAACTACGGTAACAAGGGTAATGGCACAAAGAAAAAAATTTAATGCAATTGATGGCAATGTCATAAGATTTATTTTTATTGCTCCTAGTGAACGTAAAACATGTAGTTCACTCGGTATTACCAGCCTACTAGCTTGAATACAGACCCTGGATGTGCAGCAAAGTCGAATATCGTGTTCACGCAAGTGGATGGGATCCAACTTATCAACCAATTTTGAGTGGGTTCCGGTCAATTCAAATATCAATGAGGTATTGAGCGAGACTATGCCCTTTGTACTGCTAAAACCTACAGTCGGGTCCGTTAGCCACTGCAACTGGGCGGCGGCGGGCGCCGGCCGCCGCCACCCTGCGGCGCCCTTGCATTAATGGGTCGTAGATCACTAGCTATTAATGATAAGAGAATGGAAATCTTATTTTTACTCATAATGGACANCACAGGAATTTTTATGAGTTGCAAAGCGTGGCCAAAGACTTTGTTGTCACCCTGTATGTTCGCATGAAACAATTTAGCAAAGCAACAATTCAGGTGAAGCAAGTAAGCAATACAATTTGCACCTGCAGACCAGTGAATAATGAATCGAATGAAGAAACTCTATGAGAAGGTAAGAAAGCAAAGTAAAAAGTTGAACAACAGCTGGTTTGTAACGGACGCTGTCAGCGAGACTAGAAATAACATAACTGGAGAAGAAAACATTGAGGTGACACAATTTCGCGCTTCTATTCTAGTTTTTTGACTCTGCAGAGGCATATCCCTGCAGAGGAGTATTCTCCAACCATCTGCCCTCTTTTTCACCTCTTGTTTGGCGTGGATGGATT
Organism: Ancylostoma ceylanicum; assembly: GCA_000688135.1. Classification (NCBI taxonomy): domain Eukaryota; kingdom Metazoa; phylum Nematoda; class Chromadorea; order Rhabditida; family Ancylostomatidae; genus Ancylostoma; species Ancylostoma ceylanicum. The sequence goes on from JARK01001561.1 coordinate 104,792, forward strand.
GACTGAGACCGGATAACAACGGAATACATACAGTAGCGGTCAATATAATATGATCAGAGGCACTGTCGAAAACAGAATCTCAAACTATAACTCAACTATGGATTGAGCTATTTGGACGAAATTATAGGATGTGATGAGGATCTAAGTGTTCTTTCTTTTTGCTGCTTGACATTGGCGTAAATTGCTTCCGAGCAGATCTACCGCTTTTCAAGGGCAATTTCACTGTTTTGTTAGCACATTGGTTTTTCGACTGTATCGCGACATCTCAGCTCTGGAAGAAATTTTTCTAAATCGTATCGTAAGCGAGCGATTTGCTATATAAGTTGCGTTCTATGGTTCTCCTCTTCACATAAAAATATGAGCCTGTCAAAAAGTCGTGCAAAAGTGAGAAAAGAGTATTTTTTTTAAATTCCAAAGAAAAACATCGATCGCGATGTGGAATACTTCTATAATATTCGCTACTAGCAACTATTCTGTTATTCAAATAAGAACTGTATTGCTGTTCATATGCTTGAGAAGTAATTGAACCCAGTTTTTGACGATTTCAATCATTTAATTTTGTCCTCCATTTTGAACACCAAAGGAAGCGCAGCAATAGCATTACGGTGGAAATAATAGACAAATGTGTGCTCAATCTGTACCAAGTCTTTCTTTCTCCCAGTAATTGAGAGTAAGGATGCTACACAAAATCTATTAAATCCGAGAAAGTTGGTGTTTGAGCTCAATAATCCACGTTAATGGAGCCTGTGCCAATGCTAAGCTGCCACGGGAAAGCGCCCATGGAGTTTTAATACATACTCAAATTAGGATTGGATAGCTATATCTAGAGTTATAGCAAAAGATTCCCTGGTCAATATGGCTTTGATCATATCATTATGACCGCTACTGTATGTCGAGCGTCGCATCACTTCCTGATCTTAAAGAGCACCATTTCAATACTATCGGCAAAATTCCTTGTCCAGTAGAATTGAGAAGTGAAGTGACCGCTGAGAATGACATTTTCAATCAGCGCCGTCGATATATGTATGTGCAAGTTTCCGTAGAAAACCACCCAAATATTGGTGCTTCAAGGCCATGCAGGCGCTCAATTTGATCAAACATTTCCCAAAAAAAAAAAACAGCAACAAATGTGACAGCTGTGACTGGTGAATCCTTTCCTACTATCAAAGTATTTATTGCTATTTTGAATCCAAACAAACTGTCTGAAGGAGCGCAGCAGAGAAACATCTCGACTATAGTTAACACATTCGAAGACAGGCCTCGAGTATTCGAATACCGAATATTCGAGCCTCTCGTAAACATTCGAACGAATGAATAATATTTGAACTGGGAATTTTGAAAGTATTCGAATTCGAATATTCGAATATCACGCTCTTCGAGTATTTGACTATTCGAATATTCGAGTGCTCGAATATTCGAATAATCGAATAACCGAATAATCGAATGAATACTGTCCTCAAAGCGTTATGCCTGCGTGGATGTTCTGTTTAATTTCCAAAGATTTTGATTCCCTTCTCATTTGCATTTTCTTTCGTATTGAGAAATTGGTAAAGGCAGAGGCAATGCAGTGCTTCGAAGGCGGGTGGGCTTGCCCCTAATAGGAACCATGAAGACCAAAAAAGACGTAACCAAATGCACTTTTCTCTGTTTTGAATCATTTAACCGCAACATCAAAAACAACACGATTAGAAAAGTGAGCATTGCATATGGTCTACCGACCCCACTGCTCAACAATGGTGTAACTCAATTTTCTCCACTTTCGAAACGTAGGCAAGCATATCTCCTTTGATTTGATCGCTATTTCTAGAATTTCTGCCATGCTATTCACTCCGAGCACCTTCTCCTAATAGATTCCTCAAAAAGGTCCAAAACATTATGCTTTCTCCGAAAATTCGTCGATGTTGTGGGCAAGGCAGGTCCTCAGCGCATCGTAATCAGCAACTCAAGCTTAGAGATTTCAAGATTTTAGTAAGTATTTACTGACATCATACGCCAATTCTGCTAGCAATACCATTAGGTTGATGCAATCAAAATAATGCTGTTTTTCTCAAGCGCATTTTATTTTATTTGAACAAAGTAAAGCGTGTACTTAACCTGCAGAAGGTTTCGTTTTCCGAAAAAAAAAATCCACCAAAAATAACTATATACCAGTGGCGGGGGCCCCCCCCCCCCC
>JARK01001561.1:107228-140772 GCA_000688135.1 Ancylostoma ceylanicum
GAGCAGTGAACGAAGTGGTGAAGCGCTCGGGCTTGCCCATTCGACTAGTGTTTCGCCCGCCACCGACGCTTAAACATCTGTTGACCTCCACACGCATCTACGAAGACAAATGCCCCGAAGTAGACTGCCAGTATTGTACCAAAGAGGAGAAAATCTGTCAGCTACGGGGTACGGTGTAGAATTATGAAGCTCAGAGACGGGAAAATACTGAACTATCTGAAGCTCCTGCAAAGACAACAAAACATCAGTCAGGAATCTTTCTCTGTCTTATTACAATATGTTGCTTCCCATCAGTTAGCAGTAGTTTGTGATGAAGCACTCGATTTCTTAGTTACTTGTAAACGTCAACACATATTTCCCATCTTCATTGAAAATCGGTTCTCAAATCTACCTTACAAACGCAACCAAGGTGTTCAACGTGGTATAGTCAGCTTAAAAACTGCTTTGCTGGACGCCGCTATAGCAGATCGAAGAAGACGCAAAAGCCAATGCATCTTAACAATTGTACATACTAAGCCAAAACTGCAGTCTCAGCTAAATCCAACAACTTGGAGAGGTATATCATCTCTTAACCAGCGCATATGTGGGAACTTACGTTCTCGGGAAAAATGTCGCTTGGAGAAGAAGCTCAAACACTTACAAGAACGAGCACAACCGCATACGCGGTCATCATTCATGAAAGTGGATGCGATACCTCCAAAGCGTCATACTGCTATCGGTACGAACGAAATCGACAATGATATGGCAGCCGTACTAAATCTTGGCCCTTCCTTCGCCGTTTCTCGTAGAATAACTACCAAAACGATCGATGAGGCGCTCTGTGGCATCCACCAATTTGCTCATCGATTGCGATCGAGGATTCAGCGAGGGCCCACTGTTCTTGATCGGGAGACGACACTTCTTTGTTCAATGCCTTTTCCATCAAGACGAATTCGGCTCCCAGATCCTATTCCCACTGTCGATTCAAAGATTGCCAGTCTAGAACTAGCAATACAAAGGATCTACCACAACGAAGCAACACAAACCTACCGTAGCAATTTGACGAGGAGAGAGCAAGAAGGACTCAAGAAGCTCCTCCATCTCAAGAACAAATTGCGATTCATGGTTGGAGACAAGTGTGGCTCCTTTGTTGTTGTACCTCAGTCGCTGGATAAGAAGATCATTGATAATACGTTATCTGACTCCACGACCTATACTGAGACTACAGCCGCTGCATTTCGAAGAGCATGCGAGAAAGTTCGAGAGACAATATTAACAGTAGTAAAGCCAAGACTCGGCTCAAGTGTTGCGAAAGGCCTCTTGGACTTACATCCAGTTGTCCCCGCGTTTTACTGTCTGGTGAAAACACATAAGTTACCATCTTCAACTGCACCTTCACAACTCTCTGCCAACGAAATCAAAGCCCGTCCTATTGTAGCATCGTGTGGTGGGCCTTCCGACAGGTTGAGTTGGCTCCTAGTGCAGCTACTTTCACCGTTGCTTCAATTTGTTGGAGCGCACATAGTGAACGTGGACGCTTTTCTGTCCTCGCTTTCTGAATGTCAAGTGCCACCGACGGCAGCCTATGCCAGCTTCGATGTGGTATCATTGTATACCAATGTAGACAACAACAGTGCGATCAGGGCTGTAATTCACCTTTTCGAACAAAACCAAAGCCTAATACCGAACATGGGTTTCAGTGCAGGTGACATCACGATTATGATAGAGGCTGTGCTTTCGTGTAACGTGTTTCGCTTTGAGAACAAACTCTTTGAGCAAATACGAGGCTTATCGATGGGAAACCGGATCGCTCCTTTGCTGGCAATTATATTTCTAGACCAAATTGAGAAGATGTCACTGACTTCCGGGATCTTGCTTTATAAAAGATACATTGATGATGTGTTTGTGGTGGGCACGACCGGAATGGAAGTTGAAGCAACACTCGACAGACTGAACGCTTTTGACCAACATGTCTCATACACGATTGAAAGGCCTGATGACGAAGGGTATCTTCCCTTTTTGAACACTAAGGTCAGAATCGTTCGAGGTCAAAAGGAGCATGTATGGTACAAGAAGGCAGCTTCAGCAAACATTTTGGTTCATGCAAGAAGCGCCCATCCACACTTCATCAAAGCGAACGTGGTGCGGAACTTGATAAGAACGAAGGACAAGCTATGCACGACAAAGGATTTGGAAGTGGAGAAAACAATATCACGCATACTTGAGGAAAATGGATATAATGGAAATCCCACCACAACATGGCTCCCACACGCAACGCTGGATGGATTACCGCTTATCCTACCTTATGTGGGAGAGCATCCAGCACGAGCAGTGAACGAAGTGGTGAAGCGCTCGGGCTTGCCCATTCGACTAGTGTTTCGCCCGCCACCGACGCTTAAACATCTGTTGACCTCCACACGCATCTACGAAGACAAATGCCCCGAAGTAGACTGCCAGTATTGTACCAAAGAGGAGAAAATCTGTCAGCTACGGGGTACGGTGTACCTTATCAGATGCGAAGGTTGTGGAGAGAAGTACGTGGGTGAAACAATGAGGCCACTACGAAGAAGGCTGGACGAGCACCGTAGAGCACTAACGAACCCGTCCTGCTATCCATCGGAAAGTTTCTCAAGGCACCGTACCTTGAGACATACCAGTGAACGCGCTCCCAAGTTCAAAGTTGAAGTTCTTCATCGGCACTTAGCGCGAACATTGGAGAGAAAGATCATGGAGGCAGTCGAAATAAAGAGACACAGCCCGGAAATTAATAAAAAGGAAGAATTAAGGGAGGTGCTGCAACTGATCGCGTGATTTGAAGTATAAACGGCCCTCCTATCTCTGATTGCTCCGTGCTAGTCTCATTCTGTAGTTGACATCATAGGGGTGAGGTCTGCTTTACGTGTTAGTCTGTGTTCGTATGTCTAAGTCATCGATGTGTAGGTAAACGAATACCGTTCGGCCCGAAGTCTCAGGACTTAATTGCTGTCCGGCCATTGGTATTGTTAGTGCTTTGTTGTGAATATTTGTATGACTGTGATGTGGTGGCATATGATTGTAAACGTTAAGGTCTGATGACAGCGTTATCGCCGAAAGCTCACACGAATAAAGTATCTGAAGAGTCTTCACTTGATCAACCAAAGAATACGTAAAAATCTTGTATTAGTTTATTTTTATTTGTTTATATTTCCTGGGTCCTCAAAACGGCGGAGACCCCAATTTTTTCCCGCCCCCCCCCTCCCGCCCCCTTTCTGCGTCCGCCACTGCTATATATAGACGGGATATCCTTATTCTTCGTCTAGCAGCTCCATGAGTTGGGGCGCACGGCATCAAGGGCTTGCTCATACGCGAAGGTTCCTGCAAACCCAAGGGGTTTTATGATTTTCCGGAGTTACCGTACAATGAAATTGTGTAAAAAAGGCTCTAGACAAAGAAATTTTATATCTTTCGCATCAACCTAATACTTTAGTGTAGTGGTCGTTAAATCCTGTCCATAGCCGAGTGCAGATGTCGTGAATTAATTTAAAAACGTCTACGAGTGAGCAGACTGCGAGAATTTCGCATGAAAAAAGCCATGCTCCATAATATTGGGGTTTCTTGTATCAATTCCCTTTCACTTATCTACAGTGCCTGTCCCAGCATGGTTACCATCGTAGCCCTCCTATCTTGGAAGAGTCGTCTGCCTTTTTGTGTCTTGAACTGCCTTCCAACAGCGAATATAAGTTTTTCCACATGTACTCATCACTTTCCTCATCTGTATTTGCTCCATGGACTGTGGCTGTACAAAGCACATCGACTGTGATGTACTAATGAAAATAAAAATAAAAAAAATAATATGAGCTTCGAATATTCGAATACGTTCGAATTATGCCTTCTGTCGAATATTCGAATTCGAATATATTCGAATGTGGGGACCTTCTCGAATATTCGACTATTCGAATATTCGAATTTTTCGAATATTTATTCGAGTACGAATATTCGGTTATAACTATACTCTGGTAATGAAACGAGAGATGCAGAAATAAAAGACACTCAAGAACCGCAGCAGACTGCATTTGAGTAGAAAATGCTTCGTATGGACCGCAGCAGCTATTCGAGAGAGCCGCAGGTATGTAGGTGATCGGTCGGTTTCTCCGGTTTTCTGCTAAGGTCGTTCCGAAAATTTGTGCGAGAACATCCACACTGGTGTCTAAAAAGTTTCTTCCGATCATTCATCCTCAAGCTTACACGATAAAGAATTGGGGTGTCATCAAAGCAATGAAACACAATGCGTGATAGATTCGAGGACTTGCTGGCCTTCCTCTTCTGCGTGACAAAAAGTGCTCTGCTGGGCTGTGATTGGTCGAATCATGTGCACGTCGCGGCTTCCAAGTTCCGAGCAGCTCTAGAGAGAAATAGGCAAGTTTGCTAAGCTCGGGTGGGACAGTTGAATGCTATCGGAGCCAACAAACTGTGAAGAGGTGGCCATCGATGTCATTGAGTGCGTCGAATTGGAACAACTAACATGGATTCAAGGAGCACATACTCGCGGCGCGGTCGCGTGGCGGTGTACGTCTTGGCCGTTTCCCACTCGTTGCAGGTGTGACGCACAGCCAGCACAGCTTGGAGCGATGTATCTGCCGCCTCCTTGGAGCAGGTACTTCGACTCTATCAAAAACAGGGCTTTTGTCATTTCTGTTCTTATGATGTGCATTGTTGGGATCAGCATGGCGAGGAGATCAAGAATTTGTTCGTGTCATCAAAATGAAACATATGTTGGGACTGTTGGGACACGGCCTTTGAGAGAAAAGTGTGTAGTTAGTTAGTGGATCCTACTGAGACTCCCCTTCTGGATGTCCTCAAGATCTCCAACGAAAAAGTGCCAGACAGCTCATACGCTTCACACATTATGATCAAATTTCCACGGTCACATATTAGCAGAACCAAAAGGAAAGAGCAATGAGGAGGAGTAATCTTGGCGTGGCAAATACCAAGACATGCAAGTGCATGGGAGTGCTTCTCCGCCGTTGTTTGCTCGTGTAGATTAGCATAAAGTACACTGTGAAGGCTTCATCCAAAAGCCTGCGGACGAGCGCTGCATGGCAAACAATGTTCTTGTAGGACATTTTTTTCCTGTGAAATACGTGATTAGACGGATGCCGTCGGCTGTTCACTCGCTAAACTTCCATTGAAGGTGGGATCCAGCGGACAACAGACGTCCTTCCCTGCACTTTTAGGTACAAGGTATTGGGTCCCACACGTGACAGAGCGCTTAGCGCCATTGGAAAGTTCCCACAGTTTTGAACTATGTTTCAATTTTCAATTTCGCTTTGGTAGCGACACAGGCGATTGGCGAGTGCATACTGAGGACGTCACCTCAATGAAACCTTTCTCGCGTTAATCAAAGACAAAGTTCTCATTAGATTACTGGCTAATACTTACACTTCCGAAAAACGCATATCACCATCAGTCAGATATTATACAAACTACTCGGTTTCACAATGGTGACTTAAATGACCAAAAATTTCTACAGTGAACTCCAAATAGCTGTAGACAAGGGGCGGACTGCGGCGCGGAGTGCTTGGGCAGAGACACTGGGGCTCTGAATACTGCCTCTGCTTGTCTACTGCTGCTTGGCAATCGAGTTCTCTGCTGGCGGAAGCAGACAACCAGAGCCAGTGTGCAAAGCCCCTGTTTCCTTGCACAAGAACGCCGCGCCGCGGTCCTGCCGCTTGTCTACAGGCGTTCGGAGTTCACTGTGCGATTTTTGTCTTGTTTCTTTATTGTCTAATCCAGGTTGTATTGGGAAAACAACGAACAGTTACGACACCGTGAACAAGAGTTGAGCTAGAAGCGCCTGCAATCTAGTGCACGGAGAAATTACAGGAATTCTGCTAACACCGGCTCTCATTCATTGATGATATTAAAACGCAGTATTTTGGCAAAATTGACGGTTACCGCTACTTTAAGAGGGATTTTCCTTGCAAATATGGCAGGTTAACGAATATTTTTTGCGGTCTCCTGTTCAAAGTTCTCTGGATTAAATAAGGGTGAATTGCCTCACAAATACTTGGAATCCTGAAGCCGCTATGAAACGTCAAATTTGGGAAATTTGTAAAAATTACACAGAATCACCCAATATTATCACCCCTAATCAAAACAGAAGAGATATTGAGCAAATTTTTGCGACTGAGTTCAAAAGCATTCAGCTCTTGAGACTTTTTGGAATTTCTAACGTTTTCTTTGATTTTTTGACTCCGTCACCGAGGTTTTCTCGAAATTTTCTACTTTCTGAAGAAAAAAAAATGAATTTTTCGAAAAAAATTAAAGTAGTTCCACATGTTGTTGAAGTCCAATACAGATAATGAATCCAAAAATGTACTCAGACTTGGAAAAGCTTCATTTTGAAATTACTTGCAATACCTCGACGCCGACGATTACCCCGTCGGCTCCGGATTAATTCGCCGCCACCCATATTTTTTCACCAGAATTACATGTTGTATTGTATGCACCTATGAGCAGAGGTACGCCCGTCAAGATGTAGAATCAAGCAGAAAGCCTACGAGCCATACAGAAATAAATGAAAAGAGCCAGATTCTCTGCAGGACTAGCTTGATGGGGGTAGACCTTCTCAAAAAGCGACAGACGACGCAGGAAAGCAATCTTGAAATAAGTAAGTGAGCAAGTAAATATCAAGTGTTACTCCGCGTCCTGATTCTCTGCGCGCTCCTCCGCCTATGGGGAAATAACAATCGACCTTTACTGTAAAGCAGCAGTAGACTTATTCAGCATTATGTCCATTAACTTTTTCACACTTTTTAAATCGCAGTCTCGTCTCACGCTGGACGGTGTATTTGCGTCATCAGCAAATGAGCAATTACTTCTGTAAAAACCCGTTCTCCTACGTACACAGGCAACCACATTGCCTCAAGTGGTCCTCGCCAAAATGTTATTCGAGAAGCGAAGCTCTGCCTGAAAACATGACATAATTGCAGCAATTTCGTACTATCAAAGAAGGGAAGTCTTGCATGATGGGCAAATACATAAGCATCACTTATGTTACATCGTGATGGAGGAAAATCGTAGGCGTGAAAGTAGCCTACAATGAACACTAACCGATTGAATGAGGCAAACTCCTCAGAATTTTGCGGAACAAAATAGAAACAGCGTGGAGGAGAAATGCTAGCGAAGGTTCTACAGCTTAATAGAAACTCTTTGACAGGTGCTGACCGTCTTTGACTCATAGCGATAGCTCTGCTGAAGAAACACATGTGCTTCTGTTCCGGGTTGGTAGTGAACCTCTCGATACAACGATGAAACGATGAGCCGAAGGTCGCGGTTAACTGCCAGCATTGGTTTGAAACAACGAAATAGCGAGCTAACTGACAATCGCGGCGATTAAATGATTAGGCTGTAGCAAGTCCATGCCATCAGAGGTTTCGAACCCTCAACCACCATATACTCGATGTCTTCAAAGTGTGCTGACATCCCTCTGCTCTATGTGATCATTGAAACCCGAGCGGCTAGTGAATCTCGTCCAGCTTCACCAAACCTTGATTCGTGAAGCTCAGGAAAAAATCATTGCTCATAAGATGTGTAGGATTTACTCAAGGAAGGTGTGATGTGCAGCATTCAAAATCACACACAGGGAAATCCTGATTATCGATCGATTTCCGCTTCGACACGGTGCACAGTGGGCAATTTCGAGCATATAGCGGCTCGAAATTATTTTCTGGTGAGCCGCTGGATAAATTGCCTTACTTTTTAGTACATATATTCTGTTTACCCTGCTGCTTCTAAGCACTACACATGACCCGCGGAAGCCAAGGTTTTAGGGCACTTTCGATTACTTCTGAGATAGAGCCCGCGAGTGCAAGATCATGTACCGAGGACAACTTTTGGTGGTTAGTTTTCTTTTTTTAAGTTTTTTATTGGTTCAAGTGGTTAGTCACTCATTTCCCGGCCAAGTTTGGATTTCTTCCATCTGGCTAAGAAATATGGTTACTAGGAAATATGAAAGCTTGTTCCGAGATCTGTTGAAAGATTACCGAATGAAGATTTAGACGACCACACAGAGGAAATAGACAACTTATGAAGTACCCATCTGTCCTACGTGGGCGGTTTTGGATTTATATACCATCTTTCCGTTATCTAATCATGCCCCTCCAGGTGATGGGTCGCCAAAAAACCACCTATATCGTGGCGCGGACTATCAGCGAGTACTTTGGTGCAGTAATCACAACTTGCTACGGCAGCTCGGAAAATACATTTCGAGCGGCCANTATTTAACTGAACGGAGTCGACCGAACCAAGCGGTCACTAATCTCTTGAAATCCAATTTGTTTGTGAACGAAACAGTGACTGAAGTGTGTGCTTTTCTCGTCCTCTCTTTCTTCTTTCCTTATACATATGAAAGTACAACATGCTCACGATTGATCCCTACCAATGTGCGATTATGAGGAATGTGAAGATTTGCTTAACGTGACAGTCGTCAATCCTTTATTTAAAGACGCGTACTTTACGACGAAAAATGCTATTAAAGCAGGTCGAAGAGAACATCACTTCACTCCGACAGCCACAGCCAAGCCGCGTCATGAGCCCCTACAAGAAGATCCGGAGATCTCCTTTTTTTCTTTTCGGTAGTCCGATTAGGACAGAGCTTCGATGAAGTGGAAACTACTCAAAGAGTCGGACGGATACTTTGCATAATTCCGTCCTTCTCTACTGACCATTTGAGTATTGCCGGAGTGATGTTAACACCTCGACATTTCTCACACATCAATATGTTGAAATATATAAAGAACTTTCCGCACTAACAACTTCCGCTGAGTGCGAGAATCTGCGTTCCACAGCCATCTTGATTGCGTCAGGTCTACGATCCAGCTTTACTGTAGAAAGCTTAGAAAAACAAACTTATGACGGTTGTATTAGTAGGCTTAGTGCCTTATCCTCAGTATCGCAACTTTCGCGTTTGGGAATTCGTTTGAGTCTCTCTCTCTCTCTCTCTCTCTCTCTCTCTCTCTCTCTCTCTCTCTCTCTCTCTCTCTCTCTCTCTCTNTCGGAGATCTCCTTTTTTCTTTTCGGTAGTCCGATTAGGACGGAGCTTTGATGAAGAGGCAACTACTCAAAGAGTCGGACGGATACTTTGCATAATTCCGTCCTTCTCTACTGACCATTTGACTATTGCCGGAGTGATGTTAACACCTCGAAATTTCTCACACATTAATATGTTGAAATATATAAAGAACTTTCCGCACTAACAACTTCCGCTGAGTGCGAGAATCTGCGTTCCACAGCCATCTTGATTGCGTCAGGTCTACGATCCAGCTTTACTGTAGAAAGCTTAGAAAAACAAACTTATGACGGTTGTATTAGTAGGCTTAGTGCCTTATCCTCAGTATCGCAACTTTCGCGTTTGGGAATTCGTTTGAGTCTCTCTCTCTCTCTCTCTNTTTTTTTGTATTATAGCCCAGCGTTTTACGATGAACACTATGAGACAATGTAATTCAACTCATAACTAGAGGCATCTCTATCATTCTTTTTTTTTTATTTTCGATCGATATTGCTAACAATAAGTTTACTCTGGTCACAGAACAGAAAAAAATCATTCCTGAGGGTTTTCATCTACCTATGTGCTGCTCACACAGTCAAGTCAAAAAAGTCACAACTTATTCCAATTTTTTGTTGAAGTAGCTGCTTACTAGCTTTGAATATTACTACAACTAGAGGGCTTGAACAAGTGATAAAGATTATCAAAACATCCGAAAATCCCTCTTCTAGCGAATTAACGCATTAATGCATAACGACCATTTTTGGCCTAACGTAACGAATTAACGGACCAACGAAACCTAATATTTTTCTGACGCACACCCTTGGTGTACATGCCGCGTTGAACGGTCTTCGTGGAAAACCCTCCGCAAGTGATGGCGTGCGTCTGACACGCGCATCTAGTATAGAGGCCAATTTATACTAGCCAGACGCACGCATCCATTCGCGAGAATTTTCCATGGTGAGCGGTCAACACGGCAAAAAATTTTCAATAAGGAACACGCGCGGCCGCCGCGAGGAAGTAATGCGTGCGTCTGCGTTGCTTTCGCGATGTGACTAGCCCTACCCTTCATCATATGGACGAACGCGCGTCACACGCAAGCACCTAATATAAATTGTCCCTATCACAGGAAGCGGTATCTGAACAAGCGAGACAAAAATTAGTTGGCATTGTTTCGGCTAATGTTCAGTGAACTCTGTAGCTGTTGCCCCACATCAATCATTGAGTCCCAAAACGATGTTTTCAGAGAGTTCTATAATGAAGTGGAGGTGGGAGCCAACGAAACAGCTACTGTTATAGACGCTAGTAAGTTGCAGTTTTTTTGTTGAAAATTAGTGGTAGAATGATTGAACAAAAGAGAACTAGGTGTAGCTTGCCTCAAGCCGAAATAAGATTGTGGGAGGGCTTGGCTAACCAAACCAAACGAAAGTCACCCAAGTGAACGACAAAAGCTTTTATGTTAGATTTCGTGTGAAAGTACTAGTCTTCCTCTAAAGTTCAGAATATATGCAAGAAAATCTATTCCCTCTACAAGACCAAATATTGCTCTCAAAGAATGTGGTTTTTTGTCCACTTCATTATCTTTCATACTACCCTTGAGAGTGCTGAATCAGACCAATTCAGAGTTGAGTCAGACTGAAAGTCCAGCTTCTCCCGATCCCGACCATTCTGAAAATATGGACTTCTCACAACAGGAGACCTCGAGCTCACAACAGTGCGATTATGATCAAAGTATGTATTTTCTGGTGCCATATGTACATGTATTAGTGTTGCAATTGGTTTCTTAAGTTTTCTCGCTTTCAGATAAACCTCTACAGTGTGGCAATTCTTGTGCGCAGGAACTAGCGCATGCAGTCTCTTCTGATATGAATCTATTTCGTACTGCATGTGGAAATGAACAAGAACTCGAGTAAGCTTATCACCACTAGGATTAACTCAAATAAAATTTGACGGCTTACAAGCATTCGTGAGCTAACTCCATTTTCTGTACTCTGTTTTTCTGAATTTTTTATCCGTATTATTCTTGAATATCTTAGTACACCGTTTTGTGTTGGACGACAGTTGTATCCATCCATCAATGGAGAATACAGGGTGCGTCAAGTACATACTTAGTAACACCGCTGCGGTTGAATTCAGCGTATTGGCAGGGTGCCAGGAAGAAAGATAGCTGCCAGTAGTTGGCTGCAACCCGTGTGTCAATATCCCATGCAGTTGTAGCCCCGCCCCTAGTTAAGTGACAGAAATCTACGGGCACTGCAGTTATATGTGGGTTAATTGTCTTCCTTCTCTGAAGATGGTGATAGCCTAAGAGTATCCCCAGACTTCGCCGGCGGTCGTGGCGATCGCCAGTTCGAAATGAATCAAAATGAACCGGCGATAGCAGAGATAAGGATCGTGGAAATGATACGTATCGATTGCCACGTGGAACGCCTGGAACGCTGCCAAACGGTGCTCATCGCCGGTACTCTCGAGGATGTGCCCACAATGAAGTGGCGATGTGAGTGATGGCGATAATGGGAAGGATGCCTATCGATTGCCACGCGCCTTTGATTATCATCCCTCTTTCGTCTGGGGTTTCCTCCTTCACTTTATCCATGTGGCGACCGCCGGCGGTAGTGGCGATCGCCACTACAGCCGGCGGTCGTAGCGATCGCCACGACCGCCGGCGAAGTCTGGGGATACTCTAAGTAAGCGAAATTTGCTAGGATGAACGCAGATGAAGCTCACTTTTCGTTGAAATGTGACGGGTAATCACATGGAGTTATCATGCTTTCCACATTCAGTCTAACCCTGAACCAAATACAACCTTTATTGCTTTGAACATAGTAGGCTACTGTGCGCACGGTGCAAGATGGGCGTGGCAACAACCTTTGCATGGAATGCGCGATGCAGCTGGTAGCTATCACGACCTATCGTTCTTCCTGACCGCCACCCGTAGTGGCATGACCTCTATAGCGACACTGAGTCAACTCAATAGCAACTCAAAGCGCTTGTCAGGACAGGAATATGTCGCCACTTGCTTCCAGAATGAGTCAAACTTGAGAGATTCAGTTTTTCGTGATTCACAACATCAAAATTACGCTGGATTTCACTCGCAGAGCATTTCAGGAGAGAAAACACTNGTAGCAACTCAAAGCGCTTGTCAGGACAGGAATATGTCGCCACTTGCTTCCAGAATGAGTCAAGCTTGAGAGATTCAGTTTTTCGTGATTCACAACATCAAAATTACGCTGGATTTCACTCGCAGAGCATTTCAGGAGAGAACACACTTTGTTGCTTTTAATTCAAGTTGAACAGCGCAAAGTGACGCTTCTGTAAAGCTTGGAATTTACTCATATACCGAGTGCGCCTCCTAAAATGCTGCTCGACCGGAATCCCGTGCTGACAACGAACTCTCCTATAACGCCAATCTGATTCTGATGGATAGCCTTATTCAACTATGTTTTAAAGCAAATCAAATACTGTGTAATACTTAAAGGCAGCACCAGCCGAAATCCTCGACTCGGAGCTGACGCGTAGGTGGTAAAATAGAGAGTGAGCACATCACAAAGGTGAAAAGAACACAAAGAATGACTGCCTACCTGAAGAGAAACAACGATGGCCGTCGCGGCCGCCCCGGCCATACAACGGCCCGACGCGCCAGTTAACGCTATCGCCGTGGGTGGTCTGGGGCAGCGGACGCGTGCAATGCGTACCATTCACAGGGTTTCGTGGCGGGACGCAGGCACACCCCACGGCGAAGCACTCGTCCGCACCTTCGACACATGGTAATTAGCGCCTTCATTTCTTGCATTTCTCGCTTCTTTCAGGCAGTTTCATCCCTGCCTATGAGTCGACCGTCCCGAAAAACCCCTAAATTCGGGAAACTCTCCAGAGCAGGGATTTCCGCGGGTGCTGCCTTTAAGTTTGTACTCGTACCATGAATCTGAGGTAAAGCTTTGAGAGATTTTATACCAGATACACCACTACGGCGCGAGGTGCTCGCGACTCTCTCAATCAAATTCGAGTTGTTACAAGAGCAAATGGCGACATATTCCTGGTCTGATAAATGATTTGAGTTGCTGTTGAGTTGGTTCAGTGTGACCATAAATGTCATGTCATCATGTTCAGTTCAGCGGTTGTGGCGTTATTGAATAAGCCATGCAAGAACTCATGGCGCACCCTGTACTATTAGTGCATTTTAGCTCTTGTCGCATGAGAGTTCTGCTTGAACATAAAACTTCACTACTCGTATCTAAAGTGCTACTATGTATTCTATTCTGTTTTGGTGCAAACTCATCACCAAGGATAGGTTCCCAGTAGGTTCTCGGTTTGCTGTCAAAATACTTACGTTGAATTCCCCTTCTATGGTCTTCCTCGCTCTTTTGGCAGCTCGCACTTCAGTTAGATCACCTATGTTATTTTGACCTAGTGGTTTTTACTAGGTTTCACTTCTCTGAATGAACATATCTTTCTGAGATTTCATCAATGTAGTAGTAATTTGCAGAAAGCCTGAAGCGGTGTGGCAAAATGAAGTGAACCAGGTTGGAGACGAAACGTCGCGCGGTATTGTTCAGCAAACTCAAAAGAAGTCTTACTATGCCGTGAACCTTCTGTCTTCAAACACTGGGAATGGCAGTGCGTTTTATTGTGGCTCATTCATATTATCATTTTTCTAGATCCGCACGAGTCCGTGCACTCGTTCAGGTGAGAGGCAACTGTTCTATGTTGGAAGGAGTGAGCCGCAGACCACATCGGTTTATACACCAACCAGTGGCATACCTGTAGCAGTGCCTGTTTTGCAACCGAGTGGGATTATTCCAACTAATACGAGTTATCTACTTCAACAGCCTGAGGTCAGCTATGGTAACATGTCAACGTCGATATCTTCGTACCCCGTGCTGTCGACTGGCCAAGTATCTCGTGACACACTACCCTCTTACATTAGCGGTGGATTTGCGATGAGTCAGCAGTTGAATTTCACATATCAGAATTATGACGCCAATTCAAATGTTATTCCTTATCAGTTAGGTTAGTTTTGCACTTCTCATCACATTTTTCTCTTTGATTCTGTCCGTAACCATTTATGTACAGGGCCACATCGTCGACCAGAAGAGTTCTTGCAACATGCGAATGCCGCAGCTGTGCCTGGTCACCCAAGGTGTTTTTTCACCCTTCAATTCTATCAGAAGAACTGCTCAGTCCAAGCCCATTCTCGACTCGTTTAGTAGGATGGTATCAAGCCTTTCTATTTACAGCATCTTTGGCACTGCACAAGGATCAGCAACGTTGTGTACAGACACTGTTCCCCTGCAACAGTCTATATGTGGCTCCTCCTTGACGGCAGATGCTCTTTCGGCATACTCTTTCTTTAGTCAGCCACAGCACCGTACAACATTACCGCTACACCAGCAATACTTGAACACAGTGAACACCACCAAGGTCAGCTGACTTTTGAAGTCCGTAATTACGTTGTCAAGAGCCATCTTATTATCTATGCTTGAGAGCATGTTGTATTAAATATGTAATATTTTCTGAGCAAGATGTGTAATTAACGGGCGCACACATGTGTCTGCTCGGCTAGGAGTCCTTGACAAAAAATGGCCTAGCCGGCTGGAAATTATAATTGAAATACCTTTCAAATTAGATGTGCATCAAAATTCTAGAAGCAAACATTCAAAAAAAACCCTTTTTTTGAAATTATTCATGTTTCACACATTTTCACATGTTAACAGTAAGAGTCGGTGGTACAGAATTTAGCGATTGGAAGTAGCACATGCCAACCTGATCTGCACTGTACATATATCTTGCATAGAAGCCCACATCTTGATCATGTCTGGTTCAGCTTTTTTCAGCCTAGCGCATTAATATTAGGAAGTGAAGTGATGACAACGGAAGTACAGCACCATCCTCAACAGCACGAAAACACTCGCAGAGGCGAGAACCAAAATTTAGTTGTGAATGGATTCCAGCTGCCTCTTTTTCCGGGCTATTCCTCTGATGATCAAGGGAAAAATCTTCTTAAAAGCCAAGGTGGTCAGAGTAATTGCGTGAGTTCTCCTATTTGAATGCTGTTTCCTTTCTGAAGTCGATATTCTTCTTGATTAATGTGTTAACGTTGTTTAGGTCGAGGAAGCCATCAATAGTAATAGTCCGCCTATACTTGAACCTACTATATGCCCACTGCAGGTTGTCTTTATCATTGTGCACAGTGTATGTGATAACTTTTATGTAACTTTTTGAGGAAGTTAACGAAGACGAAGTGCAGGTGTGCTCTTCAACGCTTCCTCATCCTTCTGCGCACAAACGTTGGTCTGCAAATGGTGCTTTCTTCTTCTTTTTTTTTTGATGCTCTATCAGCTAAGCTTTATAGGAGCTACAAAGTCAAACTCTGTGTAGAGTATGGCCCTCCGTTACCATGATTCCTGTGCAATTTCAGCTCAGGACGGGGCTGGTCAGTCATTCGAGCCGGCCATCAACAGCATCGAAGACCTGGCTGTTTTTGCAGCTCCACGTCGGTTAGGAATGAATCTTTCAAAACAGGCTTGCTACACAAAGTATGTTGTTTACAATCTTTAGAGATGATTTTTGGCCGCGAAAGGTCGTTCAATTGTTTCTTACAAGTTACTTCTTGATTGTTAACTGTACAGATAATAGGCTCCTTCGAAAGATGTGATTTTTTTTCTTTTTTTAACCACACGGTCCGAATAATTGAGTTTTTTTCTTCAAGCGTAAAGTGAATTATTGTGCAGGCTATCTCATTTGGGAGAAACTCTCTGTAACATTTTTTATCCTAGGAAGAGGTCTCAAACTATCGATGTTCTTGTGCGGAACAGCGTGAAGAATTTCGAAAGTGAGTTGGTACCTTCATTTATCCCGGCTGCTGCAAAGCTTGGTTGTGGATTTTCTCATAGTTTTTTTAAATGATTTCTGTTATTGCGTGTAAACTTCCTGTGCATCCTGGACAGTAGCTATTTCAGTGTCAGTCACAGGCCTTACCTCAAAACCGTCTCTGCTTTCACCTAGGTCACCCCTAAAAGTCTTGAACTCTGATGTTCGTGAGCGATTCCAGATTTGCACCTTCACACCTTATTTTTGATTGTGAGTAAATCTGCACATTTTCAGGTAATAAATCATGAGAAGCCGCGGCCGCACTCTTATCTTTCAATTATTAAGTACCCGAACATGGCGGATGTGAATTTTCGACGTCGTCCAGGAGCTAAAGCGGTACTTTGTTCTCACTTTCTGGGAATCTTTGTCGTTGAGCTCTGATATTCTGCTGTTGTTTCCCTTCATTTCGAGTGTTATTACATGCGGAAGAAAATTCTATGACTTTTTGACCACACACTGAAGATTTAGAACTCGGTTGAAGTAATGTATACTCTTTGCAGTTAGTATGCATTTTTAGTGTGGAGATTGCATGTATGTACGTAAATGAGTATCTTTTTTTTTTTAAATGTTAGCTACCCATGCATTGGCAGTTAGTCGGCTGTCACATGTTAATCTTTTCGCCCTAGTTGACACCTGCCATGATTTGATCAAGTTGAAATTCTTTGCTTTTTACTGACGCTTTTCATTTGTTCTAATCTTCTTAAGTCTAGCCTTCACGTCCTCGACATCTATGCGAACAGACGAGAGATATTGTTGCGAGAGTTCTTGCCTTTTTCCGAGAGTTCGCCAAGAGGTTTGCTGCGTAAGTTTTGCCTCACATTTGTTATGCTAACGAGATTTAGATCGGCTTACAGTGAAACTAAGGCAAATATTTCATGTCAGTTGTTTTCTCTGCAGTCTTGGCAACGACGTAAAGGGCACACCCTTTGAGAATCCTGAAAGGATGGCTTCGCAGGCCACAGGATTTACCTTACCAACAGTACGAAGATGCGGCGAACGCATGGAAGCGGTGCCGCCTTGCACAGCCAGCTCTGCTGGAGCTCCAACGGTGAGGACCCACGGTAATTTTGCTGTCATAGATTTTACTGTATTCCTAGGTTTACGCTACAGTAAAGACAAATGCAGTGATCAATTATTTTAAATCCTGCGAGAAACCCCACTTTTATTACCACCAGTTTAACCCGTTTGCAAAGGATGGCCGAGTTGCAGGGGTTCGAAATGAAAGGAGGTGGGAATGAAAAAATCTATCATAAAGAAAGAAAGTGATTATAAAAGAGAATACCCATTCATTGCACGATATACAGGGTGGCTGTTAAGTATGGATCGCTTTTTTCAAAAGCTGAATGGGGAACAGGAAAGCAGCTGTCACCTATCTCTTGTGATAATACAATAGGCAGCGGCTTCCATAAATAGCGTGAGAAGTTTGGTCCCCCTGCTTGGGCCCCTTCAGAAGTTATAAAGAGATTTCGTCATCTACTGCTATCGGTGAACATGAGTGGGTGCACGCTCCTTGTTACTGAATTTGCTAAACGCCCTGATTTCTCTGCACTAACAAAAGGGAATATTGTGGGGCAGCAAAAAGAGACAGGCCGTACTGCTTCACTCCAGAAACCAAGGAGACCTTGATCCATTCGCACATCACGTTGACGTGGCAACATCTATAAGAGTATCAATGTGAAAATTCGATCAGATTGAATCGCACAACTTCCAACTAAAATATCTCCACAGGCACTGTTCAGAAAATCGGGAAACTTCGGCTGGGGCTGCGCAGCTATTGGATGTTTCGGGATAGCACATTGACTGATTGAGTGAACAGGGAGCTTTTGGATTAGGCGAAAAAGTTTCCAAAAGAAATCTTGGTGGCCGCCTCCTCAACCTCGTTTATACAGATGGAAAACTTTTCACTGTAAGGGCCGCGTGAATTCTGTGGGAGCCAACCCAACCACTGTGATTGTATCGCAGTACATAAAAGAAATCGCCGGTGAGCGAGTGAACCCTGTTTCTCTATTCTGCTACGGTCTGGGATGAACTGACTTCAGGAAGACCTTCTTTTTGTTTTTTCGCGACAAAGTTGCCAAAATTGACGCCGGGTCTCATCAGGAAGCCATATTACTATACGTACTTTTTCCACGGATGAAGTGACACAACTGCACAATGTGGCTCACCCCGTAGCAAGAATTTGCCCTTAACCGAGCCACAAAATTCACTTCTGGTTTATGTGACCCTGACTGTCCAAATTGGAGAGGCCAAGATATATTGTTCTCTTACTCCCTGATCTCAATCCGTTGTGCTACCTCGTTTAAAGCTTCTTAGAGGCCAAGGTGTCTGCTACTAACCACAAAAGTGTGAACTCCCTCAGGGCAGCATTCGAGAGGGACTGAAGCAAAACCGACTTCAACCTGTCGCGGTCAACCGAAGTCTCACTTGAGGCGCGACTTAGGGCCTGCACAGATTCCGAAGCAGGCACCTTTGAGCAGCACCTTCACGTGGTGATGGTCAATGCTTGTGCGAAACAGGTAGTCAATACGGTATTGCAATATCTTACTTCCTTGGAGAAAGAGGCTAGAAAATTGAGCGATCCATACTTAACAGCCACCCTGTACAGTAGCGGCCATAAAGATTTGATCGGAGCCATATTGACCAGGGAACCTCTTGCCATAACTCGCTTCTGAGTTGAGCTATCTGTCCCAATTTTTAGTATGTACTGAAACTCCATAAGCGCTTTCCAATGGCTGCTTATCAATGACACAGCTTCAATTGACATGGATTATTGAGCTCAAACATGAACTTTCTCAGATTGCGTAGATTTTGTATAGCATCACAACTATTGACTACTGGGAGAAAGGAAGAGTTGGTGCAGATTGGGCACATACCTGTCTATTATTCCCACCACAATGCTATTACTGCGCTTCCTTTACTGCTCAAACAGGAGGATGAAATTAAATAATCGAAATCTCCAAGAATTGGTTTCATTGTATCTTAAGCATATGAGCAGCAGTACAGTTCTCAGTTGAAAACCAGAACAGTTGCTAGTAGTGGATATCATAGAAATATTCTGCGTCGAGACCGACGTTTTTTTCTTTGGAATTATAGAAGAATTCCTTTTTCATACCTTCACTTGTCTTTTTGACAACTCCACTTCTTTGTGTGAAGAGAAGCATCATGAAACGTAACTTATATAGCAAATTGCTCATTTACGATACGATTCAGAATAATTTCTTCCGGAGGTGAGATGTTTCGATTCAGTCGAAAAACCATAATGTTAATAAATCAGTGAATTTTCACTTGAAACGTGGTAGTTCTGCTTGGAAGTAGTTTACGTCAATGCCGAGCAGCGGAAAGAAAGAACACTTATACGCTCACTATATCCTCAAATTTGGTCTAAACAGCTCAATCCATAGTTGAGTTATAGTTCGAGATCCTGTCTTCAGTAGTGCCTGTGATCATATCCGCTACTGTAACTCATCTTCTTGAGACACTAGAACACATCTACTCTTTTCATGTCTTAAGAAAGCTGATGTCTAAGGCGGTCCAACTTTCGTAGATTTATTGAGGCCTTTACTCAGAAGCCGAAAGAAAATATCGGAAGTAACTTTTATCGTGGGCGCCGCCTTGAGTAGCAGGCTGTTAGAATGCCAGTGGTGTATGGGCGACAATCACGCCGTTCTAGTTTTGATAATTTCGACCCGTGTTTCGGTCCAGCGCAGAGAATGTAATACTACGGCTGCCGCTATGTTTCACATGGAGTATCGCATCCTGCATCGCTGAAGCAATGTTGATCTCGGTAAATTTCGATTACCAATGACTCATACATCAGCAAGGCTAACGGTGCTCCATCTGAAAATCAATCGGTATCGCAAACGATGTCCTAGAGACGGCAGCATAGAGTGGTATACTATACCTGGAGCATAGCGACAACATATTAAGGAGGCTTGAAACGGTAAACCCGCTGTCACGAACCCAGCTGCCTTGCACATGTCTGTCACTCGCAGAAGCGCGCGTCACTTCCGCGTTCGTCGACTACTCATGTTTCGTGCTATTTCATCATTGGACATGACTTGCAAATTTCTCAAAATGCCGGTTCCCGACACATTTTCAAATACACAGGTTTGAGTGGACACTGCTTTTAACCCATTGACGACCGAGCGCGTTTTCGCTTGTCTGGTGCGTGCGACCGACGTCTCATTCAACAACATGGCAGTCGCATGTGCAATTGCGGTGAGAATACTGAGACCAGGATAGATGGTTTAAATATCTGGTTTGGAATCTAATTTAGGAAGATTTTTACTATCACTGGACGAAAGGCGATTGCATCCTATCCCATTTTTCCTTACTCTAAGGCTGCAAAAAATTGTTCAAGAAGTTTTGGAGAGTGCCGAGAGGATACGCATTGGAAAGTCTCCATCACAACATAGCAAGAAGTGCAATACCTCAAATGTTCTTCTGCGAAAAAAAAAATTGACTTTCGCATGAGTTGCTTCCTTTCAATACAGTGGAATGTAAAGAACCTCACTCCTTTCAGATTTTCATTGCAACAAAACGTACTGTGCTCTCAACCGCAGTTTGTAAAGCAGTGTTTAGAAGTATTGCATCAAATATATGAAAATACAGTGAATTAATATGAAAATGAGGTCTAGCAGTCGATTAGAATAGTGCGGCTCAATGAGTAAGTAAGCAGAGAAATTTTTAATGATGTTTGCACACTGTAATGGAGCCCACTCAATCTCATCGAGTTCAACGGATGAGTTGTTGTCCTGTGTAAGCTATTCTCTTTCAGGAGGAAGATATTTGTAACTTATCTTGGATATTCTCTGAAGAGCCATGGTATATTGCCCAACGAACTAAGGGGAGAACCTCAACGACAGCACGAAGAAAGACTAGGAAACGAGCTCCTAGTTTGTCGCCTAGTTTGTCTGAAATTGAGGTATGAGTTCCACATGAGTGGTTGCTGTGAGCAGTTAGATCAGTTTTACTTTTATGGTTTTGAATTAACATTGTTTTTACTCACACATTCGTCACTGAAATCTCCGTTGAAGTATAACATTTCGAATGACTGATAGGGAGGAATTTTCGCTCATTGGATTGGTCCGCAATTGTAATGCTTCCTTGTTACTTTTTTTTTGTTAAAGAAGGATCCGGAGGAGTCTGCCGAGGAACAGACTATTGAAGCTGATCTTGATCTGCTCGAATCGGATGAAAACGAAGAAGGTGTTCCGAAGCGTCGTCGGTCGGAGAGGATTCGGAACCAACGAAGAGCTAAATTGTTGAAACGCTTGAAAACAATCAACGCTACAGCACAAATAAGAAGTCCTGCTAGAAGGAACGGTACGGTCTTTTTCACAAGGTTTCCATATAACAAAAGCATAGAAGCACGGTCGAATGCAATATTGTGGGTGATTAGATTTAACCGTGAAATTTTAACAAATTGCTTTTTATGGGTTTTGTGAACAGAGCATTACTTTTTTCTTCTGCGTTTGTCATGCATACCATCAGGCATAGTCATCTCCTATCGTTTTTGCTCGCAGCAGGTTCTCCTAGACGAATCTTGCAATACTGTTTGAGAGAGGAAGGAAGGAAGGAAGGGGGGGGGGCTGAGTGGATGAGTGACGGGGGATTCTGTACGTACTCCTATCTCGCCAGTTAGCTTTGTGTTGACTGGAAGTGGTACGTTATACCTGGAGCAGGCGTTGCGATCGAGCTCTGCGATTCACCAACCGACCATTCGCAGAGCACGCTGGAACGCTCTTCGTAGTTACAGGATGGTCCACATGAAGTGTGACAGGAAGAACTAACTACACTACCCATAGCTTCACGCTACATATTCCGGATTGAGCTGAGCGTTGCTCCCAGCACGAGGAAGGAGCTGGTAAATCTTAGCTCTAACATTCCGAATTTGAACGTACTGCTTTTCTTTTATTTTTTATGCAATATTGAAACGATTTCGGTACTAACCATCTGGAAAAGAGCTTTCACTATCTAGTATTCGATAATTGTCACATTCTTGGACTCTGTCTCGACCTTATAGACGCTACCGTTGGGAAACAACCTCCACTTTTTGGGCCTAGACAATCTTCACTTTTGACGTCCATCTCATCCATGTCGGAGCTCTGTTCCCAGGTGCAAGGCTCCACTCCCGTGCGACCCATTTGCGTTTTTTCTCTTTCTCTCTCTTTCTCTCTCTCTCTTCCTCTCTCTCTCTCTCTCTCTCTCTCTCTCTCTCAACATTCTTCGTTCTGTTCCGGAGATTTCCATCGCCGACTGGTTCTGCTAGGTCCTACGGAATGCTGTAGTTTTCTTCTTTCCTTTGTTGTATTTCAGCTTCAGTTGGACGTTTGTGATTTTTAGATATTAAATTGGGAGCGGTTCTTCCGAATTCCGAGATTCCCAACTTTTTCGTTCGATTAGGTGATAAGTTCAAAGAAGTTGTTTCAAAAAAAAAAAGTGCTTGTGGTGACGGAACGTACTCCGGTTTCCATAAACATGGATTCCGGTATCTGGGGATTTGGTTGTTGAGTTTGATGCTTTCTTCTCCTTTTCAGGTAAGGAAAAGACCATTGGTTGTTGAGTTTAATGCTTTCTTTTCCTTTTCAGGTAAGGAAAAGACCATCTCCACTGATGGATGCGCAACTGCTGGCTCTATCGATTTATCCAAAGAGGAGAAAAAATGTCATAGTTTTGTGAAGGAAGGGACCTCCAAAGGCAATGCTGTTGCACAGATGGAAGAACAGCCGCTCCCGAAAAGATGTCCAAGGACGAAACGTTTTCACCGCTCCCACTCGACAGAGTCGAGTCACTCGGTGTGTCTCCATCTTTCACCGTTTGTAGTCAAAATCAAAAATTATTTATAATCATAGTCGTGACTATCAGGGCTAGAAGTCATGAACGCAAAACCAGGCAAAACCGAGCTAGCAAACCAACCTTAACCTCCTGCGTCTCCTAACATTATACAGTTTATAGGATAACCAATTATGCTAGCCATTTATGGTTTGCGTTGTTAACGTTTTATGAATCTCAGCCCAGAGCGTTACGAACGTGCCAGCTCGTTCGCGAAATCTACATGGTAGTAGTTTACCATTAAAAAAAAAACAAAATGTTTTATAAAAAGAGCATTTATGACGTAATTTTCCCTAGTTACCAGGACTTATCGCGACAGACTACAAGACCGCCACTACAAAACCGAATTATTGGAAAGAATTGCATCATAAATGTTATTGACGAGTTGTTAGAGGCTTAGAAAGTTAAGCTCACGCAAAGAATGTGATTGAAGTAATTTATAATGCCAGGCCTGTTGTGATAACTTTATATAAGTATTTCCAGAGTACTGGGCAAAACATGCGAATAAAGCGCTCAAAAAGTGTAACAGAAGACAGTGGATTGAATGCTGTGCCAGGGAAACTGTTGGACAATTGTACTGAAGTCAGGCAATTGTCGAATAAACCAGGAAACGCGTTCCAAGGCATGACGAAGCGAAGAGATGTCCATGCTGAAGTGAATGTTGCTTCTAGAGGAGCTAATGTCACCTCTGAAATACCTAAGATAACTTTGTAAGAACACTTTCATTATTGAAGCTTATTTGGTTGTCCACTTCTGGTGAACTCTTTGCTTCGAACCTGTGGTTGTCCATTGCAACTAGGAAACTACTAGGTTTTTGTTCTTATTGTTTTTAGAGATACATATATTGGAAGATATGAAACCACTAGTAAATACGTAAATATAGAAAGTTAGAAAATGGTTGTACCGTTTGCCAATCTTCTACATGAGAGCTAGGTTTAGACGTATTTTATCACAAATAATGGACCATTACAAAATTTGCATGAGTTATTATGACCGTGTTTCAATTACATTCATTACCTCATTGGTCGACGAGTTACGCTGTTTTGATATATTCTCCTTTAACGACATATCATTGTAAAATATAAATTCACAGTATTTAGGATGTTTACGAGATAATAATTCTATTGCGATTTTTAATCTAGACTTACCAATTGCTCGTTCTGCCATTCATCGTTGTTCTCTTACATGTATCACGTGCATAAATCCTTTCTTAGCTTTATGCGATTTTGCTTGCAATTACCTGCTCCAATCGCTCTCATTCATCTTTGCATCACACAGCACCGCCCGTCTGGTGAGTCCCGCGGCACCGGCTATGATGAGTAGGGTCAAACGTGGTGTTGGTAAAAAGTCAATTCCAAGGCGACCCGCCTCATAGAAGAATGCCACTCTCAAAATTTTCAAATTTTTCACATCTTCAGTTATTGTAATTAGCAATTTTAAGTACCTAGAAAATAATTTTTAGGATTGAATTAGTTCTTAGAATTGTTTTTTCAACTTCGAATTTCGAATTTTATCAACTGAACTCGACAAATTTCAGGTAGTAGGGGTAAGAAGCCTAGTAGGTAGTCCAGTAGTCACACATATGGTCTTTCCAAAAAAAAAAAATTCCGCCTCACGCTACACTGCGCATCGACTGAGCCATGTCGCAGCACGTATGATAATGCATAGGTGGCGCGGGGCGGCTCAGCAAACGGGCGGTGGATCCCGGAGGCAAGTATTTTTTGGAACGACTGTACATATGTCTGTCGCACACTCTACAAATATTCTATCAGCAATTATCAGAGTGACAGAGAAGTCGTTTTCGTGCTCAGACATGCCCAGGGTTCGATCCCTGCTTGAGCCTAATTTTTGTAAAATGAGAAAATGCATGTGGAGGCAGTCCGACATTAAATATTCATGCTTTCGAAAAAAATTATCAGGATCATTTTTAAGCGATGGAATTGATGCATGAGTGGCTTTGTTTCACTCAGAGTTAGAATCAGACACTTTTAGATGTATGGTTGTTTGTTACGGATTTTAAAAGAGTTTTAGGCTATCTAGGAAAAATGGTTCAAGTCGTTCTGATATCACGAAGATATGCGCTTTCTGATGCACAACCTTACTTTTAAAAAATCCATTTATTAGGGTTAAATTAGGATGTCAAATTGTTGGCAAAAGGATAGGAAATTCGCCATTTTCGCCAATAAATACCTTCCGGCGACTCGAGCGGCTGTGTTCTATCCTGCTCTGCAGATTTTCCTAAGTTTCTTCAATTTTTGTGTTTTCAATTGGACGTTTTACGTTATTCCCATTTTAACTCACTTCCTTCCTCCTCTGCCAGGACTCAGTTTGAAATCTAACATCTTTCCATTTGGTTTTTTTTTTCGGAATTTTATCACATCTGTTTTTCCCTGCAGTGGGTTTGTGAGTGATCGATTTTTTTTTGTTGTGAATTGCTGGTCAAACTCGTGAAAATGACCCAAACTCGTCGTTCTGGTAGGAGGAATGAGGTTGTGAGCCAGACTTCTGTGGTAGGAACAACTAGAGGTAGGGATCTCGACAGCAGCAGCGGCAGTGCTTCACCTCCGTTCGACTATACGAAAATGACTGCTGGCGAGATCATGAACGTCATTCTAGAACGAAATAAGGACCCCGTGATTGAATCGTTGATTCATGCATATATTTCTAAAATTCCTCAGGAACTTGCTGAGAATGTGGAGTCAGAGAAAAGAGCCAGGAGCCTAGTCGTGTATGGTCTACCAGAACCTGCGGATGATCTCTCTCCATCGATCAGCATCGATCAGGCAGCGAGACTTGGAAGAAAAGGTAAGTTGTCTACTGGATACGTTGGCTGTAGAATGTCGCCCTGTAGAAGTATACCGAATGGGAAAATTAGTAAATGGGCAGCCTCGTTTGGTGAAGATTGTTCTCCCGTCCAGATCCCATTGGAAAAAAGCCCTCTCAAACTCCTACAAGCTCCGCAATTCCAATTACTCCAGCGTTTACGTGAGGCGAAGTATGACCCCTGCAGAACGGATGCACGAGAAAGAGTTAAGGGAAGAGTGTAAGGAGCGCAATAAGCAAGCGAAGGATCGTGTCTGGGTGGTCTATCGTGGGGAGCTGAGGCGTGTACAGGATCTCCCTCAGAGGGGTCTTCCGGGAAACGCCTAGCTCCGCATGGACCGCCGCAAGGAATAAAATGTTTTCTGTTTAATGTTCGCAGCTTGTCCAATAAAATGCATCATCTTCACCTCTTTCTAGCCGCATTTCAACCTGATCTTCTATTTATCGCTGAAAGTTGGTTATCCTCAAAAATTATGAATTCTGAAATTACTGCTGGATTCCCGTATAAAATTTTTCGTACTGACCGCAGTGGCCGCAGAGGTGGAGGTGTATGCTGTCTTGCCAAAGATTGTATTAACTTGACTAATATTGTGCCTCCCTCTGGCCTGAGCTCGGATCTTCTCGTTCTTGACGGATTTAATGCTACGTGCACGTTTTCATTCAGAGTCATTTTGGTATATCGACCACCAAGTTCTACTTCTGATGAAGATAAAAACCTCATTGACTCGTTATTCGATTTGTGTCTTTCGAATAGACACCTGGTCTTACTAGGAGATTTTAATCTTGATATAGACTGGACTCACAAGGGAAGGATACTTAATCAGTATCGCCTTTCGTGGCGAGGTGTATATTGCCTTACGCAGCTCGCGACGCTGATTCCAAATCTGTTTTCATCTGTTCCTAAAAATGTCTCTGTGAGAAGTTACCCGTTTTTCCATGTCACGCTCACGTGGGGCGCACGAGGTTAATGGTCGAGGTGAGCCGTGGCGCAGTGGTAAGTTTCTTGCTCTTCAGGACCAACATCGCGAGTTCAGTTCCCTCACAGTCTGGTGTTTTGCATTTTCCTTCCACGTACTATCTTCCTTTGAAAATCCATGCTATGCAGTTCTATAGGGTTTTCCACCTGCAAAATTATCTTTAGCACTATTCCACTTTCACGGACCCAAATTCTTCAAAAAACCTTATTGACTGAAACTTTGCGTAGAGGGGTTATTCGGGGTGCTGAACACAAATATCGTATCCATTTTTCTACTGTAACGCCATTTTTTTCAGGGTTACGGTGGGTATGCTGTGGAAACCGTGTATCACGAAATACTCTCAAATTTTGCCAAGGAGGGTTAATTGGGTGTGCTGAACACGAATATCGTGTCCATTTTGTACCGCAACCTTATTTTTGTAGGAATACGGTAGGAAATTCAGATAAAATGTCAATTTCAGGTAGAAAACGAAGGTGGCACGCAAAATAGTGTTGATAAACAAGATCAGCGCCTCTAATAACCTCTCTATGCAGAGTTTCAAGAGATTCCGTGACATACAGTACCTACAGTACACCCACCGTAACCCTGAAAAAATGGGACTACGGTACAAAATGGATACGATATTTGTGTTCAGCACCCCAAATAACCCCTCTACGCAAAGTTTCAGCCAAAAAGGTTTTTTGAAGATTTTGGGTCCGTGAAAGTGGAATAGTGCTAAAGATAATTTTGCAGGTGGAAAACCCTATAGAACTGCATAGCATGGATTTTCAAAGGAAAATAGTACGTGGAAGGAAAATGCAAAACACCAGACTGCGAAGGGAACTGAACTCGCGATTTTGGTCCTGAAGAGCAAGAAACTTACCACTGCGCCACGGCTCACCTCGACCATCATCCTCTTGCGTCCTACGTGAGCGTGACATGGAAAAACGGGTAACTTCTCACAGAGACATTTTTAGGAAGAGATCAAAACAGATTTGGAATCAGCGTCGCGAGCTGCGTAAGGCAATATACACCATCCCACGAAAGGCGATACTGATTAAGTATCCTTCCCTTGTCAGCTCAAAGCCAATAATACGAATTCGAAGAGATTTCTAGATTTTTTTGAGTGCTGCGGGCTAATCCAACAGGTCATGCAACCTACCCGTGGTGATGCGATTCTGGATATTATCCTAACGTCCTCACCGATATTAGAAAATACGAAAATATTACCCCCGCTCTCATCTTCCGACCATAATACCATTTCCTTCGGAATTAAAGCTTCCTTCGAAGAACCAAGAAAGCTACCTCTCCCGAACTTTAATAAAGCAGATTATTCTGGTCTGTCATCATACTTCTCTTCAGTTGATTGGTGGAAGATTTTTGATGGCTACTTATCCACCGACGACGTATACAGAAGATTTTGTCATGTAGTATACTCGGGTCTGGCTCTGTATGTACCGTTTGATTTTTTGGATAAACCAAAAGTATGCTATCCTAGGCACATTTTGAACCTGGTATTACAGAAAACACGCCTATTCAATTCTCTGTCAAGCCCTACATTACATCCTCAATACAAGAGAGTTTGCTCAGAATTGGATCACCACTTGAAGAGGTTCCTAGCATACAGAGAAAAACGCAGCACTCAGATGCAGAACAAAGCTTCAGTTTTCTCGTTGATCCGCCACAAAATTAAAAGTTATGGTAAACTGCCTATCCTCCTTGATTGTGAAGGAACCAGACTAGTACATGATAGTCAGAAAGCCGAAGCACTGGCCGAATTCTTTGCTTCCGTCTTCACACCAAATCATGTAGATTGTCCTATGGATACACCATATGGCATACAACACCCTGATGCTCTGCAAGATCTTTTAATTTATCCAAAAGATGTACTCAATGTGCTGAAAACACTCAAGAAGTCTACATCCTCAACTTTTGATGGTATTCCTCAAATTGTGTATAGGATGTGTGCTGACTCGCTATACAAACCTTTGTCAATCATTTTCAACATTTCCTTGATTTCTAGTGAGGTTCCTTCAATATGGAAGGAAGCTATCATAACTGCGATTCCGAAAAAACTAGATTCAAATATATTGTCATCATTCCGACCGATAAGTATAATACCACCATCGGCAAAAGTGTTGGAAAAACTAGTTCGAGACAAAATAACATCGTTTCTCACTGGGAAAAGATTGATTGCTTTCGAACAGCATGGATTCGTGGCCGGTGCTTCCACTGTGACTCAACTGGCTGACTGCATCTTTGACTGGAATCTTGCCTTGAATAGCGGAAACTCCGTAGATGTCATTTACTTCGATTTGTCAAAGGCTTTTGACAAAGTGAGTCATGGAAAACTGCTTTTCAAACTCCAACAGCTTGGAATCAGAGGCCCTTTGCTAAATTGGCTGAGAGCATACCTAGTTAAGAGATATATGTGTGTGAAAGTGGGGAACTCCTTTTCTGATCGTCATGAATGCACTAGTGGGGTCCCGCAAGGGGGAGTGTTATCTCCCCTTCTTTTCCTGGCATACACTTACGATTTGCCTGCTAGGTTAATCACGCACACTTCTGTTAAAGTTAGGATGTACGCAGATGACATTAAGGTTTACGGCGTTTACAACACGGAAGATCGAAAAGAGGTCTACCAGGCCCTATCTCAATCCATATCAAACATGATGGAGTGGGCTTCAGCTTGGGAGATTCCTGTTAACCTGTCCAAAACATCGGTTTTGCATCTTGGTGATACACCTACCATGGAGTATAAGTTTGAAAACATTGTATTAAGCGGATCTTGTGAAATACGTGATCTTGGAGTGTACATCAACCCTAGTTTGAGTTTTGACACTCACGTGGACACTATAGCCCGTAGGGCTTTNCGTTCGGAGTTTCTTCGTTTTGTTGTATTGTTATATACAGATTTATAGTGCATCGAACACCGGCCCGATCGGACAATAAATTTGTTTGCATATCGATGCTCGTCGGAATCCAACGCGTTGGATTCCGACGAGGATCGGTACGTGCTTCCGTTCTCCGATCGGTCGGACTCTGACGACTATAACTACAGCTTCAGTCGGCGTTGTCATGATTTCGGGGAATTTTTTGAAGATGAAACCTTATTTGTGAACATTTCATGGTAACTTCCATTGAGGTTAAATTCAAGGGGTGCTTCGTAAAATCCTGGATTTTCAAAGGGGGCTTCGTTTTCGCTCCGACCCCACGACAAGCTCGTGCTGGGGCCTGGGAATGAGGACAAAAACGTATATCCAGATAGGACACGGTATATGGTATAAAAATGTGAATACTTATTCCATCTTCATAAAACCGTTACGGCTTAAGGTGCTGTATTACCAAGCAGGACTGAGAGATAGCGCTCAATTCGAAACCGGGTCAGAGACGGGACTTGTTCCTATTTGCCTTTGAGTTTTCTTATATATATATATACATATATATTTGTTTTGAAAACGTGCTTAAGATACATATTTCCGGTCATTTCATCCGGAGCTGTACACCATGATCCAGTACCAAATGTCGACGGCATTGTTTATTTAATTACTCATTTCTTCATTCATTTATTTATTTATCATTACACTCGAGGTGTGCATGCCAAACTAGCGGCGTTTTGCAAAAAAAGAGTCAAATGAAGTAAAACAGGGAAAAGTACAATGGTTTGTAGGAAACACAACGACATGACACGAAAAGCTGTGTTGACTGCGAGAGAAACTCGCATACTCGGAGTAACTCGGAACACTGATAAAAACTGGTAAGCATGGTAGAAGACCTGGGCATCACATCGTATTTGCTGTGTATTCATTCGAAACGCGTGAAAGTGGAGGATCAGTTCTAGGAAGAAAGAATATTTATACATAGCTCCAAAGCTGGGTGTGTGCGCCTTACTTCTGGCAGTGAAAAACTCGCAAACAAGGTTCGCAAGCGCGTTCGGCGAAAAATTCAAATACTACATTCTAGATTTGCGCAACACGGAGAGCAGTCGTTTCTCGAGGAAATCCTTCAGCAAAGCTTCAAAAAAATTACTACTGGGTATTCGCAAGGCAAAGCATTGTGTTAGCTTTGCGAAAAACTCGAAAACACTGTGATTAACTAGTGTGCAGGGAAAGCTGTCACAGAGTTGCACAATTCAACATCAAGAATCATCAGCAGGTGGTCCTGACCACAACAAGTCTTGTCAAATAACAGCGAAATAATAAATTTCAGCAGTAATTTGTCCAAAACATTTCAGCAAACATCAAAATCTATCCCAGAAAGAGAGCTACAACGTTCAAACATCAAACTCTAGCTGCAAATGCAGTCCACTTGGGCAAACAGCCCCATCTGGAAGGAAAAGTTGTGGCGAATTCAAATTTGCGAATGCTATCCATTTCAGACAATTTCTTTATTAGACTCGATATAAATTCGCAGAGGGAAGGCTCGTACTGGGAGGCACGGTAAGGTGACTCATGTACAACATGATGAAAATCCAGTTAGTTATCGAGTAATCACCAGTGTATAGTGCTATCACACTCTCTACATGTAATGACTAATGTCCCTGAATCTGATTTTAGAGAGTGTAGAGCAAATCTGCATTGCTACAGAGCCGGTAGGCTGGGTCTCACCTCAGTTTTCTTACGAGATTATCTTACACTAGCTCAGAGGGAGCTGACAAAGATAAAAAGTAGCACCTGTGAGCCCCATAATTTACAAAATGAAAGTTGAACACCCACTAGGGATTCGAGAAGTCTGCCACATACGCCCGTGGTGACAGCTATTTGGCTATTTTACTATGTTAATAGCCACTACGAGCTTATTTGGCAGACGTCACATTGAAGCCGTGGTACGTTGAAGCCTTAAACGAGTGCAAGAATCCGTAATTTTTTACCTTCAACAACCTGTTGTGGCCTCCATATCCGTATATGGAGAGGAAGTATCGGAAGTCCAGGACACCTAACCATGAATATCCCGCATTTCCTCATTTCATATGTTCTATAGCTTCTGAACTACAAATAACTCGCCTCTCTACACCAACATCGCAATCGACATCAAGTAATGTGTAAAACAAGGCGGCAACTTCTCGATAAAATTCTTTACTGTCTCACGAGAGCTAAAATAGGTAATACTATTACACCATCCTCACTTTGCCTATTACAGATGGGGTCGGCAACAGATGCTATGTAATTGCTTCACGCCGCCTCAGGCCGCCTCACGCAATGCCGATCCTCAGGTAAAAGCGAGGTTAATTGAATCGAAAAGTCGGAAATCGCCAAAATATTTATGTATAAGGACTAGCCTCATGCCCAGTGAGACAATAAAGCAAAATTCGTCTTCACACTCTCATTTCTATTTTTACCCAAATTTAAAAAGTTGCAAATTCATAGAGATACAAGCTTCCCACGTGTGATCTGTTGGCAGAGTTTGGTTCAGATTTGTAAAATATACTTCGTGCTGTTTCTTTTTTTCAAAGACAGGCAACTGGCAGAGGGAAAAATTCCGCCTTGTGTAAACAATGAAGAGTCAGGGAGTACGCTGCTCCTGTTGCGAAATTGAGTAATATTATTCACGAGAATCGTTAGACGAGAAGACGGAAAGACCACCGTTTGGGGGATCAGGCTCCTCCACAAAAATGGATATGATGATGTTCGTATTCCTCTAGTTGCATAAAAGACCTCATTCGGCAAATCTGACGCTCAACAGGGACAAATAGAAATACGCATTACTTGCCTTGAGTCAAAAGATCAACGGTAAAACAGGTGATGCAGGTGATATCTACATGACAGGTGTTACGAATACACAATGATGCCTTGCTCGTACTCTCTCCAGGCTCAAGAGCATTCACCAGAAAACAAGCGCCGCCCAACGACTCCAATTAAGTGAAAATCTTGAAAACAAGGGAAAGGTCGGACATTCCTCTTGAAGCTCTACATGTTGTTCACTTGAAAAACATGAAAGCACCGCCTCTTGTTCAAAAAACAGCCTTCTCATTTGGTTGTAATTTATTACTCGTTCGAAAAACGCTTGCAACTCATTCAATCTCACGAAGTGATAGACACTTTTATAGACACTAAAACTAGTTATAGACACTAAAACCTACAACCAACATAAAATGTATTTGGTACTTGCTTTCAACTGCTCAGTACTTGCTTTCAATTGCTTTTTGTCCTCAATATAGAACAGAATTTAATACTAATTGGGCTACCGTATTACGGGCTATGTGCTCAATCCTCTGCGAAAAGAGAATTCCCAGCAAGTTTTCCCTTTCACCAAAGATGTAATCTTGCGTTTGAGTTAACTCCGATCAACCCTGATTTGGGTTTATTTTCAAGAAGATAGCCGCAGAAAGGATAAGTTTGGTACGCTGTTAACAAATGTGGAAATTGTTTTGCTTGCTAGAGCCTATCTGTAAAATTGCAATATTCGTACTGTTGAAACCGTATAATATAATACCTACTCTTTTTTTTCCAGAATGTGATTCAGCTTAGCAAAATATGTGGGTTATTTTGCTTGCTGATCACCAGTTGTGGTCCACTTTGCCCCCAAATGGGCTCTTTAAGAGTTACGGTACGTATACAGTACCACTCGGTTTATGGTATGCATTGAGCCCCTTTACCCTACAACTTCCACGTAAAGTGTTGTGGTATAAAGTACAGTGGCGGTCACACATTTAGCACACCCACGATTTCGGCCGGCAGAAAATTTCGCATTTCTCAGCCTTATAATGAGCAATCAAAACGAGGTTTGAGTATGTGTTGAGGCACTATTGGGGCTTCCTTCCTGTTGCTCACCACGGGCACAGACTCGGTTCAAATTGGATTAGAAAATAAAATTTCAATATCGAGCTGTCGTGAAGCCTCATGTGGTGTTATCTTCTTTATCAGTGTTTGATGAGAGCTTCTGTGTTAGTGCTTTANAATGGATTAAATAGGAATAAAAATAATTCAACTATTTACACTATTTACACCAGGCACTGTGTGCGCCGGCCCGAGAGTTTTACCTCACGGGCGAGAACTGAGCAGGAAATATGTGGCGTGGGAATTTCCTCACGCCTACGGACTCTAACGCGGCTACGCTA
>JARK01001561.1:144082-162796 GCA_000688135.1 Ancylostoma ceylanicum
CCGTCCCATTCAGAAACGCGCCTTCGACTTCTGAATCAGTTGAACAGACTGAAGGAATCTGACCCAGCTCCGCTGCTCGATGATTTCATCAACGAGTGCGAGACGTTCGTAACCTTACGAACGGATAACCGAGCAATTGAGAGCAAAGAGGTCAATGCAGCTTACCAAAGGAAACCGGCGAAACAAGACAGGAAGCATCCGTACTCACCGAACAAAGGTTTCCGTTATCGTCGTCAACCGAGGGACCGCTCGCTGCATTCACCCTCGCGCAATGAAAGAAGTGCATCTCCGGCCAAGAAGCATGGGACCAAAAGGCCGAAACGGAAACACAGATGCAAGAACATTGCCGCGAGCGCTCATGGGGCACGCACATACCTGAAAGTGCGTATAAATGGTCATCCCACACGTCTACAGCTCGACACTGGTGCAGATATCACAATGATATCTCGTCGAACGTGGGANCCTCGCGCAATGAGAGAAGTGCATCTCCGGCCAAGAAGCGTGGGACCAAAAGGCAGAAACGGAAACACAGATGCAAGAACATTGCCGCGAGCGCTCATGGGGCACGCACATACCTGAAAGTGCGTATAAATGGTCATCCCACACGTCTACAGCTCGACACTGGTGCAGATATCACAATGATATCTCGTCGAACGTGGGAAGACATGAAGTCACCTAAACTGGATCGCAGCACCATCACTATCAGAACTGCAGATGGATCCGCCATGAACATCCTTGGATCATTCAACGCAGCATTCACTATTTTCGACCGAAAAGGTCGACCTACAGAAGGAACAGGATGCTGCTACGTCACGGAATCGACTGACCTCCTCGGTTTGGAGTGGTGCATTCAGATGCACGACTACAAAGAACTGAGAGAACAGTACAACTGCAAACTCGCGAGTGCAGCAATTGAAAACGCTCGCGATGACATCGTCAACCGCCTAAAGACGCGGTTCGCGGACGTTTTCAGCCCAGGACTCGGGCGCTGCACCAAGACAAAGGCGAGACTGTTCTTGAAACCTGGAGCACGGCCTATCTATCGTCAGAAGCGACCGGTACCATTCGCTTCTCAGGCCGCTGTGAACGCCGAGATCGACCGCTTAGTAAGCGAAGGCGTACTCGGCCCAGTCGATCACTCCAACTGGGCAGCTCCGATCGTCGTTGTCAGGAAAAGCAACGGTACGATCCGAATATGCGCGGATTTCTCCACAGGATTGAATGACGCGCTGATGTTGCACCAGCATCCGTTGCCCACAGTGGAGGACGTGTTCAACACACTGAACGGTGGAGAACTTTTCTCCCAGATCGACTTAGCAGATGCCTATCTGCAGATCGAAGTCGACGACGAATCCAAGGAATTGCTGACGATCAACACACATCGCGGTTTATTCCGTTACAACCGCCTGACCTTCGGAGTANTGGTCCTAGGGTTCTGGGTAGCGCGCCGCCCCAAGACCGCCCGCAACAGTTGCTTGAAAGTGTCCCACTTCATCTCGCGAATTTGGAGATATCTACAGATTCTCGATCTCGTCGTCATGCTGATTTCAGAAATATATACAAATTGTCCCAAATATGACGAAAACCCTGTTTTTGGAAGCGTCCAGAGTGCAGTTCACGAACCACCTTGGCGGAGCGGTTCATGTATAGTTAACTCCAAATGTCCGTAGGCAAGAGTTGGGACCGCGGCGCGGTTTTCCTCCGAGTCTCTGCCCTGCATACCACGCTGAATCCGTGCAGCAGACAGCGAGAGACCCGCGCCGCGGCCCCAACTCTTGTCTACGGACATTTGGAGTTGACTATATGTGCTGGCTGTCCGCAAAGGTTGCAAGTTGGCCAAAGAGTCTTGAGGTGTCAGTTTGGTTCAGCAAACTTTTACAAACCCTTTGCAAAACCCGTCCCGAACAAAGGAGTTGAAGGCCGTTTTGAGACATTTTATGTAAATCTCTGGAATCACCGTGTCGAGGAGATCCTCAATCTGCTAATAGCTCAAACGTGAAAACGAAGTGAGACTCTGACTTTGGGTCGCCGGTTGCTAATGTATGGTCTGTTAGCTCAGGGAGTGCCCATAGGAGGACTTTGTCTGTAATTACGACTGTAGTGGTATCGGCCAAGTCACACCGGTCGTATGATCCCTACCATTTATATAGATGTTTTACTACTGTTTTCGATCGAACAAGCCGATTTGCTGCCCGATACGACTGCGGTCGTAATTGCGGACAAAGTTCCCCTATGGGCACTCCCTGAGCTAATAGACTATACGCACGCGAGTCTGTGCTGTTTGTTTTCTTGTCCGCAATGTTGTAGATAGAGTAGCGGGTACTGCCTCTAAAATCGCTGGCTGCAGGTTTGCTCACAACGTTATCCCACATACTATGAACATTTTAGTATTTCTTTCAAGGGAAGGCGCCGGAAAATATCATTGCTGACGCGGAATTAGAATCGGAAAATGCCAATACAACTATCTCTTCAGTGGAGGATGTGAGGTAAGTGCTAATCAGTAAAATGGATTCTAGCATGAGTGCGATCAGAAGAGGTTATCGATCGAGCTGAGCTCACATTACATGGATAGATACAGTCAACTTCAAACGGCCAGGTGAATACGGACGCGTGCAGCGGCGCGGCAGCATTGGGCAGAGTGTAGGAGAGAGCGTCGTCAAAGCATTGTTGGATGAGAAGTGCCGCAGACAGCCAGAGTGCCACGCCCGTCGCAACATGGTCTGTATTCACCTGGTCATTTCGAATTGATTCACAAATATATCAAACTAGACGGTATATATACTCGGCTTCGCTCGGGAGTTTTCTACCCCCGGCTTTCACACTGATGCGGATAGTTATTGGTACTAATACATTCACTCGAACTGCCCACGAACATTTCGATGACGTTGAGTATTCTCGGTAGCCCTTCCGTCACCCGCACGTAAATAAAATGACCGGTATAAAAAAATGGCACTATTCCACATTAGGGGCCCCAAAATTTTCAAAAAAATTTTCTATCGAAACTTTGTATAGGCGGGTTATTTGAGGTGCTGAACACGAATATCGGATTCATTTTGTACCGTAACCCCATTTTGGTAAGGTTACCGTAGGGTAACCCAAGATACGGTACCTCATGGTATCCTCCAAAATTTTGCCCAAGAGGGTTATTCGAGGTGCTGATCACGAATATCGTATCCATTTTGTACCGTAACCTCACTTTTTTAGGGATACGGTAGGCATACGGCATGAAATTCAGAGAAAATGCCAATTTCACGGAGAGGACGGAGGCGGCATGCAAAATGATGTTGATATTCGTGATCAGCACCTCAAATAACCCCTTTCTGCAAAATTTGAGCGAATTTCATAAGGTACCGTATCTTGGGTTACCCTACCGTACAGGCAATTCAACCCGGAGTTGGTCTCGCACTGCTCGGACGCATGAGTTCCACGT
This sequence comes from Ancylostoma ceylanicum, assembly GCA_000688135.1. Lineage (NCBI taxonomy): Eukaryota > Metazoa > Nematoda > Chromadorea > Rhabditida > Ancylostomatidae > Ancylostoma > Ancylostoma ceylanicum. The sequence continues at coordinate 147,513 of JARK01001561.1, forward strand.
AATCCCACATCACTTCCAGGATTGTTTTAACATGTCAGGCAGCTAAATACCACTGCGAGTAATAGGACAGAACGTGCGCAATTTGTCAAATTCCTCGTTGGCCTTTCCACGTAGGAATACGCCAACACCGACTCTTTTGTGAATTGCCTGTAACCTTACCAAAATGGGGTTACGGTACAAAATGAATACGATATTCGTGTTCAGCACTTCAAATAACCCCCCTATACGAAGTCTCGACGAAAATTTTTTTTTTGCAAATTTTGGGGCCCCTAATGTGGAATAGTGCCAAAAAAATTAATCAAATTGGTGCAAAATGTTTGTCGTATTCGTGTTAAGCGTAATGGAGATCCCCAATGGATATGTCCTTACCGACCCGTGGGCAAAAATGGCGAAAAAACAATAAAATCGATAGATAGATAATTTGGTGCAAGTGGTTGTCATATTCGTGCTCAGCATATCGAAGAACCCCAATGGATATGTCCTTACCGACCCGTGGACAAAAATGGCGAAAAATCAATAAAATCGATAAATCAATACTTCGTGAGAAACGGTTGTCATATTCGTGCTCAGCGTACTCGATAACCCCAGTAGACATGTCCTAACCGACCCGTGGGCAAAAATTGCAAAAAATCAATAAAATCGATAAATCAATACTTGACGCAAAACGGTTGTCATATTCGTGCTCAGCGTATTCGATAACCCCAGTAGANAGGGCAAAAATGGCGAAAAATCGATAAAATCGATAAATCAATACTTCGTGCGAAACGGTTGTCATATTCATGCTCAGCGTATTCGATAACCCCGGTAGACATGTCCTCACCGACCCGTGGGCAAAAATTGCGAAAAATCAATAAAATCGATAAATCAATACTTGGCGCAAAACGGTTGTCATATTCGTGCTCAGCGTATTCGATAACCCCAGTAGACATGTCCCCACCGACCCTTCGGCGAAAATTGCGAAAAATCAATAGAATCGATAAATCAATACTTGACGCAAACGGTTGCCATATTCGTGTTCAGCGTATCGGATAACCCCAGTAGACATGTCCTCACCGACCCGTGGGCAAAAATTGCGAAGAATCAATAAAATCGATAAATCAATACTTGACGCAAAACGGTTGCCATATTCGTGTTCAGCGTATCGGATAACCCCAGTAGACATGTCCCCACCGACCCTTGGGCGAAAATTGCGAAAAATCAATAAAATCGATAAATCGATAATCAATAGATAACCTAAGGTAGCCTAAAACCTCCGCCGGCCCGATTTGTATATGTGTGCAAAGTTTGGTCCCGATTGGTTAACTCTGCGATTTCTATTCGGAACATACATACATACACACACATACACACACACACACACACACACACACACACACACATACATACACACATACATATAGTCAACTTCAAAAGTCCGTAGACAAGAGTTGGGACCGCGGCGCGGCTCTCTCGCTGTCTGCTGCACGGCTGCTGCACGCAGACAGCGGGGCCTGCAGGGCAGAGACACGGAGGAAGACACGCGCCGCGGTCCCAACTCTTGTCTACGGACTTTTGGAGTTGACTATACAGACATTCATTTTTATATATACACTCAGGTGGAAAAATTCGAGCAGATTACGTGTGCTTTCGAGCAGATTTCGCTTATTTTTCGCCGAAATATTTCCCGATTACGCCCGAAAAATACACGTAAATCTCCAGAAAATAAGCGAAATCTGCTCGAATTTACGCGAATTCCGCCCGAAAAATAAGCGAAATCTACTCGAATTTACGCGAACTCCGCCTGAAAAATAGACGAGATCTGTCGGGTGTCCGATACTCTACCCCTGATGGTGGCGCCATGGTTTAGCACTACCGTGGGCTTGTAACAAAAATATCGCTCGTAGAGGAGCATTCTTGAGTGTTTTGAACACCAATTTTAACGCAACTTGATGCAATCCGCCGGCAGTGAAACCAGTTAGCGCGCTCCGTAGATTGAGTAGGTGAATTTTCCTCGACTGGATTAATTCCATTTTTGGGGCAACCAGGCAATTTTTCCCACGTTTATGGTCAGTAAAATTTGTGGATTTTTTTCAGACATAATCCACCTTTCAAGACTTAAGAGAAGTGGCAATAATTACTGAAAAACGAATTACCAGAAAAATAAACGAAAAATACGCGAAATCTACTCGAATTTACACGAACTGCAAATTCGAGCAGATTTCGCTTATTTTACGTGCACATTCCACTCGAATCTACTCGAATTTACATGAAGTGCTAATTCGAGCAGATTTCGCTTGTTTTACGTGTAAATTCGAGTGGAATCTACTCGAATCGAAAAAAGTTGCCAAATTCGAGTAGATTCCGCTTATTTTACGTGTATTTGATTCGAGAATAAATTTTCGAAACAAATACACGTAAAATAAGCGGAATCTGCTCGAATTTTTCCACCTGAGCAGATTACTCGATTGTTCCTCTAATTATAATAAGTACTAATTTGTATGAGGAGTGTGGGGTCACGCTCTCAAGATTGGGTCGCCGAAATCCTCTATAATCTTCAAAAATGATGGTTTATTTTTCCATCTGGGTCTCCAGAGTGGCGGTGACTCCAGTCTTTTCCCACGCCCAACCCTTCGGTAGCGGCTACACTCCTCGAGGAGTATAGCATCCTGCGTCGCCGGTAACGGCGGCTGCCGCCCACAACCGATGCGCATTGGCCTCACAGTCGCCAATGACGGCGACGCAGTGTGCTACATTCCTCGAGGACTATAGCGGCAGTGTCCCCCCTCCCCCCCACCACGGCTGGGCATTCCTGGTCTTGCTCACTGACACGCGGCTATGTGTACAGTTGATTCTTTTCGACAGTGCGTTTGCTGTACAGCCGCGTGGCAGCGACTCTGCTGGCATTGGGCACGCAGCGTGGGTGGTTAAACAGCTGATCCACGACCAATCCGATCTCTTCGGTAAGCTTTATTGCTTGTTTCCTCTTATATTTGTTTCCTAGTTATAACAACTATAGGAAGAAAAAGCGGTACTATTGTACTTCAGCGGCCCCACTACCGACCCCAGAGTCAAAACCATGGATTTCTCTGAAAACTTGCACACAAAGGTAATTCGAGGTGCTGATTACGAATATCATGATCATTTCGCATGATATTATCGATTTTATCGATTTTTACCGAACTCGACTCATCTCTCGTAATCTCGCTGAAACGCTGTATGGAGGAGTTTTTGAGGGTGCTGAACACGAATATATTAGCTGTTTTGCAAAATAAGCTTGATTTGATTGACTTTCTTCTATTTTGCCTGTATGGGGTGGTGTAGTTTCGAACATTCCTGGAGGGTTCGGCTTCAAATCGGCTTTCTCATGGTAAATGCTTATCGTATTTGTAATCAGCACCTTCAAAAACCCCTGTACGCAAGTTTTCAGGGAGTTCCTCTTGGAGAGTCAGAATTCGAAAAAAATCGATAAAATCAATAAAATCGATACTATCATGCGAAATGAGTATGATATTCGTGATAAGCACCTCGAATTACCTTTGTATGCAAATTTTCAGAGAGATCCATGTTTTTGAGTTTGGGGTCAGAAGTGGGGCCGCTGAAGTACAATAGTACCGAAAAAGCTATAAAACTTAATGGAAACACCTGACTAAGGGTGTGGCGTGTTGTACCTGGAAAGGGCGCTGCCAGCTAGACGTGCGATTGATCATTTGGGCGAATTGATCAATCGCAGAGCTTGGCCACACTGCCCTCTTCAGGCATAACACTCTATACCCCGGACCAATTGAAGATCAGCAGTGGGACCAACCGCGCCACGTGACCCAATGCCAATGGCCATGGAGCTGCTGTCACGGCAAACACACTGTCGGAATGAATCGACTGGACACTTTCAAATGCCACAGTAATTGAATGTTTATGTATAGTTTGCTCCACTGGAGAGGACAGTTGGGGAGACCCGAGATAGAAATAGAGCGCTGGGAAGTTTGCAACAATTAGTGATGGTGATAGAAAAGCAGGCAGTACGCACGAATAGTCAGTAGTCGTCATGTTTGACACAAACTATGTGTTCGCTTTTCTCGCCAACCTCTAATTGGTGCACCCTTTCCCGCGCTCTTTACCTCTATCTTTTTTTGTCCATTCTTTCACGCATCCAGTCTACTTCTATTTTTATTTTCTGGTGGTGTCGAAGTTATAGGTCATCTTCATTGAGCTCTCCTCTGCCTCTCGGTGAAGAAGGAGCAGCAAACGAATATCAAGACGACAGCTTTTCTGGTTAGTATTTAACTAGAGAAAGTTATGAAAAATGTATACTGCAGTCATTTGCGCCACTTACATAATCGTTATCGGCAGCATTCGCCAATGGAACTTATCGTTGGTTGGAAGTTTGTGGTGATGGTATTTTCATTCTAGCTCAAGGATCGTTATCATTTGGCGACAGAATGGAAGAAGAAGGGTTGACTTCTGACATGCAAGCCACCACGCTGATCCTATCTTCTGGTTCCTCCAAAAGTTTTCACCTATCTCTGGAGCAAGGCTCTGAAAGCACCACCAGCACCTGTAGTGATGCAGAACTGGAGAGTGTTAACTCGCAAGATCAAAGCTGTTGGTCAACCATTGTCCATGGTGAATGTTTTTGGCATCTATCAATTCGTCATTGCGAAATAGTACCGGTGAGTCCTAAGTTCATGACATTTCTCACTGCGACAGTCGGCAGTGTGGGAACCTAATATTTTCTCCATTTTGGCCAAATGAACTGAATTTGTGCACATTCTGATCTATGGTTCCTTCCGGAAGGAACAGTTGCTCGCTGACGCGCACTACACCGCGTACAGCACTCAGCCGTCATAGCACACGCTGAGGCCATACTTCTTGTGGAGTATAGCACCTTCTTCAACCCCTAAATTCTAAGCGACATAGGTTTCGGTACCTATGGGTTCTAGGTTTCGGTATCTATGTGTTCTGTGCGGAGCATCGCTGGTATCGTTTCTACAAGAGGCACCAGCAAGAGGTCGATACCTTGCATCGATATTGATCGATGGACCTGAGAAAAGGCATGGCGGGGTGCTATATCCCTCATGGGTTGTTCAACCTTGCACCACTTCACATCCGAAGTTTGCAGCAATCTTCCTCAGAAACTTTGCATAGTGCGGTTATTCGAAAGAAAAAAAAAACGAAAAGAAAGTAATCGGTGTCTGAAGTCAGCCTTTTTGGAAAATTTATGATTTTTTAGAGGTTCCTAGCCACTACACATAGTGTGTACATTTCGGGGTGGCTTGCGAGTGCACCACCTCAGACACTCGAACCATCCGAGCGATCGCCGCCAGCGCGGGACGTACGGTCATCGCAGTCCGCTCGCGCAGTCATCGCAGACCGCTCGTACGGACTAGAGAGGCCGCTCGCTGAGTAATGGCGTAGCACTCGCACGCTCTCCACCGTGCGAGCAGCCCCTCTCCGCCGTGCGGGCGGCCTGCGATAACCGTGCGAGCGGGGTGCGCAAAGACCGTGCGACCCGCGCTGGCGGCGAGCGCTCGGACGGTGAGAATGTCTGCGACGTGGCATGACGTGTGGAGTACTGCTGGCAGCGCTCCAGCAGACAACGGGTGGGTATCGATCGCCAGCTCGCGTCATGGCGGGCGGTGCGCCCGCACGACACCCCGAAATATACGGACGATATGTCCCCCATCGCCGTACGAAAATAGGGTTACAATTTAGAATGGATACGATATTCATGTTCAGCACTGCGAATAATTCGACTCTGCAAAGATTTGGCGAAGAACTATCTTGAAACTATGGTGGCTTGGATGTGCTTCCCACTCCAACGAGTTCTGCAGGACTTGTGGACATAAAAATCCATCTCTATAGCCGTGTTTATAGTGTGTCCCACTTGATCGGAGAACGGAATACCGATTTTCATCGGATTCAGACGCGTCGGAATCCGACATCGCAGGGTCCACTAGTAGCTACTATTTGGTGTTAGACCCGACGTCGCAGACAGGTTCAGGTAGCAAATGTAGCCATCTATCGTTCTACCTAGCACACACTCTGCCCGTGTTCGGAAGAGAATTGCATGATCCGCTTTTCTTATGAGTCATCGTGCTGAGTCGCAACAAAGGAGCATTTTCCAGATAGTCATCTAGCGAATACTTCTGAGTCCACTACAACTGACCAGCATTGCGTCCCAGACAGTTTTGGCAATATGCATTCAAACAGGGACTCTTTGAAGTGAGTGGGTATTAACGCTTATCGATCATACGTTATAATAGTAGAAATTATGTGCCGAGTTTGACCTCTGCATTGCAGTTGTGATGGTTCTGCTGACGAATTGGATGGGGTTCAGGACTTGGAGCGTAGTAATGCATGTGAAATTCCTTTTCAATACAGAAGATGGTCGTCTGATGACTCTGATGCACAGTGGAAGGAGGAGCAGGTAACTTTGCGGATTAAACTCAGGTTGTTACTCAAACAAAATCCATAGTTCATTCAGCCTCAACTTCCCACCGACGAGCAGAGCGGGGAGGGAGAGCAGTCGGTTGCTCGCGAAGCTGACGATGTGCATGAGGTAATCATTTGCAAGCCTGTCTCTGTTGAACAGATAATTAACACCTTATCAGTTTAATCTCACAAATTTCCCACTGTTGTACCTGCGGTGGGAGATTTTGTGAGAGGCAGCTCATGAATCTGAGAGCCGTGTGGAACAGGGAGACCATTTTTGGATTGCTAGGTGATGTACGTATAGTCTTTCCAAAAAATACTTGTCTGCTGCTACATTGCGCGTCGACTGAGCCACTTCGCAGCTCGAATGATAATGCATAGGAGGCGCGGCGCGGCTCAGCAGACGGGCGGTGGATGCCGGAGGCAAGTATTTTTTGGAACGACTGTAAATNCTATATATAAAACATAGCAACGCTTACGACAATTTTTTCAAAAATCTGGGCGCGCGCGTGGGCGCCAAATTCAAACGATGAGAACGAGTATTTCAAAGAGGTGATGAAGTAAGGAATACGGGGAACATGGGACACCATCCAAACCCAGCTAGGGTCTAGGATATCCCTCGCAGGATGTTATCGATCCGGGTATCGATTTATCGATCGATTTTATCGATTTTTCTTAGTTTAGCTCCAATCGAAATAGAAATGTGCCCACTGGAGCAATCCATCACGCTGATCGCGGATCTGACAACCATTTTGAGCGACATGTTTATTGATCTATTGATTATTGATTTTCGCGAGTTTTGTCGGAGGCGTGGAGGAAGCGTGCCCGGAGGGGTTATCCACCTCGCTGATCGCAAATCTGATCACCATTTTCTTCGTGCGTTTCGCTTTGGCACGGTGAAAGGTGCTCATGGTGTTTATCTCGAAATGTTCTTCAGTAATATCAATTATGTGAGCCTCAACGGCAGTTTGTGCAATTGGCGTGGACCACAATTATTTTCCATGATTTTGGGCATCAAACTTACACGTCAAGTGATTTCATACGCCTATGTTAATACTCAGCAACTAGTATACAGATAAAACGCAAGTCCAAACTTATGTATGATATAGCACTTGATTCGCTCTAAAACATAGTTGAGTACGGCAATCCATCAGAATAGGTTTGGCGTTATAGAGGAGTTCGTTCTAAGCACGGGATTTCGGTCGTGCAGCATTCCAGGAGGCGCACATGGCACAGAGCAGATTGTAAGCTTTACAGAAGCGTCATCTTTGCGTTGTTCAACTTGATTTGAAAGCAGCAAGGTGTCTTCTCTCCAAAAATACTCTGCGAGTGGAATCCAGTGTAATTTTGATGTTGTGGTTCATAGAAAACTGAAAAAAAATTGCTCATACACGCCCTTTTCTTAAAAATTTTCTGAAATATTTAAAAGGAAATGAAGATGGGATCCCAGTACATCCGGTAAATTCCTCTCGATGTCTTCTCCGTCTACTCCAAAGTTTTGGTGAGAAACGATTTGATTTGCTCTAAGTAGTGTCTTCTGTTCGAAGAGACAGTGTCACCGCGAGCCAAACCGTGCCTCGAGCGGCTCACTACTCTCTCAACTTTGAGTTACTACAGAAGCAAGTGACGACATATTCCTGTTCTGATAGGTGGTTTGGGTTGCTATTGAGTTGACTCATTTTCGCTATACAGGTCATGGCGTTATGTTGAATTCAACCGCTGTGGTGTTAGTAGGTATAGTGTGCAAGAACTTATGGCGCACTCTGTATCGCAGAATTGAGTAAAGGCGTGCTCACTCAAGTCTACTCAAGAATGTCTGGATATGCATACACTCCCTACTGGAGTGCTCATTAGGTCCAATGGTTCACTGCTAGACTCCTCCATGAACGCTACATCCGCATCCAATACCTTTCGTCTGACCTATCGCTACACTGTGCCATGATTTTAGCCACGTGAGTCCCACAGGACTCATCTATTCTGTGCCGAAGAGGAGCAGCAGCCATCCAACCACCTGCTCGTATGTACATATATCTTGCATTCCCTCCCCTGTTAGGTTAGATGCATGCGGTCGTGTACACTTGCCGGACGTTTCCTTATAGCAGTGAGGATACGATATCTTTGCGAATTTCTCTCAGCCTTAGTGCAGGTGAGCAGTTGTGCGTTTATATCCTCCCCCTTTCTCTTCCGGGCCGGAAGACCCCACAGAAATTTGGAAAAATTGAGCGTGGGTGACCCGACTATCATGCTAGGTCTTAACGGGCTTAGCCTGTCACTTATGCTTCTGGTCGAGTGTGAGATCTTTACAAACAGGGTCAAGCCTATGTTGATAAATCAACAAGATGGGGTCGCATGGGGGTGGGTAAAAAAAAGGGGGGATGGGGGTTATGAAGAGGTGTCATATTCATATTTGCTGGCCATATTTGTGCGCGCATCCTACCACTCCTGCTCATTCCTAGAAGTTGACCGAAGGATTCAGGTATGAGGTTAATAGAATTCTGGAAGTCCGGCATCATCGGATGACTAGACTGGCTTGATGTAGCGTTTCAATGCTTCAACACTCTCGAAATTACAGGTCCGGAATTGCAGAAATTATAGAAGACGGACGTCAAATTAAGTGATCAGCACAAAAAGTATCCCCAATTCATAGTTCCATACATTGAACTTTTCGTTTTCGTCTGCTATTTGAATAAAAAAATTATTCAAAGTGGTCCGTATTGTTTATAACGGCCACAAGCTTCTTGGTCAGTCTGCGTGATTGCCAGCAAGAGCGGCTTAGCAGGTGTATATTCGTAAGGCATCATTGACCACGCCCCTTTCCGCCTCGGCTGTGTCCCCATCCCAGTGGGGAATATGAACAGTTTTGTCGCCGCTCTGAGGCATCGACGATTTGAAGTAGCACTAAGCAAAGCAGGATCAAAAAATTACCATTTCTCACATGTTGCGTGTTTTTGTCTCGGTAAAAAAAACGTCTTCGAAGGTGGGCTTAGAGTTTTTAGCCGCTGTATTTTCGTGTGGGAATAAGGAGAATCAGATAGCAAGGATAGTAGAAGCCTTGTAGTGGTTTCAAGCATGCTAAAACCATAGTGAGCATCATTGCTGGAGAAACCTTGGTCCGTCTCCGAAACAGCAGCTAGGGGTTGGTAGGAGTTTTGAAGCTAACAATACACAAATCGAAAAGAAAATATTATGTTGGTGCAAAATAAATGCCTCACTTTTTTTTAAAATCACATACTTTGACCTGCATGTAGTATGACATCTGTAATAGATATAGTTAGTCTCGTAGAGCGAAGCAAGCCCTTTCGTACTGTACATATACATGGTGTCGGCTAGGGCTAGGAACCATGCAATAACAGAAAGCTTCCGAAAACCCCCTCTCCTGATTTCTGAATTTTGAGGATTTTTCTGTAACATCACAAGCGACCCAAAATACCTTTTCTGTGTTAGGTCAGGATGTCAGTCCTACCCACATGGGAGCCCTGTTGCAGCGGGATTGTTGTTGGTGAAACAGAAACCAGCACTTTTCGAAGGTTTTTCTTTGGTATCTCTAGGATTCTTGGTGGGTGATTCTCTCTAAGTCGCTTTTTGGAAACAACACCCTCCGCAGTACCTGTTGCTGTTACTTACTTCAGAAAGTCGCTAGGGGTCTGCTAGGAAAACGTTAGAGGCTCAAAAGCACATTTTCTGCACCCCAACTTTTCACCAAAATTTGCTTCTGATAGCTGGTTCCAATTTTGGTAACTCCCATGGAAAACAACTGAGTGGGCATTATATTCTACAGGAAAATTGTCGCATTTCTGTCAATTTTTTCCAGCTTCGGAATCCTTTATCCTGTGAGAAAAAGAAACAGTCAAACAAGGCGACCTGAAGACGAAGCTTTCCTTATTCTTCGGTTTTCAGCTTTCCCAGTTCTTTGTGCAGGACACCGGGGACCTGCCCATACAATAAACAATGGTCCACGCAAATCAAAGGTATTATGTCATCTGCCGAGGTTGCTGTCTGTTAGAGTTGTGAGGGCAAATGTAGTCAACACAGAAAGCGCCATTTCTTTTGCATCAACCTAATAGCTTCGAAGATTCTTTGCGGTATTGTAAGGGAGGAAAATGTGAAAACGAAAAAGAGTGATGATACGACATGGTACAATGTTTATGATATGATATGACACATGTTTGCATGTGCGCCTACATCTAAACTTAGCCACCATATTTCGCCTAAACAGCAGCGCAATTGCATAGCACTCAGAATTGGTGCGGCAACTTTAGGGCTCCGCGTTGCCAGTGATAAAATGGTCGGAGTCGGGTGGTTTCAAGCTGTGAATTGTCTGAGTTTTTAATATTTCGTCCATGACACCATAAACGCTGTGCTAGAAAAGCTCTGGAAATTTTAGAAGGAACATATTCTGCCTGGCAACGGCCAAAATTTGCTTCTGTTGGCTATCTTAAAATTCATTCAATTTGATGGAAAATGATTCGTCATAGATCATGTTATATGGGAGTTTTAGCGTAGAAGTGTGGCTTTCACGCGCTCCAAAAGAGAAGGAAAACTTTGCAAGAAAAAAGTAGTAAGTTGCTGTTTGCTCAGTATATCCTTTATAGAATCCCACAGCTTCTTGTATTTTTTTTTGATTTTCTGTACATGATCACCACCATAAGTCAACTCAAGCATATCCACCCAAAATGCTGAATTTTTGAAAGCAAACCTGTCCGGTACCTGATTACTAAACCTAGAAGTTGAGATGAAAATTATAATCAGTGTATCATTCAATTAGAAGTATGGATTCACTCCTACTCCAAAAAAGGCTCAGAACTCAGTAATCGTATGGGGGCAACCTATGTTCCATTTGCCATCATGATTGCTTATTCAACTCCAAAATGTCCGACATGTGGCACCCAAAGTCAGACATGTAATGGGTATAGGAGATATATTACTTAAAGGCAGTGTGTCAGCTCGTCACAATCCCACGTCATCTGAACATGCTCGGGCTACTGAGCACATGGATGTACTTTAAATTCCAGAAAGACGCCAAAAACCCCGGAAAATACGGGATTTTTTGGCGCCGCAGCGTTTGGGCTCAGCCAAAAAAGGGGCGTGGCCTATGATGCCCTATGGATATACAGGTATTACTGTGCTTCTGCTGACAGCTACGCAGAGTCACGAAGAGGATTGTGATTATTGCGCGTTTCGACCGCTTCTACTTACAAGTAACGATGAATTAACGCTGCCGAGCGTTTTGAATAGAGTTTCCACTTATAGGATTCGTTCGAAAAGGAAAATTCGAAAGTTTCACTAAATAATGGAAAGGGAAGTAATACACGTTTGAATTGGAACCACATGCACTTGCAGAGATTCCCAGACTTTTTCAAAAAATAGTGCAATGGGGTTATTTATTTACTTATTTATTTATTTATTTACTTATTTGTTTCACTTACTGAACACAGAAAATTATGTCTGCAACTAAAATAAGTGACCTTATGTCAAAAAATTTAGTGGTCAGCACAACAAATAACCCGCCATGGAAAATTTTGGATTTTAAGGATCGAATCTGTAGGTATTACATCTCTCTGCGTGAGCCTGCTCGGCTGTCACTTAGCGGCGGCGCTGAGCGTGCGTGTCCGCGGGGCACCGTCAGCCACGCCCCTTTTCTGGCTGAGCCCAAACGCGCGCCCTCCGATTTTCTGGCATTCCGCAAACGAAGCTTACTGAGGGTACGGCATTGTTGTTTTCCAACACGGGAATACTTGTTCTGTCTATAATAGCTGCTGTTGAGAAGTTCATTTCGATAAACAATCTCAGTTTCTCGCCGCTTCCTCCTTGTATGCGGTCAGGGTAACTCGTCCATGTCAAGATCACATTTTGCCTCAAAAGTAGGGGTTTCTGACCGCTTTTTCGGATTTCAAGTACATCATTGGAACCAGCGCGTCGAGAAGAATTGGATTCCGTTGGCATCTCGATACCCAAAACGACCTGATACATTGCCTTCAAGATGTTGTATCTATTAAAATAGCTTATTGCTCCACAATTGCACCTAGGCTGTCGTTGCATGAAATGAGTACTTGCTCGGTGGAACCTTGATAACATCGGGAAATAAGCAGGCTGTAGGTGCTTCTTTCTGTCTGCTGACATTGCTTGCTTCTTTTTCCGCTGAGATATTACTATATCCTCGTTTCATTAACTTAACCACCAAATTCTCTTCATTTTCAGGGGCTTGCTCAGCTGAGAACATAGATTTGATTTTTTTATGTTGCAGCTTATCAACCTGTGCAACCGATGTATTACGGCAATCAGGGCTATCAGTAGCACTTCTTCACAGTTGGTTTACTGCTAGTCTGTCATCTACGTAGCATCGGAGGCCTCACACGGAGATGCGATGCTCATGCGTTCTGTGATTGGCTGACATGGATTTGCTTGGGAGTATGTACGCATTAGTTCTATGCAGTGAAGATCACTTTTTGAGCACTCAATCATGGCACTGCTCTCATCTCGCTTGGTTTTGGGGAGTTTCCTTCTTGTTCTGTTGCTCACTATTTGGCGAAACCCAAGTCAGTCTATAACCGAGCACATATGAGCACCGTATCTCACGAGAACAACGCTTTCCTCCTCTTTATTACTAGAATTCAACTTGTTCAGTTTTTTTTTTTGTTTTTGTTGTTGTTGTGGGTTTCTTCTTACCAGATATCGTTTATGATGTGATTCAAGTTTGTTTTTATCTCCGTTATGCTTTGTTACCTCCCACCACAATTAATCGCAAGTCTGCGTCGTCCTTTTCTTTTGCACATTTCTGAAATGCTAACACGAAACCAGCTACATTCGAGCATCGACGACTAGGCCTGGGGAGTTTAGAATGTGTCATTGAAGCTGTAGAGGGTCTTATTGCTCACTGCAGGCAGTACTGGAATTTTGTGAGGTTCTACCGCTCTTTCTCATTGGCAAAGCGTTCCACTCATCGAGAGAAACCCATGCACCAATTTGATGAGCTCAGCAGCTCGTATTTGTAAGAGGGAATGACTGGGTGGTACCAATGCGAATAAAACACTGCTATACTGAATTTCATCTGGGTTCAAAGGCTAGACTGCTACCTGAGGATCGTTTTTGAGACTCTTTGGTTAGAGTCGTCCTCCGGCGTTGTTCACAATACTGTTCATCATTTTTCGTAGAAATTTTGGGCATCCAATTTGAGTCATCCATTTTTTTGGTTGTGGTCCTTAGGAGTAGGGGGTGGGGAGAGGGGGAGGGGGTAAGTGGGTAGGCTGCTTGTGAATGCGACTCATCTTCACCTTTCATAAAGGCGCTTAAGCATGGCTAATTGTTTACGGCCACAATTCTGAGATCAGGCACTTTCACTTGTGTCTGTCCGATTTGAGGATCTGAGCTGAAGCGGAGCAAAAAGAACCCGAAATTTCCCAAATCTGGCAGACTTCGATTGCGACAATTGCTTCCTTCCACACATCATCTCCAGCGTCATTACAGAACAATGGAAGATTTATCTAGCTTCTGATTCAGAAGATACAGAACATCTGAGATGCCTTGAGTGGGATAGTTGAGGTGTTGCATGGGAATGTTATTGCTTATGATGCTTCATACAGCGCTGAAACCCTGGTGGGCATGGTAGCATGGTGAACTATGTAGTTTCACTCTCGTGGGCTATGTTGAATAGCCGGATATGTCTATTTACATAATTATGGCTGTGGAATTTAGTCGTCGAGTTCACTTTCTTTTCTATTGTTGGTTATTCACTGTCCTTCATGAGAATAATGAGAAGTAGCTTGCCATGTGCAAATGTGCAAAGAAAGCAGAATGGTCTGAGTGTTTTTTTTTGCTGTTTCATTAATCACAGTGGGAAATATGCAATCATTCACTGGAGGACGAGACGTCAAAGGGTGAGCGGTTCCCTGCATGTTCTCTTGTTCGCTTGTGGATTTCTTTAATGTAATCTTCATTCACCTACAGTTCCTCGGTTATCTGTTAGTCTCGGCTTAGTAAATGTATTGTGAAAGGCTTCAACTGCGGTTAATTCAAGTTAAGTGATTAATCTATGATTTTCTTGTCACTGATACGATCATTCTATGGTCCTCACAATTTTCATCACTGTTGTTTTGTTATGGTATTTACCAATTCCATAAGATGTTGTTCAGAGTCTTTGTCCTTGGTGACCGCAGATTCATTGTGGAAATAAAGATTATGTACTCATTCTGCTGGGAAGTTGGTAGTGTGCTCAACAATCTTTACTCATTCTCCACCAAATGAGTAAAATGGATGTGCTGAGATATCCCCTTTATTCAGAGGTCATCTTCCTGATTATTTGCAAGATTTTCCAAATCAATATTACATCACTAAAAACAACCTGCTGTAGTGGAACCGGGCTGAGAAAGGCAATACACAATGTTAATCAATTATTTTGGTAAACAGAAATGAGTCAGTCAAATAGTGCAGATTGTGGTAATGTGTAGAAATGCACGAAGAAAATACTGACGAGCACATCTTACAATACACGGTGGCTGAAAAGTGATCATGCGTGCCACTTCTGCTTCCTTATGTATGAATATGATTGCATTTCTGTTTCATATATGGTTGATATTTCATGAAGTGCTCTTTCTTTCGACCTACAATTTGGTCTCGTGCAGGTATGCAGTAGTGGACTCACCGCGAATCCATTCTGTGCACCACGAGCTCTGGACAAGCCATTGTAGCAATTCAAGGAAAGCCGATATCTCTTCTAAAGACAGTTCAGAGGGTTATCAAATCATGTGAAGACGTAGAAGCCACGAACGTGGAAAGAACTACGTGTTGTCTCCGTTCAGTGATCTCAGGAAAAATTTCTGAGATCATAAGAAACAGTCTAGAGGGGGTCGTTCGGGGGACGGGTAAAAAAAAAGGTGGGG
>JARK01001561.1:167286-184891 GCA_000688135.1 Ancylostoma ceylanicum
CCCCCCCCCCCCTCCCCCCTATCACCCTGGGATATCGCAAGTGAAAACAATGCAAGCACCAACAGTGCAGTGCATACATCAGCGCTATTTATCGATTAGGGGTACCCTAATTGAGTGTCTTCATGTAATTTTTGTAATTTTCTAGGAACTTCCTGTTCGTTTTGTAAAGCGCTTACGGAAGTCATAACACTTCAGCTGTTTCCATCTTGTGGAATCATAAATGGTCGTACTCATCACTATATGAAAACTTTGGTTTTAGCGGCTTTCTCCTGCCCCTTACAAGCGCCTCCCGGTTCACCCACTACTTTCTCCTGCCGTGAACCTTGCCTACAGTAATCACCCACGGCTACGTGTTTCATGTACGAACTGCTTTCCGCAACCATTGCCTGACTTCCATCAAAACTATGTCGATCTTCTGGAATTCTCTAAGGTGAGTTTGTAGTTTCTTATTTCCACTTCTGGAACAATTTAATGGTGTGGGATCACTGCCACTAGCCGTTCCAAATCCGCCCTTTAATTTACCCTGCTAAGAAAGCTCATCAGATGTACTACAGTCGTTTCAAAAAATATTCGCCTCCGGCATCCACCGCCCGTCTGCTTGGCCGCGCCGCGTCTCCTATGCATTATCATATGTGCTGCGACGTGGCTCAGTCGACGCGCGGTGTAGCGGGAGGCAAGTATTTTTTGGAAAGACTATATCTTGTTCTACAACCTTGTAAAATATAAATTTTGAGGCCTTCAATTTACAGAAAGCCGCTCCCGAATTTGCCATTATCAGGTTAATCAGCAGAATGAGAGTCACATCATTAGTTTCTTTCCGTCTTGACTACCTTTCGTCATGGGTTGTGGTTAATTCACCCATCATTGTTGAACATCATATCTATGCGAATTAGGGGCCGCATGCATGAAGATCCCCGGTGGGGAGGGGATCGGTGAAGCTGTCATGTACATACTGGAGTCCTTTCAAACGATAAGGAATCTCTTGTGGATCCCTTACATATGAGTGAAGTGTTGAACCACGTGCGCTCCTTTTGGATGCTCACGGAGCCCGAAGATTTCCTGAGAGGACGGGATGCACATCTCCTGCGATGAGTAGGGGTCGCTGGGGATTACGCATGCCATCCAGTTGTCCTGGAATTTCGCATCTTTTGGGTATTCTTTTTGGACAGGTACTTACATGAAGATGTGCTCGTTTTGCATTGCTCACTAGTACCTAGACCTTAACTGGTTAGGTACCGCGATCCCCTGCGGTCCCCTACCCATAGCAGGGGATGTGCATCCATGTGTATC
Source organism: Ancylostoma ceylanicum (assembly GCA_000688135.1). Lineage (NCBI taxonomy): Eukaryota > Metazoa > Nematoda > Chromadorea > Rhabditida > Ancylostomatidae > Ancylostoma > Ancylostoma ceylanicum. The sequence continues at coordinate 168,577 of JARK01001561.1, forward strand.
CCCTCCCCTAAAAAAATCTTCTGGCTTCGTGAACATCCAAGAGGAGCGTACGTTCCTCAACACTTCTTTCTAACGTAAGAGATGCACAAGTGATTCCTTATGTGGACATTCGCCCCGTTTGAAATAACTCCAGTACTTGACATACTCACCAATCCCCTCCCTCTTTAGTGGTTCATGCAAACGGCACTAGGTTGATTGGTTAGTTTCTTGAAGCAGATCCAAAGAATTCCGGTTCTATCGATGGAAGTAAAATAACTTGCTAAAAAAAGAAAACACATTTGAAGCATTCACCACCTGAGATGACCGCCTTTTCCTAGCTGTCCGGAGACAACTCAATATTCCATTTTTTCAAAATCGTTTGCTTCACTGCATTTTCTTATTCCCAATGTCTTACTCCATTCTCCTCCAGGTGTCTCGGAACCGTAATTGCTCAAGTATAATAGTATTCAAGTCATTGGAGTAGATGGAAGTCCGATAAAGTCAACTCAAGGCAAAATGTTTAAAATAAATAAATAAATGTATATTTATGAACGATCCGTAGTGAAATTTTGAAAAGACTAGTTCTCTCGGATAGTTTTGGATTTGTTCCAGAAACTTTTAGGGCAGCCAATGGATCGGAGAGATATAGATATGCCGAAAAAGCCTAGAAAAGCCACTGTTTTTCTATTATAGTTTGGCGGGATCCCCTATCCGATTTTACCTGGTGCTCAGCCTCCTTCGCCATGGTTTGCAGATCTACGATATTCCTTCGTCACTCCATTGCCTCATTCATACCCTAGGGTGTACGAGGAAGTTGTGACATCAGATAGGTGAGTAGTTCACATTCACTGTGAAAATTATCGGTATGTGAGGCTTGAATTCTTAGTTGCTAGTTTCTGAGCTAATTCACCTCACGTCCGTTACCAACGTGCATTGTACTGCTGCTGGGTTTCTGGGTTCAAATGCTACGCAACGAACCATTGCACTTCAAGAATATAGGTGGATTTTTCGAACAGATTCACATCGAGCACACTGAAGTTTTATAATTAATCAGGGCTCTGGTTGCGGCTTTCAGAAAAAAAGATCACATGTGTAGTTTTCCGCATAGTTTGGTTTCCTGCAAAGTCCACGCTATACTTCGTTTGGAGTATAGCGGCAAACTTTGACCATGTTTGCAATTCGCCTTGTTGGTCGCTGTCACATCAAAATGGCACAGAATGGCGAACTTCTATGCAGGATACGTCGTTCATTTCACTTGATTTCAGGGTAAATGCTGTTATGAGAGCTGAACAGGCGAGAAACCCTTCCGTATCATTATATGAAATAAAGCGGAAGGTATCGAGGTTCTACTATGAGATCCGGGCCACGCTATCGCGATTCATCTGCAAGATCTGTGGATACCTCCTCTTCAAAGTGAGGAGAAGAAAAGTGCAGTCTGTACATCAAGCCTTAGATGCTAATGCCCTCATATTTTGCAGGTGTTCCGTCGCCTCATGACTCGTTTACTTGTATGCCCTCAACAGATGAAACGACTAATTGATGCTGAGAAGGTTTTTTAGGGATTATTATGGTTTTGAGAGGGACAACGAATATTTGACTTCTTACTACAGACGGGCACGCCGCTTGTTTACCTTCCTCTTCATCGCTCTCATCTCGACTACCTGCTCATTACTTGGACTTCATGGCACTTTGGCCTTCGCCTTCCACATATAGCATCTGGAGACAACCTGAATCTGAGTGGACTTGGGTTAGCTTTTTTCTTATCACTCTTATTCTTGAGTGGTTCTGATTGGTATTCAGATGGCTTCTTCGCGCAACCGGTGCTTTCTTCATTCGTCGCCGCATTGACGAGCACGATGAAGGTGGAAAGGATGCTGTGTACAGGTTGGTAGTGATAGTTTAAGTGTAATAAGCGGCCTTGATGGGTAGTTGTTCACATATCACTACGTTTACTTCCTCTTTCTTTTATTTACATTTACTTCCTTCTTTTTAGAGTTACTTACACTTGCTTCCTCGTTCTCTTATCTGTCCTTGATGCACAAAATCCTGCTTTCCAGAGAGAGGCTCAGATAAAGCGACGAATAGTTTTTGGCCCTGAGCGGTTATTCTGACTAAGGTCTGGGAAGAATCCTTCACAAAATAGAGCTACAAAAGATGTCAGACCAATTATGTTGATTTTAAATAGAATGGGGCTAGAAGTAATTTGAAGATGAACCCTACTTGTTTTGTTTTCATTGTCATTCGAGAAACTTTAACCCATCCTCTTTCATAGTAGCTTTTGGAATTGCGCTGGTAAATTCCCCTAGCGTACCTCTATTGTTTCTGAGTACTTCAACTTTAGATGCAGTGAGCTATTTAGATGCAGTGTTTTTTTTTTCAATAACCACCGACCATAGTGAAAAATTCCACTCTCTTCTTGTTTTACTGGGTGTTTTAGTGAGCCTGTCATCATATTATCGACAGCCTACGCATCCCTGCCGTCGATTGTACGCTTTTTACCTTGTGGTTCATTTTTGTGATATGTTCCTATCTACTTAACTTCTAAATAATACCACCAAAGCTCCTTGTAAAAAGCGGGTTTATCTTAGGTGATTTTGGCGCACGAAATATGCGAACTCATGAATATGTTAATGGAATTGTTGCCTGGTTCACATTCGGCGGCTTAATTCCTTGTTTACTTTCTTACATTGTAAACATCTAATTTTTTGCAGGGCTGTTCTTCACTCGTACATCGAGCAGCTCCTAAAGAAAGGATTGCCCATAGAGTTCTTCTTGGAAGGCACAAGGTTTGATATTCTATCCATGTTCTCCTAAACTTTCTTTTGAATATGGGGCCACCAGTCGGTTGCCGCCGCTACGCGGCGTCAATTTCCCCGGATTTGTGAGCAAAACTGGTGAAAAATCAATAAAATCGATAGAATCGATAATTCTGTACAACATGGTCGCCTCATATTCGTGTTCAGCGCATTAGAAAACCCCAGTGGAAATGTCTTTCTTGATTTAAATAGATTATCGGATTTTCATATGTTGTAGGATAATTGTAGACACGCGCTAGATACGGCGCGTCATCTCCACATAGTGGTGCGCACGCACGCACAGAGTCACAAATTCTCTGCAATATATATAGTGTATGATCTCTGACTGGAAAAGCCTGTATAGTTATCGGCCGTTATCTTATTCCACTCAGGAATCCTTTTTTAAAAGGGAATGGGGTAGATACCGAGAAATATTAAATTGTTGAAAACGTTTCCATGTTCCTTCTGTGTTCCCGCTTTTCCTTTTCTTTATTTTGCTTTGGAAGTTTCGTGAGTGACGAGAGGTTGGTGTTCGATGGGACGATTCGAGTAGACATGGATGGGGGATGATCTCGGTAAGTTGTCCACTGGAGGTAAGCTCCACCCCACAGCTAAGCCATCCCCAAGCCAGCCAAACCCTAGCGGTGCTGTAAATTGTACGTGCTCTCCATTATTACCTCAAGCTTTTTGCGTCACTTCACTCGCTTTTTGAACATGGCGAAAGGAAAAATAAATAACGGCTGCCGTGGCGGACACAGGAATTTTGGGAGCGCTGGAAAATGGTGGGGTCTCCGCCGCTTTGGGGACTCGTTTGGAAGATAAAAATTGTAAAAATATTAAATATAGCATTAAATGATAATAATTAAGGGTAATAATAAAAATAAACAACCAAAGATGAGTTGTTGCAAAGCTTTTATTTATTTTATAAATTAATTTCAAAAATTTGACGACTCTTTCGCGGGGGTGGGCTGCGTTCGCCACTGACCAGGTATTGTCTAGGGTATTCATGCTGCATCATCAACTGCTTTGGATGACTTTTGAAGCAGTTCTTACATTGTTTATTTCGCCTCGTCCATTGTGCTTTAATTTTATTTTCTTTGCCTTCAGGTGCAGGTTTGGGAAACCCCTGTTACCAAAGCACGGTCTCATTTCCAATGTTGTTACGGCAGTGCAGCAAAGTGAGTCTTTTTCCCACTAAGTAGAGTTTTTGAAAGCTTGGCTTACCACAGCTAAATTCAGAGGTGATTTCCGACTGTTATCTTGTGCCCGTGTCCTACACATACGATAACGTTGCTGAGGGTGTATTTCTTGATGAACTGATGGGAATACCCAAAGTACGCTTTGCTCCTCGTTTGTCCATTCTAGTCATATGGTGCTAGTTCCCATCGAGCACTTGCATTTGTTTCAGAAACGTGAAAGTGTGCTTGGGATAGCAACTGCAGTTGTGAAGAGTTTTGGGATGCCGAAACGGTGCGGCGCTGTGAGAATACACTACGGAAATCCTGTCCTCCTCTCGGTTAGTCTTCCTATGTGCAATCGTTGTGGAAAATCGGTGTATGTATGGACGGCTGAGAGAGGAGACAAGTTCTCCCTCGTTAGTGAGGAAGCATCTCTCCGCTAAGTGCACCTTTGATGTGAACAACCTGTTCAGCTTTGATGTTTGATATCTTTTAGTTGAGTTCCCCTGGTAATAGATGCACCGATTTTTCTCAATAACTAAAAATGTAGATTTTTCCATGCCTGACATGCCTTCCATTGTAGGACTACATAAATGCACTACACGAAGCTCTCATTTCTCGCGAAGTCATGCCTCAGCTGAGTCGCATTCCACATTCTTTCTCTTACAGGTGCATTCAACTCTAATGCATGTTGAGCACACTCTGATGGATATCTAAGTTCCATGTTTTTAGAGAGCTGGTGCCGTGGCATACTAGACATAGGGAAAAGGCAGACGATCGGAGTCTAATCAGAGCTATAGGATATCATGTTCTTTACGGTAATACATATCATCTTCTAAATACGATCTCCTGTTCGATTTTGATTGATTGTAATATGTCTGTGTTCCAGAGGCTCAGTCTATCGTATCAATATCGCTCGTGTCCATTGTAAGCGCTCTGCTGATGTGCAAATTCCGACAGGTATAGAATTCGTTACTTTCTATTCTTGGCTTATTCTTTCTATTTTTCTATTTTTATTTCTTTATTTTGGCTAGCCTTTAACGGCCACGGGAAGCGGCCACATTTGGCCGTCATTCAAAAGACGGCCAAAAGTGGCCGTTGAAGGCTGGCTATATGGCGCCGAGAATTACGTTTTCCACCACTCATTGTATTAGGTTGTATACAAATTAATTGCGTCTTTCGAAGGATAACTTCGAATGTTCATAGCTCAGTTCAAACGAAACTTTACTGAGCAAAATAAGCACCATTAGAATCTACACATTTTTGCCAACGTTTCACAAGATCATGAATCCCCTTGCGATAGAAATCCGGAGTCTTGGAGGCAATGAACTCGCGGAAGGCATTTTCAGCATCGGTCTGATTCTTGAACACTCTTCCTTTGACGAGGTTGTCGAGGTGCTTGAAAAAGTGATAATCCGTTGGCGACAGGTCTGGTGAGTATGGTGGATGAGGCAGTATTTCGTAACCCAGGTCGCTCAACTTCTGGGACGTTTTTTGTGAAACGTGGGGTCTGGCGTTATCGTGGAGAAGGATCGGACCTTTTCTGTTGACAACTGCTGGGCTTGCACGCGCCAGGTTCTCATGCATTTTGTCCAATTGTCGACAATAGTTATCCGCATCGATGGTTTCGCCCGTTTTCAGGAACTCATAATGTAAAATTCCCGCAGAATTCCACCAAACAGTAAGCATAGTCTTCTTTTCGTGCAACTTCTTCTTCGGAAATTGTTTTGGGGGCTCATCTCTGTCCAACCATTGTGAGGACCGTTTCCGGTTATCGTACAAAATCCATTTCTCGTCGCAGGTCACGATTCGGTCAAGGAAAGGATCGTTCTTATTCCGCAAAAGCAACTCCGATGAGATCTGGTAGCGCCTAAGCATTTGTTCAGCGTTTAGTTCATGTGGCACCCACTGATCCATTTTCTTCACCTTCCCAAGTTTTTCCAAACGCTTGGCGACAGTGGAAAATGACACTTGGAGATCTTCCGCTAACTCACGCACTGTTTTTCGTGGGTCCGCTTCCACCAGGGACTTCAAGGCGTCGTCGTCTAGTTCACGGATCCGACCTCGACCAGGTTCATCTTCGAGGCTTGTGTCTCCGGATCGGAACTTTTGGAACCAGAGTTGGGTAGTGCGTAGTGAGACGACATCTGGTCCCCATGCTTTCACAATATTTTCATGAGCCTCCACTGCTTTCCGTCCAAGTTTGAACTCATGAAGCAAAATTGTACGAATCTGTACCTTGGAGAGCATCTGGATATCCGGATAGGACCAGTCCTCGAATGAGTTGTGGAACAAATGAGAGCCAGAACATGATTAAGCGTTTGATAAGCTTTTGAATGATATGCAACAGTGGCAACATCGAATGGAAATTACATGAAAAACATTAGGTCAAAAACTGATCTGCAAAAAACGCAATTAATTTGTACACAACCTAATAATTCCACAAAAACGAGGGTATATTACGAAATGAGTACGATATTTGTGTTTATCATATCGAATAACCCCTGTAAGCGAAATTTGAGGGAATTCTGTGAGATGCCGTGTCTGCCGTGACCATGCGAAAAACGAAGGGTTCTGTTAGTGGCCGAGTCTGGCCGGCCAAAGGTGGCTGGCTGCGGCCACGCCGGAATTCGACCTATGATCTGCAAGTCATTCTATTGCTATTACTTTTCTAGAGCGTTGCTGTGGAAGTGCTTTCCGCCGACTGCCAGTGGTTATGTGATCAGATTGTGCGTGACGGTTCAGATGTGATGGGGTGGCATAAGGGTGAAACCTGTGGTAGAAACGCTGTCGAGGTGAGGTTTTTATGATTTTTATTTACTACACGGCCAACCATGCATAAAAACGATGAAATAAGAACACAACTAAGTAAAACACAATACATGTGACATTAATTATTGTAACGTTAATGTAACATTACATCATTAAAATACAGGGGGGGCATAAGTTATTTTACAACGTTTGATCTTTTATTTCTTCGCCAGGAACCAATGCATTGTTCCGCTTTTTTCTCTCCCGAATAGAGGAAGGTTCAAAGTATGTATCTTCTAGTTAAGATCCGTTTTTCGCAAAGGATTCGCTATCGAGCAGTTGGCCTCGAAACAAATTTTTGAGAATAGTGGGTTGTTGTGACAATTTTCTCTGGAAAATCCACAAAATCTTCGAAATGGATTTCACAGTCCATACGCATTTTGAGGAGCAAAAAGTGCTCTTTCCAGCCATATCCGGGGTTTTTCAAGAAATTGAAGTCTAGGAAATATGCGGGCAAGAAACCACGGCTACTCCATGCTACCGGTAATGGCCAATTTGCACAAAATTTGCGTTCTAGGAATTTTTCAAGTAAAAGACAAGACATCAGCTAGGTTGTTGAAGTGATCTGAAAACTAGAGTAAAAATGCTGCACGAAGCCTGCTATGCAGCCCCATCAACAAGCCCAGATACAGGCCAGCTGTGCTCCTCGAAATCTGAGGCTTAGTTTTCTCATCCAAACAATTTTTGGAACAGCCTCGTCCTGTGCTCTCATCTACCTCGATCTTCAGTGGATTTTGCACATACTTCTCAAAATAGGCTTCAAGAGTACGAGATTACTTTTTATCCCGCTTAAATCCGTTGTCAAAAACTGTTTTCGTAGCTGTTTTCCTCAGGAATTGCGGACTGAATTAGTGCATTTGGCGGCACCGAAAATCTGAGCTTAAAGTTTCCGCTAAAATTTCTTCGCCATATCCTCAGTATCCAGGGCATGTTTGTAACCAGAAAATAGAGGAAATCCAGCGCTATCAATCGAGACCTAGCTTGTCGAAAAACATTGCACTACCGTACAGTAATAAGCCAGCAAACGATGTACAATAACTTAATTTTGGTAGCTACAAGTGTTCATGCTACGAAAATGGTGGTTTTTTCAAACCTAAAGATGAAGGAATGAAGGGAAAATCTCTACTTTTATTTATCTTTCTTCTTGCCAACGATTTTTGTCTTTTTCTGTGTCAAATTATATCGTAGACTTTGCGGCCCCCGTATGTGCTTGATTAAAAATATACAATTTCAGTATGCTCTCCAGTACTTACGTGACTCTGTGGAACGCTTCGTTGATCCGGATGCAGGTGTTGACAACGTAGTTGTAATCAATACACATCGGCAGCTGGTGAACCTAGCATTTAGTAAAAATGCTCTGGTCCCACTTTTTGCTTTGCGTTCTGCGATTGGTTCGTTTTGGTTTATACAGTGGCGGTCAAAAGTATTGCAACAAGTGGTTTTTTGGAAAAACTTCTTTGAGGATAACGCTCGATATCGAAAGGACTGTGGAGTGTGCTGGGACCAAACACATTCAGCTTAGGTTAGAGTAGCTCGAGGAGCAGGACTGTCCTTGAGGTTTTAGCTTCCTTCTGTTCCGCATGAGTATCTAGTGCTGACATGAAAATTTCAACACCATTCCACCAAATAATGTTTCAAAGAAAATAATTTGTTCACAGTGGTCGGGATCTTTCATTTGCCGCTGTCCACAATATCTCACAGAGTTACGCCCATAGTCGTTGTACCCGCCACGAATTGGGTTCCTCACAACGTATTTAAGTCTTATCCACTAGGAAAGGTATGTGCGCCGATCACTGACTGGCATTCACCATCTTATTTGAGGTAAGTCTGGCAGGGGCCCTCTGAGGATCTTTCTCTCTCCCACCCACTCTGTCAGCAGTTTGAAGGACAGCCCTGCTCCTCGAGCTACTCTAACCTAAGCTGAGTGTGTTTGGTCCCAGCACACTCCACAGTCCTTTCGATATCGAGCGTTATCCTCAAAGAAGTTTTTCCGAAAAACCACTTGTTGCAATACTTTTGACCGCCACTGTATATTAGGATCTCTTTGTACATCACTAGCTGGTTCAATGGATCTCTTGGAATTGATGACAGACCGAATTTCAGCTCTAGCGATGTTATCCCGCTCCTCTTCTCAAGTGCAGTTCGTAGATGTAGTGAACGATGTCGCCCTCATATGTGAATGGATGCAGTTTGAAGTCATTTTCTGCAAAGTATGGCTCCTGAAGTAACGGAATGTGAAGCTTTGTGGTAGTACTCAATTTACAGCCATGCGAAGATCTGCGAGCTCTCATAGCAGTGGTTGTTGGTCGTAGTGGTTTGAGCCATATTGACTATGGTATGCTGCGATTGGAAGGTGATGAAGAAGACGAAATTGAAGGAGAGGTCCCTATAAAGCTCGAGGTAACCGCTTTTATTGAATTTTTTTTTAGTCTACTCATCTCTGCTTACGTAAGCTACACTCTCAAATCCCTTTCCTTCGTATTTTAGAGGATGAATAAAGACCTTTGGCGTACTCTGTTTGCCAGCGCTATAGCTACGTAAACAATTATCCTTGTTGTCAATAGGCTCAAGAACAGCTGCAATTGTTTGCTAAATCTTTCAAAAAAAAAAAAAAAAACCAAAAAGTTAATGCCTGCANAGACTATGGTATGCTGCGATTGGAAGGTGATGAAGAAGACGAAATTGAAGGAGAGGCCCCTATAAAGCTCGAGGTAACCGCTTTTATTAAATTTTTTAGTATTCTCATCTCTGCTCATGTAGAACACTCTCAAATCCCTTTCTTTCGTATTTTAGAGGATGATAATGCTCTACCATAAGGACCTTTGGCGTACTCTGTTTGCCAGCGCTATAGCTACGTAAACAATTATCCTTCTTATCAATAGGCTCAAGAACAGCTGCAATTGTTTGCTAAATCTTTCAAATAAAAAAACCAAAAAGTTAATGCCTGCAGTTCTCTGGGGTACTAGATACTGCAGTCAAAATTCGTACGAGTAAAAGTTGCTATACTGGACATTAATGAAGGGCACACTATGAGTATTAACAACTCTGCTTGCTACCTTTGTAATGTACCACCAATGTTTGCAGGTCCGCAATTCGATGGCAAGGGATCTTCTCCTCTTTTACTCAAACTTCCTGCGCCCTTTCTTGCAGTCTTTATACATCGTCATTGCAAGGCTCCTTGCTGGCGATGACGTCATCGAAGGTGCTTTCATAAATAACGATTCTTACTAAGGTTAGTAAAAATGTTTCTTCAGAATCTAAGACAATCAGAAAATGGTGCAGGGAGCAGATCGCGAATTCCACTCTTCTACCTTTTCCTCTTCTTTGTAAGTTTCTACAGATTCCATTCCATTCCTTCAAGTCAGGTTTTCGATTTCACTCAATCCATAGACTAACTATCACCTTGATCATCTTGACTCCTGTTCATCTTTGGGTATCCTGAGAAGGGCCAGCCATCTTTCGATTAGCACCCCCCCCCCCCCCCCCTCGCCTGGCAAGGTTGACCAATGGATTCTGTCAACTAGAGATGCACAGAAAGCATCATGTGGTTCTTCGGAGGACTTTGTGAGGAAGTCTGACTATCGGGTCGCTGGTCTTTCTGTTGAGCGTGTGACGTTACGTGGACTCCAGTTACGCTTTCAACTACAGGAACATGGACGACTATTTGTACTTTGCGATTGGTTCCACGTAATCCTTTGCAAATTTCTGATTGTGAGACAGAGAAAAAATACAATTGCGTCGAGTGGTACAGCTGAGTACTATGTATACTTTATTACTGGGATTATGGTTAATGGCGGATCTGCAAATTCAGACCAACCTAGTGAACATTTAGGATGTCCAATAACGACAGTCTAGCGAAAAGGCAAATTCATTTTTTTGAGAATAACAGTATCTTCATCTATTTACTGGTCTCTATCTACTAGAGTGTTGACCGAATCGAATAATATTCGAATAATTATTCGAATATTCGAATATTCGATTATTCGAAACATTCGAATATTCGAAAAATCTAAATATTCGAAATATTCGAATATTCGAATATTCGGCATGGACGAAATATTCGGTTATTCGAATAATTCGAATATTCGATCACCCTCAATTATTCGATTATTCGAATATTCGAATATTCGATCACCCTCAATTATTCGATCATTCGAATATTCGAGGTTAAGGCGCTCAAATATTCGAATAATATAATAAGACGTCCCAGTGGCAGCTTCGCCCTTACAGCCATTCTCCAGTAGTTTCTTCAACAAGCACCCAATTGAACGGCAGAGGCTCTGATGATCTAAATTTCCCGTTGGTTTTGCTCAGAACTATGTACTTTACGATGTGCAATATCATCTGCTGTCATTCACAAACCGCTACAATCTTGTGGCATTTCTGAAAAACTCCGTGGAAAATCGCGTTTCTCCCCCACTCCACGTGCTAAATTTAGTGAACAAACTCTCAGGAAAAGCAGAGAACTTTCCGAGGGATTCTCGGTCACCCTGTAGCCCCACTCTGGTCTTAGGGACAGGATTGACGGATCGCAGGAGCTTTTAACGCTTGAAAATTAATTTGCAAAGTTGTAAAGCCAGCATCTACGATACCTGCCGTCTTCAAAATTTTCCTTATATGTAGTGCAGTGGTTTTTAATGCAGCGAAATCGAGCTCTTTTAGAAGGATGGCAAGAGACCGCCAGATGTTGGAGTTTGTACTTCCATCGATAGCTGTTTTCGTTCTATTTCAAAGGTAAAAAGACTGTCAATGGCGGTAACCGATGAGTGAGACGGCTAGCACCGTCATCCTTCCGTTGCACTCATCGTTGAGCGATACACTCACAACATTTTGTTTGGAACATGGATAATTGAAAGGAGAGGAAGCAGCCAGAATCGGTTCCATCTACGTAGTAGTCCACAATAATTGCTTCACGCTTGGAGAACAGCCCCACATCGCTACGTTTTCCGTAGGCGTTTGATCTGTTTTTATAAGCACTGAATCGTCTGAGAATATCTACGCACCATTGGAGGTGCTAGCCCTTTTCCAAAAAATTCACGGCAAGCTTCTCCACAATGCTTGATAAAACAGATGTGTCTTTGACTCTTTATTCTTTTAAGGCTTTGTTCTTAGTTTTTTCAAAATCAAATTTGGTTTCTATGTAAACATATTTTTGAGATACTGGAACACTATGTTCCTGTTCGATGGAACCACACGTCTTTTCAACGCAGTTCCCCTACCACCAGTTTGCCACCGCTAGTTAGAGTCGAATAATATTCGAATAATTATTCGAATATTCGATTATTCGTTTATTCGAANAGTTAGAGTCGAATAATATTCGAATAATTATTCGAATATTCGATTATTCGTTCATTCGAAACATTCGAATATTCGAAGAAGTAGATTATTCGAACTATTCGAATAATCGAATATTCGATGTTTTCAAATTATTCGATTATTCGAATATTCGAATATTCGGCGTTTTCAAAATATTCGTTTATTCGAATATTCGAATATTCAGTCTTTTCGAAATATTCGTTTATTCGAATATTCGAATATTCGGCCTTTTCGAAATATTCGTTTATTCGAATATTCGAATATTCGAAAAAATATTTCGAATGCAACACTCTACTATCTACTGATCTGTACCTTTTTTTAACTTTCATCTTTCGTAGAAAAATAAATAATTTCAGTGGAAGCAGTGAATTCTGATTCGTTCCGCAATTCGCTCCGGTTTCTGCGTTACAAAGCTATTCTGTCCAGTGACTCGAAGCATTTTGATAGAGAACAAGCGGAAGAGATTCGTATGGGACTCCTGCGTATGCTCGAAATACAATGAATGTACGTGTACGTAGTTGCCCGTTGCCCGCTAGCATCATTTTTCCATCAGTGGCCTTCCTTTCTGTTACCAAGCATATAATTACTTACTGGGTATAGTTTTTTAGATTGCAGGTATTTTTTTAGCCGCTAGTTCGAATTTCTCTTTTATTGCTCAAGCCATAGAATCATTTAGTTTTTCTTTTATGTTGCTCACGAATATCAGCATCATAGGTGCCTTGTTGAGAGTATGTAGCTCATATATGTTAGACATAGCTTTTTGATCTGTTTAATTTGTTGAAGATTCAGTTGTTGACTCTTTTTATTTATAGGAAATAAATCTTGAGGATATGTAGGGAACTACGATAGTGTGAACATTCGCTCGTAGCAATAAGTGCATAAATTCTTTTTTTTTTTCTGGAACGAATGCGCTACAACTTGGAAACGGTAATGGAGCTATTTACACATTTATTTCATATCGTCGCGTGGTACTCTTCCATGGACTTCAAAGTAGGGATTGCTCCCTGAATATAGGATCAACGTCTGCAGTGCAGCCTCGAGCACCAGAGCGTGCATGGCGTCTTTTCCATGAACTACAACCCTGTTTAGGGCTACGGGATGCAACTTCTAAGTGAGTGCCTGCATTTAAACCATTGACGGCCGCAGGGCTCATGAATGGCTTAGATTGAAAGACCACTAAACCTTACTGATCTCACAATCAGAGGTGTTTATAGGTGATGACGTAATAGTACTCTGAAGTCATTGTGATTATAAAAAACCATAGTAGAATTTTCGTAAGAATTTTAGAGCAGAGAAAAACGCCAGAGCATGGGGAATATGGGAAAGCGCGAAGAAGGGCGCGGTTGTCAGTATAGTCTATAAAAAAATCGGCGGACTCCCGCTGGGCGTGGCGCCGCTTTGCAAGGTCGGTCGATATCGTAGATCACCCGTTTTTCCAGGTCCGGGGGCCGTTTTTTCAGGTTGCCGATCGGATGGCGACCGTGCCGCACATACCTTTCCCGCCGAACGGGGGTCCGCCGATTTTTTCATGGACTGTACGTTAAAGTTGAGGTTTTTTAAATCGATATTATTAGACTCTCTCCACAGTACAGATTAGGTTTCTTGTTAGGCAGGATATTCTTTGCAAGGTGACGGGAACTCCTCACTACGTAACTGTTGAGGATGGAGAGTCCCCAGCACAAGCTGCAGTCTTCGAGAGCGTTACTGCGCAGGCATTATTAATCCTAGCACTGTACCAGAATTCGGAGGTTCCATCACATTCAACAAGATTTCCGCGCTTATTTTGCAACAATCTTACTGAATGTGATTGAGACTCCGAAAATAAAAAATATGGCGACTCAGCGTAGAGGGAGCATAAGTTGTTGTACATCGTTTGTTAGCCTATTTCTCCAGAATACTGATATTTTTTTCGCCATACTTGGTCTCGCTTAATAGAACTGGATTTGGTCTATTCTTTGATTGCTAATATGCCCTAGAGACTTGCGAGATAACGGAAAAAATTATCGGGAAGTTCCAGTGCAGATTTTTGGTACCTGGAAAGTTCTCTATTCAGCCCGCAATTCCTGAGCAAAGCAGCAACAAAAACAGTTTCTGACAACAAGTTTAAGTAAAACAAGATCTCGCCTTGTGTTCTTGACGTCGACTTCGAGATATATACACATGCAAAATCTACTCAAGATCGGTGCAGATGAGAGCGCAGAACGAGACTGTTCCAAATATTGCTTACATGAGAAGACCAAGCCTTAGGTCTCGAGGAGCATGGCTGGCCTATTGATGCGAATGCACAGCGGTTTCATAGCATTTTCATTATATTCATTCATTGTATTCATATCACGGTCCACTCCTTGGCTGCTGCTCTGTCTCCCAGTGAAAAATTTCTTGCAAGCAAATTTGGGGAAAATTGGCCATCACTGGGACTAATGCGTAGCAATGGTTCTCACTCCCGTACGTATTCCTTATCTTGTCAGTCTTGATAGGAAACCCCGGGCATCTTCGGAAAGTGCACCTCTTGCGCTTGATGAGGAATTCTCGCAGTTAAACTCTTTTGAAAATTTGATGGGCACTGCACACAGCAGCACCAAATAAGATATGATCAGAGCAGGGTCAAGCGTGATGATGGTAAAAAGTCGACCCCCATACGACCCCCCCCCCCCTTTGAGGCACCAAAAATACGACCCCCTTTGCACATAAATTTCCTTCCCGGCAATCGGTCGGCAGTGCCCCGCTTTTGTGAAGACACACAACTGCACAACCGATAAAAAGTCATTCTATGGGTGAGCAAGTCAAAATTTAGGCTGGAATTTCCGCACGTCCGTACTGAAAGACCTACCCAGTCCTGCAGGCCGGTAAAAAGTCATTTTATGGACCATACCCATTAGTGCTTTACCCCCAAGTTTCAGGTCTCCAGCTTCAAGAGGAAAGATTCAGCACAGGAATTACGGAGATGAGGTTTCGTCGATAAAAATGGCCTTTTTATCGGGTTTTTATCGACGGAGTTGAATCGCGGTGGAAGCAGCTGCGGAAAAACGAGCTGTACAGCTTGAGAGCGCAAACCTTCTACTATTAAAAACCTGAAAAAAATTGGGACCTCAACGGGCCAGGTCCTCTGATATTCGTGTCCGACTACAACCATGCCTCTAAACGAGTGCAAATTTTTGGCTGAAATTTTCGCACGTCCGTACTGAAAGTCCAACCCAGTCCTGAAGGCCGGTAAAAAGTCATTTTATGTACCCTACCCAATAGTGCTTTACCCCCAAGTTTCAGGTCTCCAGCTTCAAGAGGAAAGATTCAGCACAGGAATTACGGAGATGAGGTTTCGTCGATAAAAATGGCCTTTTTATCGGGTTTTTATCGACGGAGTTGAATCGCGGTGGAAGCAGCTGCGGAAAAACGAGCTGTACAGCCTGAAAGCGCAAACCTTCGACTATTAAAAACCTGAAAAAAAGGCACCTCAACCAGCCAGGTCCTCTGATATCCACACATTATAGCAGCAAAGGTAGTAGCCACCGCGTACATGGTCAAGGGTTCGATCCCCTCACAGTCGAGAATTTTTGGAAAACGTTGAAATGTACGCGGTGGCCAAAAAACGTGCATTAACTATGCAATGTTGCTTACGGAACTAATGAGGCTGAGAACACATCAAGAAAAAACATCTATATACATCACCTACCTACATGGTGAAGGGTTCGATCCCTACCGAGGCTAAAATTTTTGCTGAGGGTTAAAGCGTGTGCGGTGCGCGAATTTCAGTCTGAAAGCGTCCGTACAGAGTTTCCAAACGAAATACCTTCGTATTCGTCTCGAAAAACAACCATACACATCATCGACATGGTCAAGGGTTCGATCCCCTCCAAGGCTAGAATTTTTGCATGGCGTAAAATGACACGCGCTTGCAGTAGATTCGAGAAGATCGACCGTAAAGCACGAAATAACTGTTTATAGGGGTGGAGGACCGGGTAGGACTTTCAGTACGGACGTGCGAAAATTTCAGCCAAAAATTTACACTCGTTTAGAGGCATGGTTGTAGTCGGACACGAATATCAGAGGACCTGGCCCGTTGAGGTCCCAATTTTTTTCAGGTTTTTAATAGTAGAAGGTTTGCGCTTTCAGGCTGTACAGCTCGTTTTTCCGCAGCTGCTTCCACCGCGATTCAACTCCGTTAATAAAAACCCGATAAAAAGGCCATTTTTATCGACGAAACCTCATCTCCGTAATTCCTGTGCTGAATCTTTCCTC
>JARK01001561.1:186667-206973 GCA_000688135.1 Ancylostoma ceylanicum
CCCTCTTTCCCCACTCCCCGTACGATCCCCCCCCTTGATAATTTATCGACACACGCTTGACCCTGGATCAGAGGCAATGTTGACGATAGTTTTCTGCTACAACTCACTTCAAGATTGAGCTTTTCCAGCATAATTTCAACATGTATCGAGACCCAAAAGGGAAGTACATGAGGCTAACACGGAGATGGGAACGAAACATCCATTTTCGGAAACAATGTCTAAGTCGATGTTAGTATATGCACATATATGCACATTTTTGCCTAATGGTCCTGATGCGCTCAGGACAATGCGACGAAAATTTCCTTATTACACTACTCTAGGAGTCCATCTATGTAGAGCTGGGTTTCTGAATTCATGAAACGTTAACCAAAGCAACCGTGTGTCTACAGTGGTTAGCTGCCCTATACACTATGGAGTGTGTGAAGATGCAGGGCGCAGAATTTGGTGTGTAACCTGGTTTTTTGGTTTTTATGTGTTCTTGAGTCATGCAAGCCCAGCTGCAGTGTTGAGGTGGCCTGGTGGGTAACACATCGCACCCTACAACACACCACCTTGATAACCTTGACTTCCGTTGGTCCTACAGGGTTTGGATCTCGGCCTAAAATTCAAAAATACGAAACAATTCGAAAGGCCGAGTCCAAACACTTGTCTTTCTGCCTAATGGATCGATGTGTTACCCACTGGGCCACCTCGCCACTGCTGCAGGTCTTGAAGCTATGATTCAGCAACACATCACCTTGATAACCTTGACTTCCGTTGGTCATCCGACATACCAAGCGGGCGCCAGCACTCCTTTCGTTTTTCCCTCTCACGTGCCGGGGTAGTCCAATGCGTTCTGTCTGTTCGAGGGACTCGGAGAGCTGTATATCATTTTTTGAAGGCCTTTTTTCCGCTGTCGTGCGCTTTACGTTCCGAGGAATCCAGACGCTGACGGCTTCATTTGGAGACCGAGCTTTCCACACGCGTTGTCGAAGTCGGCCAGCACACATTCCACTTAAGTGATACCTAATGTCACTGTCAACAGATCCCCGACCTAATTAGCGGAGTTGTTCCTTAGTGAGAAAGAAGAAAACTAGAGTCATCCAATGTTTTGCTCTTCAAATTCCGCAAGAGTTTTTAATGACTCATCTTATTCATCTTTCCAGCTTTCACATATTTGACTAACCAAGGGCGTTTACCAGCTAGTTTTTGCAGTGCGGCGTAAGATCACTATGAGTGTCGAAATGGTAGGGTCTGGATACGTTGTGAGAGAACTGCCGAATCTCTGTATATGCGATGCCAATTAGCTCGGCTATCTACATATTGACCGCCCCGTGATGCTAAGTGCTCCGTGAGATGACATGGGGAGAGGTAGACATGGCTGTCGAAGAGGGTTGGGTAGAAGTCGTAGATGACGTTCTCCATTACCCTTCTAGATGAAGAGATCGTTCTGTCTGGACGCCGGAGCGCAGTCATCTTGGTCTTTCGGTTGGCGAAGTCTCAGCGGGTGTTGCGGATGCTTTTCCCTGACTGTGCGGCTTTGGCTTTGGCCAGCACTGCTGCTCGTCTCTCCTTGAGGTCATCTTGTTTTATCGCTTCTCTACATCGGTTTGCGAGCACGGACGTAAGGTGGTAGTTGCCTGCTGCTCTTGCAGCTCTGCACTGGCGTATCAGCTAAAGGGTTTTATGAGGCAGTCGCCTGTTGGTAGTGCTAGAAGCTATGTCTTTATTTGCACTGTCGAGCAGATACCGGTTGAGCCGTTCGTACTCTTCGTCGATGTTGTCGACAAAGCTATCTTCCCAGAAGCCGGCTAACGTAGTGAAGAGATCCCAGTTGACGGTTGGTTCGGACTCCTCTTCTAGTACTTCGCGGCTTTCTCTCCTTCGCGCAAAAGGAGGAATCCTGCGCAGAGGCGGCAATGGTCTGATCCGGTGTAGAACTTTGGTACAACACCGACGTCGGTCAGGCAGAACCTTTGGTTGACGATGATGTGGTCGATTTCATTATGGTCGAAAACCCATGGCTTTAATGTGCACGGCCCTTCTGCCGCGATTCGAGCTCCTTGAGAGAACTGGTAAAGCGCACCAGGCGCTTGACATGTGAGTAAGAAGCGTTTCTGAGTAAGATTTATCCAAATATAAAGGAAGGGTTGCCACGCAGGGCAAGACGAGAAAAAAAGAATGAACACATTAGGCGTACTTGTACAGGCACTGGCTTCCCGCGCGAAAGCGCGCGGGTCGATAAGTCAATGTAGATCGAAAGTGAGTTGCGAGTGATCAGTCAAAAAAGGATCAAGCTAATGGTGATAGTATTTTATTCTATTGTATTTCTACTCAGTAGGAAACTAGTATTTTTTGCTTGTTACTTTATTGACTTTATTCAAGTTGACATTATTTGCACTGTCGAGCAGATGCTGGTTGAACCGTTCCTTCTCTTCACCGATGTTGTATCTTCCCAAAAGACAGCTAGCGTAGTTAGGAGATCCCAATGATGAGGAGTTAGGAAGTCCTTATCTTGAACTCTGCGGCTTCCTTTCTTTGCATAAGAAAAAGAATCTTGCGGGCAGGAGGGGATGGTCTGATCCGATGTAAAACTTCGGTACAACAGCGACGTCGGTCAGACAAAACCTCCTGTTGACGATGATGTGTTTTTTTTTCTTTTTTCGGTCAGCGTCGTCGAACGCCCCATCGAGAGGGTGATGCTAGGAGGAAAGTGTTTTTTTTTTTTCGCACCAATCTAATACCCCGTAGATCAATCACGAACACGATCTGCGAATTTCATTTTCAAATGCGTGTTTATCAAAAGACACGCTCCAGAGTTATTGCCACTTCAACTGGTCCAGTCTCTACTGTCGAATAAGCCAGTCATTTCGCACCTTAGCGCAGTACTGCAGAGCTACTGTAGCATAATGTATTTATTATACTTTGAACCGAGTAACGTATTCGAATAAAAAACTCAAATAAACATTCGAATTCGAATAGTTCGAAATTCGACTATTTGAAAAAAGTCAATTTTCGAATAATTCGAAATTCGACTATTCGAAAAAGTCAATTTTCGAATTTATTTGAAACTCGAATATCCGAAATGGGTCTAATTTCGAATTTATTCGAAAATCAATTCGGCTTTCTCTCGAATAATCGAATAACTTCGGATATTCGGGGGAATTTTGTGTCCGCACAGTTCTGCTTTCCAAGCTGCCAGACTTTTCTCTGTAATATTGGATGGTCCGCAGAGGACGAATGATCAGCAGTGTATCCGATTTTCGAAGCTCTTCAAATGTTACTTATTCGTTAATCACGTCATTCCACATTGATAGTGCTGCTCAAGGTCAACCCCGAAGAAAGAAAAAAAAATGATTGCCAAAGAAAAATGCTATGAGATTGCAGTATCATTTTCTGCTCTGCGTAAGGCTGCCCCCATCATCCACCACCGCAAGACGTGTCAAAAAGGACTTCCACGTGGCAACAAGGAGGTGTTACTGTTGTGATTTCCTACATAAGCCTCGAGAACGACTTATGAAGTGAAAAGCTTTGAGGTCACTGTCATCGTATGGAACTGTTCAAGCAAGAGACACATGAAGACCATCTTGATGAGACCCTGCCTTTAAGATTTGGTGCCATATTGCAACTAGAATCCCTAGAGCACTGATTCAGCCGGTATATTTCTTCGTATCTTTGAGTTTTGAGAATGTCATGATTGAAGTCAAACATACTTGCAGAGCGTCTATCATAGTAGAAGAAATCTTCACCACCATGATTTCAAATTCTAAGGTCATCGGAGACTCTCCGCTCTCCGAAATAGTCAAACTGCTCAAGTAATCGGATGAAAACGAGATCAAATTTCAAATTTATTCGATTATTCGAAGTTTGAAAAACCGAATAAATTCGAAAATTCGAAATTAATGACGAATCGAATATGTTCGAAATTCGAAAATTCGAAATAAGTGACGAATCGAGTATATTCGAAATTCGGTTATTCGAAAAAACGAAGATTCGAATAAAATCGAAATTCGATTATTCGAAAAAATGGAAAAATCGAATAAATTCGAAATTCGATCATTTGAAAGAATGGGAAAATCGAATAAATTCGAAATTCGAATATTCGAAAAAATGGAAAAATCGAATAAATTCGGAATTCGATTATTCGAAAAAATGGAAAAATCGAATAAATTCGGAATTCGATTATTCGAAAAAAAATTTCCGAATGTTCCAAAGTATAGTATAGCGTATGTTATGTATGTATGTTTAGTATAGCGTGATATATGGTTACCTTACCGTAGATGTAGTTTACTCACATAAACCAGTAGAACTGCAGATTGAGGTCATTTGACTTGCTGAGCACGAATTCTACATTGGTTTTGTACCGCACCGCAATACTGTAACGTTACTGTAGGCATACTGTAGATACACTTTCTTCATGAAATCTAATGAAACTCTGCAGAGTGGGGTTATTTGGCATGCTGGCATCAATTTGCCAGTGTGGGCGAAGTTTCATTGCTAAGCAGAACCAAGTTGGTGATGATTCCTTACTCGGCATTCATTTGATATCAGCATATGAAATAACCCCAGTTTCAGCTGCCCTTAAAGGCATCATCCATGGAAATCCTTGCGTTGGAGATTCCCCCGAATTTTGGGGTTTCTGGGGACCGCAAATTCATAGGCAAGGATGAAAAAAGACGAAAGAAAGCAGGAATTGAAGGAGCTTTTTTCCCATTTGTCTAAGGCGCGGAGGAGTGCTCCGCTGTAGGGTGTACGCGCGTCCCGCCACGAAACCCTGCAAATGGTGCGAATTGCACGCATCCAGTGTGCCAGATAGAGTGTTGACCGAATCGAATAATATTCGAATAATTATTCGAATATTCGAATATTCGATTATTCGAAACAATCGAATATTCGAAAAAACTAAATATTCGAAATATTCGAATATTCGAATATTCGGCATGGACGAAATATTCGATTATTCGAATAATTCGAATATTCGATCACCTTTGATTATTCGATTATTCGAATATTCGAATATTCGATCACTCTTAATTATTCGATTATTCGAATATTCGAGGTAGAGGCACTCAAATATTCGAATAATATATATAGGTTGTAGGGAAAGTTCTCGCGGTTTTTGACGCATCATATTTTATTGACTTTTTAGAGAAAGGAAAACACATTGAGAAATGAATAAATAACAGTCATCTACTACCAATCTTTGCCTATTTTTGGGAAGCGTTTCGATGCCCTTGGCATAGAACTAAACTGGCATCGGCTCGAAAAAGTTGCTCAACCAGCAATCCGAGTCATCTTCATCATCGCACGCTTCCTCTTTCAAGGCATTAGAGAGAGTCAAGAGGAGTTGATAATCTCTTAGCACAAGACCAGTCCTGTACAGTGCTGAAGTCAGCACTTCCCATTCAAAGTCGAGTAGCTTCTGGCGGGCCACTCTTATAAAGGGTGGACGAGCAGGGTCGTGCAGGAATCGGAGTATACCTTAATTCTGACCCTTCTCTGCGATTTTTGCGGCCATTTTCTCTAGCCGCTGACAGTACAGGTCTACCGTGAACGCAATGTAGCGTGGCAGTACCTAGCAGTGTATGATGTCTTTACAGTCACACCAAGTACTGATCATAACCTCCAGAGGGTGAAGACCTGCCTTTGACTGCGGCTCATGCTGCTCATCCTTGTCAAACCAAGGTGGACTGCACTTAATGTTGACGTACAGACACCACTTCTCATCTGCTGCGAAGATGGGCTTCATCCAGTTCTTTATTCGTTTGTACGAGGGCAATCCAGTAGCCACCTCGGCACGTCGCGGGAGATCGCTTTCCGTCAAATCATCNGCTTAATGTTGACATACAGACACCACTTCTCATCTGCTGTGAAGATGGGCTCCATCCAGTTCTTTATTCGTTTGTACGAGGGCAATCCAGTAGCCACCTCGGCACGTCGCGGGAGATCGCTTTCCGTCAAATCATCATCACACACTGTAATAACTTTTGTACCTGACCTAACTGACGCAGGTGATCGACAATGGTGGTAGTGTGAACATCTAAGATTTGCGTCCTTCCACACATAGTTTGCCGTGGATCTGAATCTACCAGCTGCCGCAATCGACAATTGTCTACTGCGGATTCNACTGTAATAACTTTTTTACCTGACCTAACTGACGCAGGTGATCGACAATGGTGGTAGTGTGAACATCTAAGACTTGCGTCCTTCCCCACATAGTTTGCCGTGGATCTGAATCTACCAGCTGCCGCAATCGACAATTGTCTACTGCGGATTCGCGTCCCGACCATGAAAAAATATTGGGGTTGAAGCCGCCAGCACGAAAGCGTCTGGACCAATCTTGCGTATGGCGTTTGACCACTGCACCGTGCCCAAATGCAGCGTTAGTACAGCGTCCGGATACGATTGCTGATTCCCCAGATTTGAAGCAGTATACTAGAAGGCCGAAAAGTACTGTTTTGAAAAATCCATCTTCCTGGTAGGGGTTGTGCAGGAGTTTGCAGTGAGTGATACCAATAAACTTGCACATACCTAACCTCCTTATATATGCAAAAGATAGGTCGCTACAAGGCAACATGGTGTTGTAAAAAGCACACTTTTGAAAACCGCGAGAACTTTCCCTACAACCTAATACATTCCTCTGACTTGAATGGATTCCATATATCCACGCTATGAACTCAAAGAAGCCATAGGTGCGGAGGAGATGAAGGCGAGAACAACTTGACATGAATAATTGGTCCCATTAAGAATCTGTGAACGTGTGAGTACATACATACCAAGCAGGGATGAGCGGAATTCCGACTTCCGACTTCCGAAACTTCCGATATTCCGGTGTTTTTCGGGCTTCCGACTTCCGACTTCCGACTTCCGAAAAAATGCGAAAAAAGCCGGNTCTTCCATTTACACACCAACACAATCTTCTGGCAATTCTGAGAAACTCCGTGAAAGAAGCGCGTTTCTCCACCACTCCACTAGCTCAATTCAGTGAACAAACTCTCACGAAAGGCAAAGAACTTCTCGAGGGATCCCCAGTCACTCCATTGCCCCAATCTGATCTCAGGGACCGGATTGACGGATCGCAGGAGCTTTTAACGCTTGAAAATTAATTTGCAAAGTTGTAAAGCCAGTATCTACGATACCACCCGTCTTCAAAATTTTTCTCATAGGACAGTGGTTTTTTGCAACGAANGTATTTAAATTTAATCGTCTGATGTTAAATTTAGCACTCAGCTCTGTTTTTGAAATTTTGCCCAGTAGATCTGCAGTATGACGGAAACTCTAGCTAGTCAACCTACATACTTTTCCCTGGCTACCAAATAATGCGTCCACAACTGACTGCCACTGACTTCTGCTCAGTTTTTGAGCAAGAAACCGTTGCTATGTGCACTGCACAGCAGTTGTAAAAAAGAAAGTGACGCTGTCTTAGGTGCCTATCTGTCTATTTTTCCTCGAATGTTGTTTTACACGATACCACAATATACGGTAAACAATCAGAGCGTCACTGCAATCCTTGAAAGGAATTTTTACAATGGTTTTTCTGAGGTCTTAAAAATGGTAGCGTACATAGTGCTGTTAGCTTTTGTTCTACTGTTAGTGTCTTTCTAAAGACCATTCACACATTTGCGACAATATGCTGAACTGGTCGGCACACATGGTGCGGCGCGTGGGACCGCTTGCTCAACCGGTCGAGCACAAATGCGTGCTCGAGGAACCGCCCGTGTCCCACGGGCGCACCATGCCTGCTAAGGTCGCGAATGTGCTGAGTAAGATCGACATTCAAAAACAGCTTGCGAAGGAAATGTCAGTGTAAGAAAGTCGAACAGCGGTATCAGCGAGTGAGCTATTTACCTCTGTAACTGTAACTGAAGAAACCTCTGTAACTGTCCTCTGCAACTTCCGATAACTTGCTGAAGAAGTGGGTGAGAATATGTAAATTGGCCGTTTCTATTCACCATCACTAGCAATTTAACTGCATACGTTTCCTTTTTAGTACCTAGCTGGGGGCTGCAATGACCCTGTTCATGTCCTCATTTTTTTAAAACCTATCGGGGAGGAAGAGACATATTTTTTAATTTATTTTTCATTGTCTCATTTAATTAATTCCAAAACTTCCCAACATTGTGAGAAAAAACGTTTCAGAAGAACTCCAGTAAGCTAACAGCTGCATACACCTCTGTGCATACATATGCATACACATTCATACACATGTGTGTACTTGTACCCTCTGTACTTCCGACTTCCGACTTCCGGTACTTCCGGTATTCCGGTGATTTTTGGAGCTTCCGACTTCCGAGTTCCGCTTTCCGAAATTTCAAATTTGACTTCCGCTCATCCCTGATACCAAGGATAATTAGGTGTCGAGGTAGGGTGGAATATTCGAGGTAGAGTGGAAGCTGCTGGAAAAGTTCTCGTATACACTAGAGAATGAGAAGAAAATGGAGAATTCAGGAATGTAAATTACAAGTGTAGGTGAATATTTGGTTGACAGGAAAATAAAGGCCGAAATTTTTCGAAAATTCTTTTTAGTCGAATAAAAAAATCGATGAAACAGGTGTGTGAAGCAGGAGTCGATAGGGCGTTGTTCCTACTAACGATACCACTAATAAAATTGACTGAATAAGTTTTAAGATGAAGTTATAACCTTAAAAATAGATCCAAATTCTGTGCAAGATTTTTGTGCGAGCCTAAATTTTTTTGTTTCGCTCCTTTGGTGATAATTCTTGAGGATGAAATAGAAGGGTATCCACACACATACTTGTCTAAACTGTTTTCTTTCCGAAAACGATATCCATCATTGGTTGTGTGGTAACGCAAACTAACCTTTGCGCCTGGGCTCGCAGAAGGGTCTTCCACTGGGTTAGATGTCCGCTTGAATAGTTCTGAACCTTTGTTAACACATCCTGTATTTTCGCAGCAGTTTTCTGAGTATAAAGACATTAAAGGCTGTGCTTGATCGCAGAGCGACAGGCAACATCTATGTAGTAGATGGTTACCTCTTCCGCATGTCTATCCACTAAGTAGAGCAAGACACTTTCCGTCGGATCACACGAAATCTAGCTCTTCGGCTCAAACCTTACCTAAGTGATCATACCCTGTGAAATCGAAAGAATTTTGGTAGGCCCCTTCCGTCATCTGTGTAGCTGTAACTTTTTTATGGTAGATAAAGGTGCAGAATCCGGAACTCAAACATCGGAAGCACGCATGATCCGTGTGCTCAACATAACACACCAACCTTAACAAACACTTCTTCAATTATGTATATATGTACTCTAGTTGTTTATCTTGAGGATCACACACACGAAATCCGTTCTCCGTTTTTTTTGTTTCCGGCTGGTACCACTCCTCACTGGCTGATGCTCAGCTAGTGATTCTCTGGAGCAAAAACCACCGCCCCACTTTTAACCCCTTTTTGTCATTTCCTGTCCTTCCATCACTGGGTTGCAAAGCCCTTGAGATGACCGTCGATTAGCCAGGCGCCTTTCGCATTCCAATCTCTTAACCACCTTATGCATCAGCACTTGTCACCCAGTTCGGCTGTGTGTGTGCCGCGTGCACTTGAAGCCCCTCGTACGCTTCCACTTGCTATAACGGAGGAAAATGGAGGATTAGATGAGAATTGCACTAGAACTTGAGATTGATCCATTTCAAACGAAGCATTTGCTGCAAATTGGAAAGTGAGAACCTGTACGAGTGTAACCCGAAGCTAAACTCGAAAGGAATGGCTGTCTACAGTCCCTGAACCTTTCTTAGGTCAATGCCTTAGGATGTAAGAAAGGCCCAAAATATTAAAATTCAAGAACCGCAAGGCTGCTCGAACGACGACTAAATCTGGTGTTAAATTCAATGAGGTCTCAGGAACTTTTTATTTTACACGTATTTGTTCAAACGATAGATGTTAGAAATTAACGTGGAAAATAGTATACTGGCACATTGCTCCCATGATTTCTAGCCTTGCATACTGTCAAAGGTTCATTGTGTTTAGTCCCTGAAGTACCTCAATATATTGCTGCGGAGAAGGAAGGAATGGGAGTCCCTTAAATTTTTTGTACTTCTAAAATTCGCATTTTTTTACTGATTCTTTCATTTGTATCTTTTTAGTTGCCATCTGGTGTCTAGGGCTACTCATCTGCTAGTGTAGCGTCCAAGAACTTTTACTTTTATAGAAGACCTCCATCGAGTCTTCAATCTTTAATCAGACGCAGCGAGAAAACAGAGTCTTCACATCAATGTACTGCTACTAAGAGGTTGCTTCGCGCAATGTTGTAGAAAACTCGAGGACGGGACTAAAATATTGACGAGAATAACCCCACGAAAGGGATGATTTCTTCAGATACTATGCTCAAAAATTGAAGGTTACTCCAATAAGAGACATCTTCAAGAATGTAGGGAAAAAGAGTTTTTGATAGTAATTTCCTTGAGAGAATAGTGGGCATCAAGTAAGAAATTTATAGGCAAACATTAGTGACACCTCTCTAATCACTGGATATTTTTCCAAATGCTGCACTGTTCCTCTCTCGCAGTGAATCCACACTGGCAAACCTGCATAATCGTATTAATTTCCTTTTTAGAAGGCGATTAGATTGTAATGTGCCAGTGTGAGTATCTAGACCAACGTGGCAATGCTAGTCAAAGAAATTAAACTTTTTAACCTTTTCTCATATTTTCTTTCTATCTCTTTTGTGCATTCCAATTTTTATTAGAAAATCATGATTGGAGGAACTTGGACTTGTTGGGGGAAAAACCTCCTTATAATAACGAGATTGCGTAGTGGAGGTATAAGCGGTTTTATCCTTCCGTAGGGGATGGCTACATGGTTTGATAGAATTAGAAATTTTTAGCTTTACCCAGAAATTATGAGCGAAAATGCGAAAGGTGGTTTTTTTGGCTATGTCTTGCTCGTAAATGAGCTTATTTTTAGTATATTCATGTGCAATTAAATAGATGAAGGACGATGACTTCGGCGACGTGTTAAGAACTTTCTGTTGCTACTGCAAATTTCTTCACGCAATGTTGCAGCACATATGGCACAGTAGTGACCACTGAAAGCAAAAACGAGCGCTTCAATCTCTCTCACATAGCTTTTCCTCCACTTCAATCAAGCTGGTTAACCATGCGTTTGTCGGCGGCATTGTACGCATACTTGGCTTAAGCTGTCTAACGCCGTATTTTGGCACTTGTGAACCCGTCGCTAAGAGCAATTCATTCGCTCGCTCAAGGGCGACATCGAGGCGAGTTCTCCTTCCGATTCACTTTAAATGTTTCGCCTTCAACAAGAGTGTTTCTCTTTATTTTCTGTGTCTTCTCCTTCATAGGCTTTAATCGCATAGGCTGCTAAGGCCCCGTAGCGAATTATTCACATGTGGCTCTTACTTATCTCCCTTAACTTAATTGTTTCACATATTTACTTCTTTGTAGTATCTTCCAGAAATTTATGATGTCACGATTACCCTACCCCCTTTTTTCTTGCCAGGAAATTTCTACTGCCACCCTCAAGAGGTGCTCAAAAACTGGATCCTAGATCTGTCATAGCTTTGTTCTCGTGCCAAACTGCTGCTGTAAAAAATCGTGGCACAAGTGCGAGCCTCTTTTCCTCCTTTCGCCTCCCAAATCACACCCATCCTCGATTACCGCTCTAGAGGTTGCCCCAATTGAGAAAGCGAGTTCTCGCCGTTTTCGTCGAATATCTCCCCGGCATGTTTCAAGCACGTGCACCTGGAAAACCTGTGTTCAAAACAGCTTTTTTTACCAGATTTCGAGTGCTTGGCACTACTCAAAAACGCTCTTAGCCATTTTGTTTCCATGGGTGTGGAAAGGTGTGGAACGCCCATTGTCATCAAGTGACTTGTGAGCTTTTAAAGTGCTTTAGTGATGCTGTTAATTGGACAGAGACTACAGCGTCGGGATTAGTTTACTTACGCAGTAGGTATGAAACGCTGATCACGAGCATTCTCTTCATTTTTTTTCTCGAACATGGATTCTGGGGACAGGGGGAAGGCGGAATTCACATGGATATGTTGACAATGGCTAAAACCCATTACCAGTTTCTATGGCTTCTCCTTCTTTTCTTAGAAAATTTCTTCCTTCTAGTCGCTGAAATGCCTTGAAGATACAGTTAAGTAGTAGAAATTCCTATAAGGAATTTCTTAGAGAAATTGCAGCTTAAGCCTATTTGCGAGTTACACGTGCAGTGGGACCATAATTCTCTGCACAATGTTCGCACAATTAATTCTCAGCCAGAAACCCATGCCTAGCCCTGCTCTTTTCTCTACCAAATAGTGAAAGGATTAGATTATTTCTGAGATAGGACCTGGTTCTGGATGGGGCTTCTGCTTGAAAGCAGTTAAATCCGAAACACATTTTTAGAAAATGCAGCGGGAGGATTCACGAAACGCTAACCAAGCAAACCAACGATAGTTAGCATGATTGGTAATTCTTAAGACAACGCGATTTTAGGAGGCGTAGACCTTCGAAGTTGGTTTGCTAGCCTGGTTTTACCTGGATACGCGTTCATGAATCCCAGCCCAGGTTGTTGTGACAATTTTCCCTGCGGAATCCTCCAAGTATTCAAGAAGCGCCCATCCGTCTAGGTAGTTCTTAGTGCGTAGAGGGTGCTCTTTGAAGGCCATGGATAATTTACCCTCGGATTTTGTTCGCTACCTCGCAAGCCTCAAATACATGTTTCTTATTACAAAAAAAAACAGTTCAAATACTACTAGATAATCCTCATCTCGGAGGAAAACACGTACTACTGCAGAGTGAGTCAACAAACGATGTGCAGTGAGTTATGCCTCCTCCCCACCTATTTATACTTGAGAACGACTCCATTTCTATCACATGATCCATGGATATTGATTTATTCTCAACACTGTCGGTGATTTAGAAAATTATACAGCCAAAAATGTGAGGGAAGAACTCCTTCTCTAGGTATTTCGACGCCAGCGGCTTTGTTATATGCAGCTTTACAACCATATATACATATGTACCTATCAATTCGGCTAGAAATAAAGCCTCCAGAGATTCCGGTTGCCAATGACAGATGATTTGTTCACGGAAAGTGAGGGGCTTGATTACAGCCTCTTTTCTGTTGTCATTTTTTCGTGTTCTTTTCCTAGTTGTTAGCTTTTTTTTTGGTCATCAGCAGTACGTCTTTGTTTGGCCAGCGCACCTTGAACGTGTCAATAAACAAACAAATAAGAATCTCTCTTACTTATTTTTGTTACACAGTCATCTTCTTCCAGACTTCGAGCAACGGTAACGTTAAAGTTCGTGAAACTCAATATTTCTCGTTCAACCATATCCAGGATCTGATGCTCTGTAGGAACCTAAGCTTACCACTTCGAGAGAAACTTAGGTAGAAATAGTAATATTTGCTCACCTTTGATGCTGTGAATCCACCCCGCTTCGAAGGTCACTTCCTCTCAAAGACCTCAGCCACAAGAAGGAAACATTAGTGAACGCTCACCTTTTTTCTGAAGGAATCCAACCCGCGAAGGGTCCTCCTCGAGGACTCGGAGGTCCACTCCAGGAACTCTTCATTCACCTCGCACGTTGCATATGAAGGTCACGAGCAATTCGCTTTTATTGTTTTTGGTCAATCGAACTTCCGACGCAATCACTTCATTTCTTCCTCTTCTACCTACCATTCTTTATTCCCAGTTTCATTAATGTAAATGTCAAGTGCGTTTTTCACCCATAACCCCGTAACCCTCTTCCTCTGCTTCCCTAAATTCCTAGAGAGATTGTAAGTACAGTTTTTAGACACCTCATAGTGTCATCATAAACACATAAACCATATTGCAGCAATAATATGGCTAGAAAACTGCCATAAACCACCGGTTTTCAACGCTGAAACTCAGGTAACGACCCCTCATTTGTGGCAGTTATCCGGTGTTCACTCCCATGTGTGTCGGGCGATATGCGGTCTCGTAAAGCGAAACTGGTACACCGTGTCAACCTCAGGAACACGGCTCGATGAGTGACTTCAATCACTCGAACGCAGTTGGTCTACAGGCCTGGGAAGCAGACGGTGACGAGGTGTGTGTGGCTATTAGGCTAATTAGCCGCGGGTCAGAATATTAGCATTGGAGCAGATGGTGAATAGAGGTGGTCGATGTTTGACACTCCTTTATTTCCTCTAATCAAAGACGATTCGTTTCAAACTTCATGTTTCTGTTGGTGCTGTGATCTGGGCAATAAGCAAATCAAACAAATGTTCCATCATATTAACTATTTCAAAATTTGACAAGAAATTTTAGATCCATAAAACATTGAAACGGTGGGAGTTTTTCAAGGACGTCCTTTTCCCCGTTTGCTTTCTTGTTAGCTTTTTTCCTTTGTTGGGCAGCCTTTATAAATGTACTTGCTCAAAATATACCCACAAGATTAGTGGAGCCGCAGCGAAATTCGCACGCAACCGTGCGAACGAAACTTGTCGACCCGACAAATTCTTTGTGTTTTTGTCGAACATATCTCCAACATCGACAACAAACCGCGGGCCGAAAGTGGGTTGAAGTCACCTCTAAACAGTGTATTGCGCAGTTTTCTTTCAGATTCTGTTAGGACTCGCCAATACCCTCGACAATTCCAATGGTGTTTGTTCAGAAATTGAGTACTCGGCTGCAAAACATGTTCATTTATCACGCTGAATTTTTGTGAAATTAGAAAGCCGTCACTTTTCCCGATTAAAATGGGTTCTCCTACGATTGGCAATACATACGTACATAGGTGCCGTCGTTTTCAAAAATCTTGCGGAGTAGAATTGAGCAAGTTTAGCATCAGAAATACCGTTTCTTCCAGCGCTAACTGTCGATGAATTTTCCTTCTGTCTGGCCACATTATTACGTAAAAAAAGAAACAAATAAATTGATTAGCCTCACTAATGTATCGCTTATCTGATCTATCCCACGGTCCTAAGGTTTTTATGCCCCTACGGTTGAGCACTGTGCAAAATTTTAGCTCCGCAGCTGCTTTGAATGTATGGAATCGCTGCTATTCCCGGAAAGGATAAGTATTCTCTCAATTGAGCCCAAATGTAAGCTGACTATTTTGATAGTTTTACGAATCATCTAGGACATAATCCGAAAGTTAGAATGCATGAGAAGGAGGCACAGCAAGCCTCTTTTTCATTTCTTCAAGTGCAGTACATATTGGCCCCGTCATTTCGAGAACCAGAATAGCTGGCTCGATCTACGTATGTCGATTATTCGATTTTGCAGTAATCATTGAAGTATAAATAGCGCCATACATTTTCGAGGGTGAACCGCATGATGGGAGCAAAAGGGACGTTGCCTATTCCCTGCGATTGGCCTATTCGAATGGCATTCGCGCCTTTTTTGTCTAAGGCTGCGGTCCATTCCAGAGCCATTTTTGATGCTTTCACATGGAAAGAACCTCTAGGTACTCCTGATCACAGTGGGGCATGTGAGTCCGTGCAAAACTGCTAATAAACTCTTTTTAAGCGCCAATCCCTTGGGAGTTTATGGGCGGAGCCAGGGGTGGGGCCAGGGCGAGAGGACGAGCTTTCTGAACAATGCACTTCCGGTAGCGCACCTTCTGAGAAACCTCGTTCTCATTGTGAGAATTGCTCATAATCCACTCACTTACAGGATAGAAGGTGTGCTCCAGGTGCGACCAGCGAAGAAATACATGTTACAGAAACCCCGAAGTCTAGCCCTGGCCCCGCCCACAAGCCCCACAAAGTTTGAGGCTCTGGAAGGGTTTCGTTGGCACTTCCACGTACACCATTGCGATCAGGTGCTCACGTAGATTCTTTCAGTATGGAAATCTCGAAAGCGATTTTGAGATGGGCAAGTGCGTGTTACCCCTGTTCTCGCTCGGCTGTAACACTCAATTTTGAAAACGTATAGTGCAATGGAGGAAGAATTTCTGTACAAGGAATACAGCCTGAACGGGCCAATCGTGGGAGAGTGGAAGGCCCCGTCTCTCCTCAAGGAACGCCCATTTTCAAGATTCACCTGGAAGAAGTTCTCTATTCGCCTCTGTCCTATCAATAGTAGACTTTTTAAAGTGTGTATCACATATTTTTTCGAAAAATTAGCCGCATATGGGGTATTTTTCCGCTGATGCTAGCTCTGTTGTGCCAGAGAGATTGAAACTGTGTTCTCTGAGGCTAGAGAAATCACTCGAGCTCCAGGAAAGCCCCAGAGAAGAGCTATGTACTTGAACTCAGAGGAGATGTAGCAGTGGCAAATAATCCCGAACAAAAGCTATTGTTCCAAACTATTGCACGTCGCTGCACGTTACATTCCACAGTGTAATAAGTTCACTTTTTCTAAGGATTACGGGAACACTGAACGGTTAACGTGAGGAGTACCGGGAGTACAGTAAGAATAAAGTAACTATAAGCTGTCTGCAAACCGAGAATTTCTCGGGACCGGTTTGAAATGTGAGAAATATAAGGGTCATGCGATGGTGTGGCAGATTGTTTGCTCGTAGGGATGTGGCCTTGCTCTTTCTCTGAATGAGATACACGTACTTTCTCTAGAGATCCGTGAATTTATTTGTCTGTTTATTTATTTAAGAAGTCGTAAACAAAACGTTCATGCCCCAAACACATTCACATTAGTTTCAGTAATGGTTACAATAAGTAACGTGTCCCTAATTTAGATGTAACAATGAATTGTCCCAAAAGGCTACCTCTCCTAGGGGAGTTATCTTTTTTTTTGCTAAAATTTCTAGTTCGGAACAATTATTTCAAAGCTCGTACTCCTCCATTTCCCTATTATCTTCCTCCTTTTCATCATCCTCCTCATCTTCACCTTCACTGTCACCCCCGCCCTCATTTTCATCCTCAATCTTATCCTCATTCTTATGCTTAACTTCATTCTTACGCTAATTCTGTTCCTGGGCCTCATTCGGATTCACATCCTAGCCTTTATCCTCATCCTCATCTAGTCCATATTCTCACTCTCATTCTCATTCTCATCCTACCCCTCTTCCTAATCCTAATCTTCATCCGCAGCCTCGTTCTCGTTCTCATCTTAACGCTCATCCTGGTCTTCAACCTCATTCATGTTCTTGTTCTCATCCTGAGGCTTACGATCATCCCAGTCCTCCTCTTCATAATCATCCTCATCATTAGCCTTAAACGCCTTCTCATTCTAACATTCATCCTTCATCTTCATTCCCATCGTCATTTTTATCCCACAACTCACATTCGTACTAATCCTCATACTCATTCTCATTTTCATTCTCATCCTCATCCACATCTTCATATTCATTCCGATAATCGTTCTCATACTACGTCCCATCATCATCCAAGTCCTCATCCTTGCCCTCATCCTCATCCTCAGCCTCAGCCTCATACTTGTTCTCTCTCTTCTATCTCTCATCCTTGATCTCATGCCCAACGTCATTTTCATCTCACGGCTCACCCTTATTCTAGTCCTTATTCTCATTCTCATTCTTATTCTAATCCTAATCCTCAGCTTCATCTTGACCCCCATCCTGATCATCATCTTCATTCTTATCATCGTTCTAATCCAACGACCAACCATCATCTTCGTCCCCATCCTCGTCCTAATCCTCATCCTCAGGAGCCTCGTACACGCTCTAACTCCATTTCTTAACCTTCATTTTCATACCCATCCAACGTCATTTTCATGGCACGGCTCACCTTTGTACCAGTATGGACTATTCTCATTCTCATCCTCATCCTCATCCTTATCCTTACGCTCACCTTCACCCTAGACCTGATCTTCATCCTCATTCTCATTCTCATCTTAACTGTAGTTCTCATTCACTGTTTTATTTCCATCCTCGTTCTCATCCTATGCCTCACACTCACCCTTGTTCTCGTTCATTCTCTTTTCATTTCTGCTGCTGTTTCCTGTCCTGTTTCCTCTTCTTCTCTCCTTCTCTTCCTTCTCTCCTTTCCTATCCCTTGCTTTCCTGCTTCTTCTCTTCTTTCTCCTTCTTCACTTCTTCATTAACCGCATGCGTTTTTCTCTTCTGTAAAAAGTGGAATCGAGAAAGGATTCAAGTGTTTCCTCATCTGTCATTTCAATCCCGAGAAAGCCAGAAAAATTCCCCTTAAATGTCCTCTCGATTGAGGTGAAGCTTGTCCTTTGAAGACCATTTCATTTCGCACATGATTGTCAGAAAAGCGAAAAGAAGAAATAAAAAGAAATGAAAAGGCGATTCGTTTGTCAATAACATCTGAAAGGTGTCGAGAAATCCTAGATGTCATTCAGCGCACCGGATATAGGGCAGCTTTTTATGCTTTTTGTCACTATTAGTTTCTAGAATGTCCTTTGATGTGCCGATCAAATCCGATTCCCATATATGTTTATCTAAATCTGGATCTGAGCCGATCCTCAATGATAAAGAACTCGCAGTTCATCATCATCTGAACGGCGTCGGGCAGTCAGGGCACAGTTACTGCATCCAGAAAAACCACTCAATCCCGGTACATACCGCATATGGAGCTGGTTTTCCGCGCACCACTGACGGGTTTTCTGGCTTTATTGTCTGGAATCAACGTATGATTAAACAAATAGCTACAATTTTATGCGTGTTAGTGATCGCGCGTACACTTGTAGCGGCGCGTCGGCGATGAACTTGCTTCTGGATGCTGAGTGTATGGTTGTGTGCATTGGTTGTCTACTATCTCTACATCAAAGGACATTTTCAGTTTCAGACTCGAGAGGGGGTTTCCGGTTCTTTTCACCCCTCGTCGTGTATGCACTGACCTCATCGCGCCCGAGCGCACTGTGTTTGTCCGCCGCTTTCTGCTGTAGCCCCCAGCGTCGCTCGAATATTGCTCCATTTGTAGTGCGTAATAGGATTCTTACTCATCTCGTATTGGTTTACATTCTTGTAATTCTTCGCTTAGAAGCTGCCGCTCGAAAGAATTTGTCTGCTAGACTTTACACGAGAAAATTTTAAGCACTAGCACGCTGTGTGTTTAGTCAGCTCTCCATTACGTATAGATGACAAGCCGCTAAGAAATTCCTGGCATATTTGAGCGATTATCGCATACTGCGCTCATAGGTAACGTGAAAAGTAGGTGCTAATCAAAAGCGAAACCCGTAGAACGTGAAAAATTTAGCACGTGCATACATATTCAAAATGCAAACAATACAATTAAGAATGGATGCTCCTCTACTAGGTTGGCCCAAAAGTCTTGTCCCTTAGATTTAAAATTACTTGGTATTGCGGGTAGAATGTTCCCGTACTTGTCAGCTATGAAAATCGGCAAGCCAGGTTCCATCCACGAACGATAATGTCATGATTTCCAAGTCCGGACGTCTTTGAAGCTTTACATGGTGAATCAGTGTAAATGACATTTTTCTTGGCCGGACACGAGGTCAACGGAATCTTCATCAATCTCTCATTGAGCAATCCGGGCCGCCCGCGTGGAAAGCGAGCATTCTACCACTATCAGTGTCATTATCGTTTGAAAAATTGTAAAATTTAGTAATACATAAATAGCACCCTTCCCAAAACGGCGGAGCAAATCCTAGGCTTTCCCTGGAGGTTTGGCTGCTGTGAGTCCAAGAGTTCTGCTACGTCCACTGTACCCTCGTCTCGTAGGGGAACATGCGTCAGAAGGCGTTGTATGAAACGAGAAGAGATCGCCTCTTTCTTATAAATTCTGAAAGAAATACAATTTTGTGCAAGATTTTCGGACCAACCCTACGAAACACTGGAGCTTTTTGCGAAGTACTACCCACAAAAAACAACAGCTAGGTTTTGCCCAGGATCTGCACCATTTTTGCATAGAATTGAAAGCCGCGTTGTCCGCTCATAAGCGATGCTCATCCCAAAGTCATCCACAATCAGGATGCACTCTCACTCTACTTCTCGCTCAAGTATGTAGCTCGAAAAGCTGATATCTGACATGTTCCAACATTTTCTTCGATTAGACATTGTCTACTCATTGTCAATTCGAATTTCATGCGGAAACCATTCGCAACTGGCTCAGATCTGCTGCAAATGTCAGTCAGAATCCATGCATTTCGCATTTTCGCATTTCGCAAATTGATGCAAAACCAAGTTGATGGGATGGAGAGGGGAGTTATGGTTTCCTCTAGAAATGGAAAAACAGTTGTCACGACTGACGTGTCACCCATTTTTGACGATTCGGGACACGGAATCATGATTGTATTAACCACACACATTTACCGTTTACCCTGGCACCAGTCAAGATGCTCACCAATACGTGAAGCTACCTATACACAGTTGAAGCACGGGTAACCGTAGCTGTTCGTATAAGATTACCTATTCTTGCTCCCGGGCCTTAGAATTAGTCTGGTGACCATGAAAGGGA
Organism: Ancylostoma ceylanicum; assembly: GCA_000688135.1. Lineage (NCBI taxonomy): Eukaryota > Metazoa > Nematoda > Chromadorea > Rhabditida > Ancylostomatidae > Ancylostoma > Ancylostoma ceylanicum. Next base: position 206,937 of record JARK01001561.1, read on the forward strand.
ATAAAAAGCTCTGTGAGCCTCGGGGGTGGGGGGGGGG
>JARK01001561.1:222426-244112 GCA_000688135.1 Ancylostoma ceylanicum
ATGTTTTTTTTTTTTTGGGGGGGGGGGGCTGAATCTCTCATTGAGATAACCTAGGGTGAACGTGTTGTCTTTTCTCCGACCTGCCCTTGGCTGCCACTAGAAAAATCGCGTTTACCCTGGGTAATCTCAACGATGCATCCGCGACCGGATATCATCTAGCGACCTAATGATACTTACCATACTTGTCTTTTTTGTTTCTCCTCTTACCCAATAGTTTGTAATTCTTTTGGCCGCCAAGTCCAAGCTTCCGATTTCTTGTAAGAATTCTATTCATCCTTGCTCTACATATATTTATCTGCACTAAAGGGTATGGGAGCGATGTGTAGCGTTAGCTTGGTGAGAAAGGGCAATCTGTTCCGTTTCCTGGGACGACTTCTGTGCCAGAATGCATTGAGATTACCCAGGCCCATGTTAATGACGGGCAAACTTGTGTGATATTAATATGTTTACCTCAGATGATCTCAATGATCCATGCGCCTTCTGCATGGAGGACATCTTACTGGAAAGGAGAAGAGCAGAACAGCCTTAGCGAAACCGTTGGATTCATAGTAGCTCGAATTTAAAGCCAGTACAGTCCTCAATGCTCTAGGTGTTGACGAAGGGGCATTCTTATGAAAGAGACCTGCGTATCACTTCTTTTTGCGCTTCATCCTTCTGCCTGAAAATCTTAAAAATTGGGCACAAACCTGAGACATGCACTTTTTCCCATCCATGCATTGCTACCCTCCTGGGCTACCTGTATTTATCCAGTTCAAGCTGCCTACAGGAGCGAATGCGCGAAACCTCAGAATCGTTATCCGAATTTCACGACGATCTCCGGCGTCACTGTCGATTTTGCGTAGAAAAACAAACGATTAGCCCATCAAGATTGTGGCCTTCCTTCCTAATGATTTCATTAGCCGTCGATAAAAGTGCTTCGAACTCGTCGCGCGCGCTTTCTCTCTAATTCGTTTTGTTATTTATTTCGCTGTCGACGTCGTTTAATGATCGAATCTGTTCCTTGCAGTTTGTCCCTTTTATTTCGGCTCCTATGTTTTCTTTTCTATAGATTCTAAAGGGTTATGGGCTATCTTAGAAATAAATCTAGCAAGCACTTGAGCTATTATAACCATGCGCAGAATTTGTGCCTCTATCTATTATTGTGTGATTTTTTCGAAATTGTGCTTTGTGTACAAAGTATCATTCTGTTTACTACTCTAAAATCATTGCAACAAATCCTACTAACCCCCTCCCCACCCCGTAGATCTGGCATTATTCTCCTGGTGTTTCAGTGCCACTAGCACGCGGGACAGAGGTCTATTTGCCCTCACGCTGCGACACTCTCGTTCCCAAGCGGCCCTAAAAACCGTCTCGAGAGTAGCTGGTTCTGAAACCCACGCTTCAACAAGAACGAAGGGTTAGGTAAATCTTGTTTTCACTACGTGAGGACTACGCAATCTGTGGAGGTTGGGAGGAGAGAGGATGGAAATGAAGCAAAGAAAAGGTAATATGAGTATGAAAAAGAAAAAAAAAGTGATGGCCTTTATAAGTACTTGGTAGGGTTTTAGGTATCTCACTTCGATATGGGTAGGGTAATTTTCAGCTTCAAGGTTTCGAAACAATAAGAAATGTTACATGGACTACGGATCATCCTTGAGTAGAATTACTGCTAACAGGGAACAATTAGTAGTCTCAGTGTTGAATGGAGGCGCAAATTCGTAGTGATCTATGTCCAAGAAGATGAGTTTACTTGGTTAAGGTTGACTAACCCAGTCCCACCCTTTTTTGAGACATTGCAATGACATCGAATCGCTCTGTGGCGGGATTTCGCCGAGTCGCGGTCTATTTCAGGTCGTTTTGTTTGAGAACGGCCGCCTTTTTCGACCCCGTTGCTCAGTTGCAAAGTGAGCCTCCGGAGCTCTTCAGTCGACCTGCGTTCACCCGCTATGTTTTACATCCCTAGTCGGCTTGGAGGCATCCGGCTTACGCTCGGATCTTTTTACTGGCTCTGGGTGGTTTCTGGGCCACCGAGGTTGCAGCGCTGTCTGTATTGGTGCAAGGTAATTTTACCGAGAAGTGGTGAAAGTTTGGTGATGAATGTAAGTTAGCAGTGGGCCACTACATGTCTTAGGCTCGGGTGTACCACCGAGATTACTCATGGTGAATGTGTTAACGTACCAAAATTTACCCCCAAACTGGAACACATCAAAATGTATGTCCATAATTACCTTGGACCGCATGCATTATTGAGGTTACCCAGTGTAGACGTATGAAATCCCCTTATTTTTCCTTATCATTAACACGGACATCAATATGTTTACCCTGGGTGATTTCCATGATGTATCCAGGCCCTTATCTAAAACCAATTTAAGGGTAACCACGCAGATGTGATACCCATACTTCCCATATTTTAAGCATCAATGCCTTAAGCTTTTCTGAAAAGGTAAAGGCGTTAATTTACCGGAGCATACCCAAAAGGAGGTAATCATTAACTCACAAGAACATCAACAGCTTTTTGTTTGTCCTACACATGTAACTGGCCATTTGTCGTTTTCCCTCCTGATTAAGCTAGCAATTTATTCTTATAAATGCAAGTAAGTGCAGTCTAGTCATCACGGAAACTGGCTTCCTTGTTTTTTCATCGCTCCTCCTCCTGCATATGATTTTGCGCTTCTACGTAATTGCTCATTTGTGTTTTTGGTGCTTGCCACTAGTATTTTCACCTCCTCGTTTAACTTCCTACAGTATTTCTTAAGCAGCTTTTCTGATCCACTTTTAATTAATAAGTGACAGCGGCTGATCTGCTCAGACAAATTTTCGGAAGGATCGCAGCAGAAAAACGACTGGTGACCTGCGAACCTTCCGAATAGCTGCTGCGTTCCTTCCGAATAGCAGCTGCGGTTCTTCCGGAAACTTCTCTGAGTGCCTCAAAACGTGCTACAGAACCGAAATTACCCCACCGATGAAGCCAATTTCTTGGCGTTAGTTGAAAAGCCTCAACTTTTTGTTGACCACAACAAAACTGAGCTCCGTATCTAAGAAGAGTTCGATAACTCTCACTTTCTCTCCTGCATTCGCTGCGGTCCTTCCGATATTTTGTCTGAGTGAGGATTTAAGTGGGTTAACATTCGACTTCCTAAATGGATCTGCGTCTCATTGTCCGAATATTTATTGATTTGTTTATGTTTCGTCCACCAACTGACCCTTAACTTATCCTGTGATATTTTGATAACAATAATGGTGACGGTATTTCAAATTTGCTGTCAATTTATCGCTGGTAGATCAGCAGAGGTCCATAGCAATGATGAGCGAAGTACCCATTTTCGGAATTTGCGATATTCTGGGCTATGTACTTAGGATTCATGAGCGTAAGTATAACCAAGCAAAATCAGGTTAGCACACCAAATTTCACTTCCTGCGTCTTCTACTATTACGTAGTCTATAGGAAATTAATCCTGTTACCCAACGCTGGTTTGATTGATAGGCATTTTACGAATCCCAGCCCTGATGGTTCTAGAAAAATCGAGTAATGGACCCTGAAAATTTAAATAAGACTCTCTCTCATTCCTAGTTCATACTCTGGTACCATCAGACAAACCTGTAAGAAGAACTTTTTCACCAATAAGTGTGCCACAGTCCTGTATCAGACCTTTTTTTGTTTCAGAGAGTTCGCGAAAGTGAAAGGTTTTTCAAAGAGTCAATCCTTTTTGTCGAGGAACCTCGGAGAAAATCTCTCCAGTTTTTTTTTTCTCGTGGCTCCGGCACGCACTTCTTCAATATCTTCTGCGCAAACAGAAGCTGGATTAGCGTTTTTGTGGGAGGTGAAAAATTTTAATTTGATCCTGGCTTTACCTCAATTTTTCAGCCGGATTTTGAGGCAGGGCCTTGTCTTATTTCCCAGTTTCTTTATTTCACCTCAGTTTTTACCTCTTTCTTCTTCTTTTTTACCCAGAACTTCTCTCATAGAACTTAGTGCAAGGGTCAACTTCCCCATCTCATTTGCGATAAAGTGATAAAAGATGATTTTTCCCATATCCTCGCTTATTCCATACTATGTACATAGATCCCACACCACCCAGTTGAATATCAGATCGCCCCGAAATGAAAGTGAAATCGTCCTCACCTATGCCGGCATATGCTAATCACTATAGTGGTTCCTCTTTCGCTCTATTTCACTGGCGCTCCTTTCAGCCACCATCGGAAACATTTACGGCTGATCCGTGCGAGCCGTCGTGCGTATGATCCGCCAGCAGGATTCCGACTTTTTTCCCTGTTCACAGGTCCGTTCCCTAAGCTGTGAATAGATTTCTCGAGTAGCCGGCTTTCCCCATAAGCTTTTCGTTTCCTCCTTTGTACTGATGAGGTGACCCAGAAAAACTAGTTATAGCCCTAAATGAGAGTTTTTATCCGTTTGTGCAGTGGTGAAGGACTAGGGAAAGTGCTCATAATTCTGTAAGTGTGCTCAGGAAAAAAGCGTATGAGTTCTGGAAAATGAAAGTTTTTCCTGTCGTTGTCTTTCACTTGTCACTCTTCCGGCCCACTTAAAGTTCCTAAGAAATTCCATAATGTGGTTTCTCATTGCTCTACATTCCAGCAATTCTGTTCATTGAGTTCTTCATGCTGCATCATTTTGAACGAGTCATAACGCTCTTCCGCAAGGTTTTTCCCCCAATGTTCCGGCTTTCTCTGGATTCCGACTATTAGAGAGTCATCGCCACTGCCTGTTCATTACTGTTTTACCCATAATTATTTCGTAGCTTAAGAAACCTAATTATTGTCAGTGGTTGGGACAGAACAAGTTTAAAATTTGAATGGGCTAGAAAGGGAAAGGAACCCCGCACTGGGAGAAAGGCAGGGAGAATGGAGGGTTCCACTCTATTGAATATTCGAATATTCGACTGAAATCTCGAAATATTAACCAAATTGAATGCGTCTGCGTGTTTTTATCCGGTTGAAAAAGTTTTATTTGTTCAGTTTCGGCGAGCTCCATCACAAATCCACGGCCTTACCCATCCTTATAAGGACGGGTAATCACATACTCATCATAATTTCCCATGGGTACCGGCTAGGTATGTATAAGTTCGCATATGGCTAAGCATTCAGAAGGGTAACAGGTAAAAAGTGAGTTCGAGTACGTCAATAAGCGTACCAATATCTCATCATACATCCGGGCTGAGAGGCTGCATGCATGATAGAGTTTACACAGTTGAACCCATCAACGCTACTTTACCCACCGCTAGCACGGGTCTCAATAGGCTTACCCTGGGCGATACTTTTACCCTGAATAATCTCAGTGACACATCGGCGATCATGTGAAAGTGAGGAATGCGGCCGGTAGGTGAGGCGCGGACCCGATCTAATACATATTTACCCGGATTTTCAGGAAAACCAATATTTCTTTTCAAGAACGACCAACTCAGACGAAAATCGGCCAAATTCTCCCACAAATCAGTTGAATTACATTATGCTGGGCCCGAATGCATCATCGAAATTACCCATGGTGAACGCGTTGATGTATGTACTTGGCTTTATCCTTAACCTGGTACCCACCAACAAGCTCACCTACACAAGACGTTGTCTATATTCAGCTGCTACCCATGGATAATCATAGCCATGGCTGTAAGATTACCCATCCTTCCAATGATACCCTTGGGCCCTAGATTCTATCTGGAATTTACCCAGTAGACACAAATGCAGAATAGCTAAAGTTCCATGGACACTTTCTGTACATTTCCCGCTTTTCTCGAAAAGCTAATCACATCTTAGGTCCTCATGGATCATTGAGATTACCCAGGGTAAGTGTGTTAAAACTCACCTGGTTTACCCGTCGGTAACACGGCCTCAATACGTTTACCGTGGGTAATCTCAATGATGTAACCAGGCCCTTGGTAACCTGCTTCTTTTTGTATCTTCATCCCTGCGTTATGTTCTTGTCGACAGTTGGCACTTTGTTTATTTATTTGTTTACGTATTTGTTTACTCATTACATTGCCAGGTGTGGTGCTATCAGCGTAAGACGTATTTGCAATGAAGATCCTAAAGTAAATCCTAATCTTATCTTGGAAGGATAAAATTTGGGAAATGTGTCATTAGAACGATTCCTACAAGTAGTGCTATGACCTTCTTAAAAGTATGCATCCAGGAAAAAACTGGATAAGCAAATAGGCAGAAATTGTGGATTATTTCATGGGGAATTATTGGGAAATGTGACGTAGGTCCTCATTAGTTTAAACGATCATATCTTACTTGTTTATTCGTATGTTCTTCCATCCAAACAACTCAAATGTGCTTGCTTTCTTACCTCGATTTTCTGATTCTCGCTTCCAAGGGTTAATCGCTCCCTTAGGATTGGCTGCTATTGCGTTTTTCCTCTATGATTTTTATTTGTCCTAACTGCACCCACATGTTTATTTTAATCCTCTTTAGTCATGTACTTGTATGCGCCATAGAAAAAAGCACTCATGTTTCCCATCGATTTCCCAATTGTTTCAAGGAAGTTCCAGTTTCGAATGCATCTTTGTCCTCAGTTTCTCCTCTCATCAGACTTTTTCCATGGATTAAGTGCCCTCTAAGGCTCCTATGATTAGCACTACTATCACAGCAATAGCTGGAAGAATAAGTGGAACCCAACCCACTCGATTGGTGCCTATGAGTTTCGTGAATCTAATTGTTTTTCCTTTTTTTAGGGCTTTTTTCTCAATTGGGGAGGTTGTTTCCTCATTTGGGAATGGGAATATTCTTCTGCATCTAAAGCTGAAAAAGAAATGAAGAAAGGAAAAGAAAAAAGAGAAGGAATTTTCTGAACATTAACTATTCAGAAGAGGATCTGGAGTATTTGTTCTTACTGTCTGTGTTTCTCATCTCTCTCCGAGTAGCGCACACCTTATTGCTTCCTCTTCTTCTCTGTTGTCTCGCCTACCATCTTGCCAGGTGAAACGGACGATATCGGCTATAACTGGTTTACTCCCCTTGCAATAAGTAGATAAATAAATAAATAAATAAATAACAAAATAAATAAATAAATAAATAAATAAATAAATAAATAAATAAATAAATAAATAAATAAATAAATAAGTGAGCGAATGGATAAGGAGTTTGATCCGCTTACCCGTAAATGTTTCCTGGATTTTGTTGAAAGCTCACTTATATCCTGAAAAGTGTAAAAAGGCAAAAGGTTGGGAGACTCTGCGGGCAATGCAAGAAATTTTTTGGGAAAAAAATGAAATGCTGATAAAAGGTACACGCCAAATTTACAACTTATTACCAAACTAACGTGTCGCGAGAAACACGTATGTACGAACTTTTACTTATTTATTTATTTACTTATTTATTTAGCTGCTTATTTGTTTATTTCTTAATTTCTTGGTTTACTTATTTACTTATTTATTTACGTATTTTTTGGACTACAGATTCGACTAATGCTGCTACTATTCCTGTAGGTACTGCTGCCGTAAAGATCTGGAACTCCCAGCTTTCCCCAATTATGTCCCTTCTGAAGGGGACATCACTGTGTCAAGGTCATCCATAAAGACGAGCCCATATCCAGGAAATAACCCAAAAAGGGAATTGTTATGACTGGGGCGCCATCGAGAACAGCGCAATAAATTTCGACCGATTTTCAACAGCAGCAGCAGCGAAGAGCCGATTTGTGCCATCTGCCGTCGGTGACCGGCCGGTCGGCTTTCTCCCCTATCTACTAACCCAAATCTTCTTACGAACAGGTCGTTTTCGTCGTTCATCGTTTTGAATGGCTGCGGCGACGGGGCGGCACGGAGTCGTTGACGCTGCTATCTCCAGAAGATCGACATCGCTGTTGTTGTGCCGATGATTTGTGTTCATTTACGGGTGGCCGGTGGGTTTTTGCGGCGGTGATTTCGCCATTGAAGAGCGTCTTTGCGTGACCGTGTGGCCACACGACGTGAACTGAATGGACGATGCGTGATGTTTGAACAGATCATGCAGAGTTCGCGTTCGCCGACGAACCTCATGCGTTTCTCATCCTTTCAATCCTGCCTGGATAGGCTCATTTCGCGCAGGGATTAGCGAAACTGTAGGATTTATAAAATTTTTAAGAAAGACCAGGTTGTGGAACTCGTTTTTGCTCCGTGTAATAACAGTTTGTTTGAGCATTCCAGTGGAGGATAAGAGTCTCGCCGCGATCGTTACGAAAAGCTGGAAAATTTGAAGCCAGCCATCATTAGTAATTTGTTGCCTCACCTGTTTCGAAAATCATAGTTATTCCATATTCATTTATTCATTTGTTTACTACTTTTCTTAAGTGAAATGCGTGAGAGTTGGAAGAACATAGAGACACATTTCACCGAAATAGTCATTTTCAAATCATCTATGACTCGAGTAATTTTGACGACATAATACGCTTGAACTGGCCGAAAGATGGTGTAGTTATGATATACTTGGTTAGTTTTACGTATGCCGCTACAGCTCAGGGAAACAATTGGATCTAAGCATAGTTTTACCATACGGCTCTTGGTATGTTATAGTAATCAAGTCCTCCTATACGTATCATTAACTTGCGAGTGAAATTGTTCTGAATCTTTTCTATTGCATGAATCTCTTTTCTCTTACAATTACATAGTTGGGTAAGAAATCATTGTGCTAGACTCAAGTATTGGTCCTATCTACGTTTTATATGCTTGCGTCAAAACAGTTTTGTGAGATTTAGATATGTTGAGTGTGGATGCAAATCCATCATTTTACCTGACGTATAGACGTATTCCTCGTCATGCTGGAAGTGAGCCAACGTGGCAATACTTACACTTAGCAGTTTGGAAATTGGATCGCGTCCAATGCGCAATATTGTTCAAATATACAATATGTGCTTCTGCTCGCTCCAGTTGATATATGGCACCCTATCTGTATGTGGTCTAAAGTTACGTCGAAACGACGTCGAAAGAGGACTGCAAGTGTAGTGAAGTTCGAATTTGTGCTCTGAGCTCTCGAACGTCACTGCCTTACTTCTTTTTGCACCGATGGTTCTTCAAACTCAACTTTGAACTATAGCTCATGAACAAGAAAGCAATCATGAACAAAACAGTACAGTGCGTATCAAAACTATGAATCCACCCGTAGTAGATGAATACCTTGGCTCATTCTAGTTCCTCGTCTCATTCTGGCAATCAGATAAACACACATGATCTACTCCGAAGTGGATACTTGATTTTGATTCAAACGAATATAGCTAGCATCTTTCCTGTGGGAAAACATGGTGAAACCGGTGAAAATATTTCTATGAGAGGTTGCTGTACTTACTGAATCGAAAAGAACTGGTCCCGTCTCAATCGGATGTTTCGAAGCTTTGTTGCCGATGGTTTCAGGGTGGATACTTAATTTTGATACCTAGTGGAGAAGGCCTACAGGTCGAGTTGACATGGAGGACATTAGGGTTTGCCAGGGCGGCGGTAGTGTAGAATTCTCCTGTCCTCTTTCGGCCCACACGTGATAGCAGATAGAATGTTCAGGCAACGATATAATACTCAGGCAAGACGTAGCCCGATACTTGACATGACTTTATTGAAGGTCGTGATTGTCGCGACACTTCCACATAGTGTCGAAGCTTCTCAATTACATTGCTAACAGAGAGTGGTTGCATAGATGAATAACGGAGGCCAGAACCTTGCATACTTCATTACCGACTGTACATGTTTATCATTCAGCTACTTTGTGTTCCCACTACTGCTACAAATATTTGGCTTCTTCACATGATTAAGTATAGGCACACTTCAATGTACTGCTGTGTCAAAATCCGCGCACTACGGGTCTTTGTTAAAGACTATAATCATGTGTACTGTTAATTTGTCTAGCATTCTGTCTCAACAAGACAGTCCATTCTTCTCGCTGGCTTGCTTGCTCATCGTCTTTTTTTGTGGAGGAAATGCGGAAAGCCAAAGGAAAACTGGATATCTCACGTTCGGCGACGACGACGGCTTAGTCGACGGCAGCCCAGCCGGCGGCGGCGGAGGCGGCGACGCCGGCGCAACGGTTTCTGGCGACTTCTTGCATTTTGAGTGCATCACCGGCAAAAAATCTTAACGAAACTGGTTCCGTAGTTGATTCAAGGGTTCATACATACTAGCACAGCACAAACACATGTGTTCTCACACATTGTTTGCATTTCGTATTTCGCATCGTGTATGTTCCAGAACTTTAGTGCTTTGTCGTGAGGCTATTAGGGCTGTGTACAGGTAGTCCTTTCTCTCTCCTTTATTGTGGATTTGCTTTATTTATCTATTGGTTGAATTTTCAACACTGCATCGTTCTCGATGGGTTGAAGGTGGCCCAATTTTTATGATTACTACCAAAGCAAGCACCTCCTCCGGCATTCATATTCGCCTGATTTCTGCTGGACCACGGCGAGTAATCAACGTGAGAGATGAACCAGCCGATGTCTCAACAAAGGTTGACCAGCGGATGAATAAGAATAGCCTAGCCGTTGTGCTTGAGCGAGTTTAGATAATATTATGACTTATATAATAATGAATGTCATCAATTCATTTTGCTTATCTTATTGTCCATCCTTGGATTCCATTATGAAATCCGAAAAGCCTTGAAGGCTTTCTTTGCTGGGGTGCTTGGTCCACGATCCAGAATTGTGCGTCTCACATTAAAGTCGTTTCCTTTGAAGTCTTCACGTCTATGTTTTCCAAGTGGCTTCATCAAACTCGGCCTTTTTTGAAGCTTCAAGGATAGGGCTTCAAGGATGTTCATTTATTAGAACATACGGAGATGGGTCTCATTAATAGAAGTCTTATGAGAGTTTAGCTGTTCAATTTCATAAATGACTTCCTTTATGCAATCTCCATTTCTGATAAATGGTATTTTTGTTTCTAAAAGTGAAATCTCAAAAAGTAAAGTTTGTGTTTTCAGTTTTTGCCAGGTAAGACAAACCTCCACCCAAAGGCCTCAGCCGCAATGCTGGCAAAATTTCCACCGAATCGTTCCCACTCCAGGGAGCCTATGCCTGGATTTTTAGGTCATCTTTCGCTTCTCTGATTCCCTTTAGTTTCTAAAATCCTTTTCTGGGTCATATTACTGTTGAATGCTTCCATTACTCATTTCCTTCTTCTTTTCACTTTTGTCTGTGCTATTAGTGGCCAGCAACAAGAACAGCGATCAGGCCCCAGCACAGGTCTACCCAGGAGCAAGCTGGGCTTCGTAAAAAGGTCGAAAAGCAAAGGGGGCTTTACAGTTTCAGTACAGTTTTATTACAATCCAGTAATTTGAATTTTGACCTCTTCCACTGTTTTTCCTGGCGATTTCCACCACTCTTATCTTTAAAGGGGAGGGGTTTTCGATAATTTTTGGTTTTTCAAAGGTGGCTTCGTTTTTATTTTGGCCTGGGGAAGACCTCGTGCCAGTGTCTGGAAGCGATTAATGGACCTACATGACCTGCAACTCTGAGCCAATATTTAGGCTTTTCTATCCCTATAGCTGAGCCTGTGGCCATCTCCTCTCCGGGCTGATTTCTCCTCTAGATAATCTTCCACGTTTCCGTCACATCTGTGTCATGTCAAATGATTTTCAAAGATGCATGTTTGATGTCATTTTGATGTACACAGTACGATTTTTTTTCGTTTTTACGACATATCCTCCATGTAGAATCCAAGTTTGAAATTCAAGTTTTTTCCCTTCAAACAAATGTATTTTTATAACAAAATCTTATTGGTTTCCAATTCCTCTGTGTTTTCAAGTTCTGAATAATTTCTTCCTTAAAGTGAACGCGATCCTCAAAAAACAGGTCCTCTTCAATGCATTACTTCCTTCTCACTATATGTATGCACACAAAGGAGTACGCTATTACTTCTAATACGGCTCTTCAAAGGGCGTTGGTTCTTTGACGTCGTTCGATCATCATTCAAAGGTGTTAAAAGCACGAATCCAGAAAAGTTCTTGTTCATATTTTACTACTCTCTTCTTCTGTTAATTCCGGCAGTGCAAGAATCGCGATGTCTAGCTGCAGCTACTACTACTTATCCAGATTTTTCTCTTTTTTCAGTTCTTCAGAATTTATTGCACCTGTCCTTGCTTTCAGAACCCTAAGGCTTGAATTTTCTAGACAAATACATTTTTACATCCTCAATTTTTTACGGATCCTCGACCTTTCACCGTACTTTTGTGCATTTCATTCTTTTTTCCTTCAAATGTAAAAGCAGCGCGTCGATGTTGGATCATTTGATTAGTTTTCGGCACTTGGGGAATACAAAATCGATGACAAATGAGCCATGCGTACAGCGGCATCATAAATTCCTCTCTTCTATATAAATATTTTTATTTTTTCTTCATTTTGCTGTATTTGCACCACTCCGGTCCTTGCTTTCCATATTCGATCGAAATCATGTCCGTTGTACCTCTATCATTATGGAGCACCAGAAAAAGTTTCATGAGTGCAGCGATAGCCTTGGTTTTTTTTTTCTCGTGGCGAGCGCTGGCAGACGCATAGACTCCATCAGGGTTTTTATGCGTAAATGCTGGTTATTCCATCGTATGTATATGACTTTCATGGGAAAAATATGAGGGAAGGATCGGACTATCGTTCGTTAGAGGTATATTTACTACAATATCCAATTTTCAATTTAGCTGAGCTCGAATATTCGAATGTCTGATGTACAGCGTAAATGAGGAGATGTTTTGTCGGTTTTAAAAATCGTAGTTACTCCATAAACTGGGTGTCGGTTTAGAATCTATAATTTACCCTATGCTTATCCATTGTCTTTGGTACGGACGCATCACAGACTCTACCCAGGGTAGATTTGTTGATGCCAACGTTAACGATGGGTGAATTTGGGTTTTTTCAACACGTTTATCATCATTGACGTTATCCAGGGTAAATTTGTTGATGCCAGTGTTAACGACGGGTAAATTTAAGTGGCTTCAGCATGTGTATCATCACTAACGTTACCCAGAGTAAATTTGTCACGCCAGTGTTAACGACGGGTAAATTTACTTGGTTGATACTAACGTTACCCAGGGCAAATTTGTTGATGCCAGTGTTAACACTGGGTGAATTTAGGTTGTTTCAACACGATTATCATCGCTGGTGTTACCCAGGGTAAAATGTCGACGACGATGTTAACAATGGGTAAATTTGTATGGTTTCAACACGTTTATCATCACTGGCGTTACCCAGGGTGAATTTGTTGACGCTGGTGTTAGCAAATGGTAAATTTGGGTGGCTTTACAACGTTTGCCTTGGAGAAATTTCAATGACGCTCCTTTACCATGTGGACAAACCTACAACAACATAGCAGGATTTACCCCGTTGATCTTCAAACTTGGGCAACACGTTTATTTTTTTTTTTGGATTTTTCGCGATTTGAAGCTTTTTTTTTAAATTGCTTCGTTCACGTGACGAACTTGTCGGAACCACAGATAGGGGCACAGCAAAAATCAAGCAAAAATTTGGGAACACAGCTATTTCCACGCAAAAGAATTCCACTCATTGTGAGTCCGAAGCGCAGAACTTGTGAATCCCGGGCATATTTCATTTCCTGGATTCCCTAGTTATAAATCGGTGGCTGAATTTATGATCGTTCCCGGGGAGATCCTGACCTATCCGCCTTTTCGAAATCGTTAAATTCTTCGGACAAGAAGGAGATGCTTTGTTTGGGTAACTGGTCTCATATAGCGAGGGCAAATAGTGGTAAAAATACCAAGATATATCAAATTATGACTGAGAAATTAGTCACTCAACATAGCCGGGAAATTTCAGACCTTCCCGGGAACGTTCATGAATTCCAACACGGGTGAAACAATGAAAACCTATGCTTTTAGTTGTGTACAACTGCAGCTTCTCCACCGCTTTGTGTATAAACCGCTCACCTAATGGACCTACACCTAAGTGCTTTTCCCGCATTCCTCGCGCTCACGTTCTTCACCCGTGCCGCGCCAAGAAATCTGATCCCACATTTCGGAGCCTGTGCGCATTGTTCACTTCCTATTTGTCAACCAGAAGGTCCCGTTGCTTCCGCGCGCTCGCGCGACTCGCCTCGGCCACTTGTCAGGTAGTCCTCAGAAGCTCATTAGAGCCATTGCGCTTGTGTCTATGCTTCTATCGGCAATTATCCTGATGAGTTATTCTCGTGGACAGCGGGGATCCACATCCACCCAGACTTATGAGTTTTAAGTTCGCGCACTATCGAGTTCTCCTTAATTTGACTATTCGTGCCAGGAATGGAGTCCACAATAGCCTAGGCCAGGGATAATTCCTGGCTGTATCCACTGTCCCATCAGCAACTGCCGACTCTGCAAGAATTATTGGTGATCATGGTATCGTTAATCATCCGCTCGACGAGGAAGCTGACCACTGCAGCATCTGTGACCCAATTTTTGCTGAGTTTGTGTGAGGACACGATGGCATTTCATATCTGCCCTTAACCTTTAGGCTTCCAACACGCATATGTTACGCTTCTTTGATTGTTTTCAAGGTCGTAGCTCACAAAAAATGTTTGTTAAGCTGTTATCCTTGTGCTAATTTTAAAATTAGCTGCAGAAAAACTGTTCGAGGCGCCTCCATTTATGACATTCTGCTTCCATTGTTAAGGTCACCAGCATATGGTTTTTGGGCACGTAAGCATCATTGAAACTACCAGTGGTAGACATATTATCCTAAACAAACTTACCCTTTACATCGCATCCATCAACATGTTCACCCATACTTGACCTTGCATGTATCCAGCATGGTAATCTTACCCGTGGGTGTGACATTATCCATCCATCTAGACCTTAGAGCCAGCTTTTTACTTTACTTTCTGTTAAAAAGAAAAGTCAAGAGTTTAGCAATAAGTATATTGATGTCTTGTCTTCACTTTGCTCGAATTCATTAAGAAACAGTATTATAGGCTTGAGGAGTGCAGCAGGTAGATGGTAGAAGACTAATAGAAAAATCACCCTTAGGTGCCTTAAAACTACTAAAGCAGAGAGCATAGTAACATGGTGATGAAGACGGGCAAGATCCTCAGTGAGATTTCCTCTTCCTCAAATTTCCCTACGTACTTTGTGCCTTACTGGTTTCAAAAGAATCCATAACGTCCATGAATGGAGCTGAATCTCTTAATGGGGTAGGTATGGATCCTGAACTTTATTCGTTACATTGAAATGAATAAGTAAACTAAATATACATCCAGGAAGACGCATAGTTCTGCAGCCAGATATTCTCAGCTATAGTACTGGAAATTGTGAACTTCCTCGTCCGTCGTTGCAAATCTGTGTTCCGAAAAAAAAACCAGGAACTTCTCAATCTATTTCCCGCCTTTTCCACCTAAATGCAGTTGCGCTGCTACGTATTCATTAGTGGAGAGGAGAAATAAAACTCTACATAGTCTCTACTCTACATAAAGCTCAAACGAATATTTATGTCCACCCTCGAAAAGGAATAAATGGGGAATGTGTATTTTTTACTTTATATCTGTAATGTGTTATTTTGCACGGGTTGGTTGCAAGGCTTGATATGGCTCGTTCTTGTAGTTTAAGAAATGATAGTATGTTTTCCGCTAATCTCTTTTTATACAAAGCTTTTCACAACCATCCCACGCTCCATTCCCAAAAAAAAAAACCGAGTTCCCAGTTAGAGCAGTCTGCATGGAATTTTCCAACTTTGGCAGATTCTCATCTTGAAGAATTACGTGCAGTAGTCGAAATCAGAGCGGATCGTGCACTGTTGTTTTTTGTTGTTTTTTGTTTTTTTTTCTTGCGATAGCAATATTGTGAGGTTACTCTGGGCAAAACAACTTGGTAAATTTAAAGAGTCTTTGTAAATAATCTGGTTTCGGGCCAAGCTTTGCGATGACATCAAACCATGACTGAAGCACGGCCGCATGCATCATTTAGACCACACAGGGTAAACGTACTAACACTTCAGAGTCTGCAATTCGATAGAACGGGCATCAGCAGGTTTGTACTGGGTAAGATGCTCCAGATTGACAGCTAGGTTTAACCTATGGTCCATGTTATTCAATGGCACACAGATTAAGTGCTATTGTTAACGAAGGCAGTTAAGCTCTTCTTCCTCACCGACTCGATCTTAGACCTCAGGATCTCATACTAGATCCAAGATCCAATAGTTCCAAGAGCGCATGTAAATCGTGGCTCTGCAGTTTATCCGTTGCCCCTCACGAACATCCTTTTATTTCAAACCGCTTTTGAACTTTTAGCTCTTCACGACCTTCAATAATCCATAAAAAACCTGTTAATGGAGAGAGCTAATTCGTGCGAGAGTTGAAAAAATGAGAAGGAATCTGTTTCCGGCGATTCGCGGCAGCAAATCGGCTCATTTGCTGAAGGAATTCTAACACAGACGGGATTTCCCCAAGTGGAATAATAAATTTTTGGGAGAAGAAACAACGCGACGCATTTGTTTGGGCAATTTCTAGGACGAAACCCGTCCTGGAGTTTTTTGGATTGATCCTGGGATCGTATTGCGGTGCATTTTTATCGGCTTCGTACCTTTTGCCTCATTGAACGTCGCTGGCCGTACACAACGGTCACTTATCAGGTCAGTAGTGAATTTCTCGCCTAATGGTCACATCACTCGCGATCCTCGCACCTCCCCCATCCAGACGCAATTTCTCCGTTTTTCCGTCGTCATCGCTTCTGACGCCTCCGCCACCGGCACGCTGTCGCGCAATTGCCCAGCTCGTTTCAAAGACGTTCGAATCCTCTCGCCGTTGCACATTTCAAGGCTTCGCAGCCGCTTTTTGCGCACGTTACGTTCGTGTCTGCGCGCGCGCGGCGCGCTATCCACTTTGCGGTCAATTCTCCAGGAAGATAGCACCGCGCGCATCTGATGCGCCCCACGCAGCGGCATCGGCCCTCATTCCACACCTGAGTTGTTGCTGTCCTCGGAATGAACTCTGTGCTGGTGGCCAGGCCATTTCTGACACCTATGACACCTTTTTTTCGCGTGTCCTCTATTACCCGTACTCACCCCGCCAGCAATAAGTGCAGTAAATTAAGTGCACTCCCCTCCGTACCGTTCACTTTTCCCGCGGTTAGCTATTGTCACTCAATCAACGGCGGCAAAAACCACATGAACTGTACGGGGTGAAATGGAAGAACCGGTGGTTGAACCGAGTTTTTTCCCGAATGCCAGTTAGTTCCACCTCGACTCTCGGCTTTTTCGCCAGCCATCTGTAGCAATCCAGCGATCTTGCAGCGCCTATGTCTGTGGAACAAACGCGCTTCAACTGCGTAAATGTACACGAAGCGCGAGGAGGTTGTTTAACCGTTAGCAAGTGGCTTTTGACACCTCTTCTTCATCGTGGAACTAACGTCTTTGTTGATGCCTTATAAGGATTGCGGTGGAAGTGCGTGGAATCCGCGAAATTCCAGTGTTCCTTTCGCTGTCACACATAAATCCAAAAACTAGGCATAAAGTAGTGCTCTACAGGACTAAATGTCTTTCTTTCCATTATGAAAACCCTGCATTCGCTATTATTATTCTGCGCTGGTGTGTTTTCCAGTATAGTCTTGCACCAACACTTATTTTATTTATTTCCTGATCTAGAAATCCTTGGTCTTGAATTAAAATTTTTTGGCAGTAGAATGAGATAGAATGTTTTGCTACTTTTCAACTATAAATATCCACATCAGGTTCCATCTATACAGAGTAATAATGTGGTTGCACAAAAGACTGCAAACCTTGGTGCAACTTTCGGACCAAACGAGCGTAATAATTGTTTTTTTTGGATTTTACTATCTTTTTCAGCAAAAAAAAAAACTTCGCGTAGTTACTTTATCATGCATACAGTGCCGGCCAAAATTATACAGCCTTTTCAACTTTCCTCCATAATTTTTGTTAACGTAAATCTTGACTTAACGTGAAGCCTTGAAGTTCAAATTTTTGTGATAGTTGTAGAGATTCGTTGAAGTTAAATATTTGAACTTTGGGGCTTTACGTTATGCCGAACTTTGCGTTAACAGAGGTTATGGAGGAAAGTTGAAGAGGCTACATAATTTTGGCCGGCACTGTATATTACATTCATCCATTAAAGATAACACACACACGATACACATTTTATCAAGTCTTATCGTTCAATCATGAAGTTGTTGTTGATTTTGTTTACTATGCTCACTAAAATACTATGTGTTTTATTGTATTGCCACACATCTCATAATAGTGTTGTTCTCTTTTCGAGGAAACTCCTGACAACTTACTTGGATGCCTTTTTTCTCTTTTTTTCTCGGATTTCTTCCTTTTTTTACTCCTCCTATTTTATTTAAAGTACTTGACCAGCTGTTCACTCGTCTCCCTTCTGAGTTACATTTTCCACAATTAGAGAGAGAGATCAGCAAGATTTTGAGGCTAATTCCTTGGAAACAGCGTCGCTTTCAAGAGTCACAGTTATCCCACGTCCTGGGTATCAATGCGGAACCACTGGTTTCCCTGATGCTTGATCATAGTCTTTATCGTGGTGAATTCGCCCCTAACCGCAGGACTTGGATAACTCTTGGACCAGAAACTCGACCAAGTTTTTAGATTTCTGGGATCTACTGGGTATGCATACCACATATCAGTGACATGAAAAAGCACGTTTTTTCTTTGGGTTAACATTTCTGTAAAGGAAAGCGACCTAAGGTTCAAACCTAACCTTCTTTTTTTCTCCTCCTTTTTGTTGCTTTCCTCTGAGATGAATAGGCTTTCTTGCTAGAGTCTCGTATGAATTGAATCGCGTCAATCACTCTCACGTGTATTTTTCTGTCGTTCTCATCTGTTATTTCTCGTATGGTCGTTCTGTTTTTCCGTTGACATTCGTTCTAACAATTACATACATTCATTCCAGATTTTAGGCCAGAACTATGTGAGCCATGATCTCGCCCTCCAAGAGTGAACTAGCACGGCTTTTCCCGACTGAGGTGCGTGACTCGACGTTTATTTCTCAAAATTCAAACATTATGAGAGGTAGCAAAGAAACCCTTCGTACAGAAGGTCACGTGAAAACATTGGAAACACAGATATAATAGAATTTGAGAAATTCAAACAAGCTAGTAATCCTGGAATAACTCAATTGAGTATGTACGTGAGCCAGTTGCGGTAATTAGGTTGGTTCAGAGGTCTTGCATCGAATCCCACGCATTTTTTTCAAATAACCATAACATTATTCTTCATGGATGGAATTTGATTTGCCAATCGTTGAATATAAGAGGTAGAGCATTCTACCATATTCTATTGATAAGGAATGAAATTCAAGACCAAAAAATCTATATCGAAAAACAAATGTCGGTGAAAAACTTCCGGACCAATCTAATAAGCAAGAAGGGGCTAGTAAGTTGCCCCTTTCCTTTCTGCTCTTCTTCCTCACTTCGCAGAGTACTCTGGAAGATTGCTTTCGTTGCAATGCGATAATTGTATGCATGCAAATTCTCGAAGGTCATGCGGATAACTGAAACGTGGAAAAAAGAGCGGCTCAGATTCATTAGCGTCCTTCAATTTCGAGGTCGAAAAAAATTGAGCCGCCGTCGCGGAGGAGGAGACGCGGCTAACGGACGCGGGTGGCCCCTCTAATGCTGAAGCCGAAGAGTACTTCTTTGATGGGCTCAAACGTTCAGTCTCGTAGAGCCTTCGCAAAATGGACTAGTGGAATTTTTAATTTTTTTTTTGATTTCGTTTGAATGCACCCGAGGGTGCTCCATAGAAAAAAACTAAAAATTATCCTCACCGATATGCAGGAAAAAGCAAAAGAAAACATTGCAAACATATGACTGACTAAGAAAAAAAAACGCATGAAACCGCCAAATGAAAAAAACTACGCATGATTAAATTTTCTCTTTATTTAATTTTTGGCTAGTTTGAGAGATTGGGCAAAAACGGCTGATTTATGACAAATTTCATCCAATCCAAGACCGTTGCGTGGAACTACCAGGTGCGATGAGCAAAACTTCTGGAACACACTCCATCCAAAAGACACAGTCACAGGTTTCTCCGATAACTTCCAGTAATTGTGTGTATTGCAACGGTTACTCGTTTGATGCGACTCCGCTAGCAGTGCATTATCAATCACATAAAAAATGGCCAACTGCACTGGGTTTCACATTAATGTAAGAGGCAAGGATACTGAACTGGTTTGGAAACTTGTCTGTAGTGAGAGCGCTAGTGAGGTTCTTTTCGGCCACAAAAGTAACTGCGATTCGACTTAAGAACGCTAAATGAGCTTTCAATGGGATAGCTGTGGAAATTGTTGCTAACGGGAGATGAGTAAAGCGGAACCTAGCGGTCTCTCCCTCGGAATGCATATCCTGCAAGGGGAACTGTGCTGACCCAAGTCGATCATGGCTTCAGCAAATCCATAAAGGGTTTTTGAGAGGTAGGAGTGTTAATGAGAGGTGTTATGACACCAACGACCTTAACGACCTTAGCAACGAGGCCTTTATACAAGATGGCTCCACTGCTTAGAACCAAAGAACCCGTTCTCACCCTTTTGTGATTCTACCCTGTCTAAAGCTTCAGTCCAAATCTCCGAAAAAAATTGATGAGGGATAAGGGGAATTTATCCGAGATCTGAGCAGAAACCTCGGAGCTTGCCAAAACTCATGGGAAATTTCCTGGATAACGAGCAGTTTCCCCGTTGGCTCACTTCCAAACTTGTCGCCTTCCAATTTAGTTTAAACCTTAGGAAAGAGTAAGCGGGAATCCCGGGCC
Source organism: Ancylostoma ceylanicum (assembly GCA_000688135.1). Taxonomy (NCBI): domain Eukaryota; kingdom Metazoa; phylum Nematoda; class Chromadorea; order Rhabditida; family Ancylostomatidae; genus Ancylostoma; species Ancylostoma ceylanicum. Next base: position 243,056 of record JARK01001561.1, read on the forward strand.
ACGTTCTGGTTCCAGTGTGATGCACACATCGGCTAAAATCAGACGCCTCAACAATAATCGTCACACGTCGTTGAACTCGTGACCGACGGCGTCAGAACGGTTTTGTGCTAGAGCGTTAACACTTCCGCTCATCGATTCGTCCAGCAAATGGGGTTCTTAGAATGGATTATCACTGGGAACGTGGGGGAAGGTGAATATATCTAAAACACCTCAGTAGAGAAACGCTATTTTGTCTGTTTTCACGAGGAACACTATTCTTGGTTGATAGCAATCCGCTTAAATTCCAGTAGAATCCGCTTATTTTTCGCGCGAAGTTCGCGTAAATTTCAGCAGAATTTGCTTACTTTCTGGTGAATTGCGTGTATTTTTCACACAAATTCGGGAATTTTCTCGGAGAAAAATGTGCGGAACCTGCTCAGAAACGCACTGATTCTGCTAGAATTTTTTCACCTTAGCAGGTGCATCAGGAGCGCGAACAAGGCTTTCATCAAGCGCTCAGCAATTTGAAGGTGTCAAAACAGCTAACAAGCACCTTCCGAATCCTGCACGTCGCTAGAGCAACAGAATTGAGAAGACCGTATTGAACCAAATGTGGTAGCACAACATTGATCAAGTATCCTTCTCTCGTTAGGGTATAGACGAGGTTCGAAATTGCGAGTTCATTTGAATTAATAAATGAATATTCATTTGAATTTGTGCTCTAGTTAGCATTTGATCCGTAAGTCAAGGAATTGGTGAGAAACGACAATAAATTCACGAGATGGTCCGAAAAGAAGAAAAGAAAAAGGAAGCTAAAAGAATTTTCCAGAAGCGTTAAGTTAATATGTATGTGTCGAAATTCGTGAAAAAGTAGAGAATCAATTTTGCTGCATCGTCATTTGCTGACACCAGTTTTTTTTCCACAATTTGTGTGCCGATAACCTATGAATCCGTGCCCATCTCAGCAGGTTACGCGCAATGAGCCGTACTCTTGCAATTCCAGTAAAATTCAAACCGGTGAATGTTGTCTGTTCGATCGCTTCACAACCAGCGACAATTGGGGGGGGGGGGGGGGGGG
>JARK01001561.1:258754-285397 GCA_000688135.1 Ancylostoma ceylanicum
GGGGGGGGGGGGGGGGGGGGGGATGTTCTAGGTCAATCTGCCCGCTCGCTTTCGCCGGTAGCAGCGACAGTTCTCACTGTCGCGCCGCGCACTTTCGCCGTCGTCGTCGACCTAATAATAATCTTCTCCGAAATGCTAATCATTCAGTTACAAATCTCCATCACTCTGCACACTCTTCGCTTAGCTCACTCTTCCCATGGTCTCTTTTTCCACCGCCTCTCCAGTCTCGTCACATTCTCTCGTCGCGTATTTGTCGTGTGATCTCACACGATGCAAAACCAGCTCAAATCGTGCGCTTTTGCCCGCTCCCCGTCCGCGCTCCCAGTTATTCAGCGCGCCAACCTACTGTAACTAGTTACAAGCTACTACCTGTTCATACTGCAGCCGTCTGTTCATCGACGTCGTTTAATTCGCTTCTTTACATTCGTTCGACGCTTCTGAAGTATTTATATCCACCCTCTGCAGATCCACTGATTCTATGTCTGATTAGCGCGATTCTTTGGTGCTAATATTGGTGCACATACATAGTCAGCGTGAGTGAAGTGTGTGAACTCGTCCACAAAGAGGAGGATGGGTGAAGTGTTTCTGAATCCGGTGTTTGACTCTTCGGATTCCGACTCCGAGTTGTCGTATTCGAGCCGATATCGATCCGTATCGCATCATTCGCTACCGCATCCACGCACCAGATACTGGCCTCGTGCTTCGTCTACTGGTGAGTTACCAGCCAGGAAAGTAACTGATATGGGGCTGTGTTACCTGAAAGCACTTTGTTTTCACTTTGATTGCTTGAACTATGGAGTAGCATGGTATAAATTTTGCTGGAAAGGGCAAACTTTTTAGTCATTCCTGGTAAAGTATTACATTTACATACGTGTCTTTCCTTCCAGTAATTTATTCCTTATTCCATTAGCTACGGTTACAAGCTCAATTTTCCCCCGTAGCGATTTAATATTGCAATTCTGCTAGCCCTAGCAACAGCGCTAATGCTTGGAAACATACATAGCTACTTGAGAAAGATCAATTTTTGCAAATTTATGCATTTGCACTTTAGGATACATCTTGGAACCTTGTTTTTTGAAGATTTCTTTCAGAAAAGCAGATTCTCCTAGACTTTGGGAAGTCACAAACGACAATATTTGTTACTAGAGCTTAGTACTCTGGAAAAATGTTTAGCATTCCAGGATATCTGCTTCAATGTATCTATTATACATCTGGCATCTGCTTCGGAAATTCAGGGTATTTTTTTCGTAATAAATCGAAACAATTCCTCCAAAGAAAGCATAGAAACATGTGAAAAAACTCGTTTCAAGCCTGGGTTCTTTCACTTTCCAGAATGAACTCCGAATTTTTCAATTTTACATAATTGTTTCTGGTTATGGTTCTTTCAAAACCTGGGTATATTTTCCAATTTTCTACTCGAAACACACTTACCGGATATTTCGAAGTAAATTTTCCACCGTTATCTGAATGAATTCTAGCTAGAATACGCTGTAGCGTTTCTTCCTGTCCCCACTTTTCCCACGTATGCACTCCCCGTCCTCCAGTCATCAGAACCCTTCTCCCTATGGCACGTTGTCTAATCGCACCTGAAACTTGCTTGACCCAGAGCTTGTTGACAACTTGCTTTCTTCTTTTCCTGTCGACGAGGCGACCACTCTGCGAATTGCCGACAAGCTTTAGGCCTGCAACTTGTCGACAAGAATGCGAAAGCAAGATGCTTACAAACTTCGAGCAACTTTCAGATGCGATCAAACCACATGTTCAGGGAGGTTTTGAGTAATTTTAACCCTATATCTTTTTCGAAGTGGTAAGTTCGGGAACATCACCTTATAAAACTCAGAATCACCCTCATTTCTCAGGGAAACTAACATTCTGGTGAAGAAAAACGACTCAATAAGAGTTTCTCCACCAAAAAGGATACATATTATCTAGGTGTTAAACTTATTCAGGTGTTAATGGGGTATTTGGTGCTTGGATTTGTTAGTCTTACTCTTTGTTTTGCACTGGATCATAACCGGTTAAGCATCACCTTGAAAATTCCCATGAAACTCTCATAGATGGATGTAGCGAGCACTCTTCTTTCTACTACGTATTATAAGCTAACCCCGTAACCCTGTATGGAATCAATAAACCCGGGGAGTGTGTTAAAGAATGGTGAGGATGTTGTGATATCCACTATCATTAGTTTTCGGCTGATGGATAATTTCCATATTTTCAATAAATCAATCGCAAAGTTAAAAAGAGAAATAGCAAATCATTCACACAGATATAAAAATGGCTCTAAAAATTTGTTCTGGTTCAATTTTTGGTGTCGTGATACGATTATTCATGAATTCTTTTCAATAGTATGTAGTAATAGTAATTGTTTGTTAAGTTTTTGGTACAAAATTACATGTAAGTTTAGGTTTTCTAGGTTTGGTAAATCTTTTTTGGATTTTTTTAATCTTGGGAGTGTTTTCACTTGACTGTGAATCCATTAAGTACTACTATTTCAGTATCCTCTACCTATTCAACCGTTGGCCTACTACAGCTGATAGGCCCAGATTTACGTCAGTCTCTCTCTGGACTCCTTATACCATCAGAAGCGATAGTGTTGGAATCGATCGTTGGCAAGGGTAAGTAGTCTTCAGCTGGCCCCGCTTGTGCATGTGTTTGTGTTTATTTTTTCCATGTGATCTCAAAAGCCTAGTCATCCTGGCCTGTCCGCGCGACCGATCGCTCGCTGGCTGCTGCCCGGACAGAGCGCGAGACTCTTAAGTGGTTCCCTCTCACCAGCACCGTCCAAGCGGCACATACGTACGTTCAAATGCGTCATTCAAGCGCTGGTGTTCAACTGCGTGTGCGGGTTATTCGCTGCTGAAGTTGTTTTCTGACCAGTCGTACCCTTGGGGAGGGTATTTTGCGAGTTCCATGCATACATACATAGTCTAGTGGTTTGAAATGCCTTGCTGACTTCGTTTGAAAGAGCGGACCTGCGCCGGGGGCCGGTTTTGACCCGGAAAACAGGCAGGGCGAAGCAGAGTTGTTATTCGGAACGGGCCGTGGGCAACCAGCGAGAGGGTAAACGCTGTGCTGTCCTCCGGAAGACCTTCTGACAGCTCGCCATCCGTCTCGACATGCATAACCCGTGTGCATTCGACAGCAGGCAGCACTTGTGTGTTAGCACAACGCTGGCGCATTCAGTCTTCTACTGCCAGTCTCAGTCACTCGGCAAACAGGGGAGCAGCCAACGACGGCACTGTGAAAGCAGCGATCGTTTCCGCAGCGATCAGCTGAATGCCTTTCAGATCAATGTTCGGGGCAATGCGCGTCTCGAACTGCCTTTGTTTGTCTACTCGGGGATTTCAAGACCCAGCGGTGTTTCCTTGGCGCTAAGCCTATTGATTGACAGGGAAGTAAAGTAAATTCAGGAACAAGTCCAGTGGAACTCATACTTTTTTACCTTCACTGCGAAGAACGACGGATGTCCTCGCTGATTCTATGAGAGCATACACATCATTTTATTTTCATAGTGCATGTTCCTGTAGCATGATCCATGCTTATCCCTTGGGATCTTTTTGTTAACCCGCTCCTTTTAATATAGACGAGTTTTCTAAAAAATACGGTCCCGGTCAATCATTTTTGCATCAAAGTATATCCTCCTGCCACAACGCACCACCTCTGCGTCGCGGCAGCTCAGTTGAGCCCTGTACTTGCCGGTATTGAAGTATTGCTTGTGTTTTTTTACAATTTTTGGACAGGAAGCAGGCACACAAGAAAAAACGGTCAAAATATAAGCAAAGTATCAACAGCGCCCGGTTCCTATATCGTGCCGCGCCGCATAGGCGTTGCGTCGCGGCAGAGCAGTTGAGCGGTATTCTGTGGTGCAAGGATGATTGACCGACTCATTACATTTTATCCGAGTGATTCATGAAGGTAGACAGTATTTAGCGGCGAAAGTTGTGGAATTGATAATCCGGGATGGGGTTCACTCTGAATGATATTTTCCTTTTTCTTTGGATTTTGTGTCCTTTTGGGAAACATGGAACCCTTCCGGGAGCGCTCACGGATCCCGCCGTTGGTGGAATCTTGCAATGTCGGATCAGGGAAACGAAGAATACGGAATTACTGAAAATAGAGATCCTAGTTCTTGGAAATTCTTAGATTTCCTTGCATCCTATGGATACAGCAATGAATTTTATTCTGGTGTAATCCATCCTTTAGAAGTAACGGGCGGGGCCTCTTTGGTGCGATTGCTCCGTTCTAACTCCCCTCCCCACCCTTCACTGTCGTCTTCAGCACGTTCGAGCAAGTACCATACGTACAGAAAAGGTGGTTCAAGACCAGAAGAGAGCTCTTACGCTATAGTACCAATCGATAACGAGAGTGTCCTAAAATGTGCGGATGCGCAGACCGTCAGAGTGCTATTATGCTAACGGGGTGCAGCGGCAAGCCCAGATATGCCGAAATCTACAATTTGTGTTGAAAATACTTAATATAGGCCAGGGACTAGTGGATCCCTATGGTGCAGGATGTGGTTTTGGAATGCACCAATCTCAAATCAGCAACACCGCCCCCATTTTCCCATTCAATTCGATTTCGTCCACCTTGTTCTAATTCAAACCAGTTTGGATCGAAGAAATCCGCCTACAAATCTTCACCGGCAGTGAAAAGCGTCAAAAAACCTGACAACTAGCCGAACCCCGAACTCATCTGCAGCTCCTAGAAAAAGCGCGAAACAATTGAATGCAATGTGGCAGATGCTAATACGTGCGCTATGGGTGGGTTTGGCTTTGGAGGGGTGGCTGATTCTGGGGACCATAGCCATATGGTGGTTGCTATTAATGAATAATCACTTAAAATTACTTTAAAACTATTTTGTAGCTAATTTGAACAACTTTGCAATTACATATGTACTTTAAGAATTGTTTTACTTTTTTGATGGACAAGATGGTACAGAGTGTGGTAATCTTTTGCCTGTTTTCCTCGGATTTTTCTCACCTAGGAAACACATTGGAAAATTACCCGAGTACCCTATCGGGATTTTCGCAAATAGTGTGAATTCGAGCATAATAGGCCATATTCTATGATATCAGTACGCTAATTGGAGTCCACTTTTTTTAAGTTTTCGTATTTTCCTGTCGATTTCTGAATGGAATTTCCAGAAAAGCTTCCAAATTCTTTTTGCATTTGACCTATTCCGGTTGCTTGTTCAACCTGCCCCCGTGGATTTCCACTGTTTTCCCAATTTTTTTTTTGATAATTCATCAGTGCCTTACATAAGTAAGAGCAAAATTTGCTCTTCGCTTTGTTGGGTTTTTATCCGGATTTGAGAACTTTTTGTTTTGTAGACTAAAGTTATTCCCAGCACCGACGGGAACAACAGGACAATGGACCTGTGTGATTCATTGTTTCCGCATTTTTTGTACCGCCATGAATCATTCCTTAGCTGCTCATTTATATAACAGCTAGGCAGATCAGCCGGAAAAATAAAGCTAAGGCTCAACTCATCTATATAACCTGAATTGTAGCCATTTCAGTTTGTAAATTATCTGAAAATAATTTGCTTAGCGGTCTATCGGTGATATAACTTCTTCACGAGCGCCCGGTAAGAGTGCTGGTGACCTGAAACGATGGGTAAATTATGTAAATGAAAACAAATGCAGAGCAACAGACAAAAATCATGGGGGTGGGAAAAATTGTTGGTTTTGTATTACCGCTGCTGCTGGATACCTTACCACACCGTTCGTTTCCAAGACCTTGACGAGTTGTCTCAACAGTATATTAAATGTTTTTACTCTTGTGCTACGTGATTTTAATAATTCCCAGCTAACTAGTAATTTCTAATGCTGCCACGTTGTCCTTTTCACCTCACTGCATACGACATGTTGTTTTTCAGGTTACTTTGGAAATGTGTATCGCGGCCACATGCGAGATTCATCGGGGCGGACGCACCCTGTCGCTGTCAAGACCCTCAAAGGTAAATCGAGTGCTCTACTATTATACATTCTACAATTCACATTGACAAACCTAGAATCGGTCCATTGATGAATAAGGAATGTACTTATACACCTTTTGGCACGGCAATAATTTAAAAAAATTCTCTAGTTTACGTCGTGTCGGATTAGCTTGAATAATTAGTGGGGATATTTAGAATCACTTATTTTTGCTAGTCCCTTTACTGTTGTGTGCGTACTTTCAAACATTGAAAGTAAAAAATAAATAAAAGTATAGAGCCTTACGTGCGTACGTAGCAACCGATAGTAAAAGGGGTGAACCTTTAGTTTTAAAGAGGTAAACCTTCAGCAGCTCATCAGAGTGGGATATCTGGATTCAACGTCTACTACGTAATTCTAAGCAACATCAGAAGTAATTATAATTATCTCAAACATTGGCAATTAAAGCCAGATATTAGCATGTCTCTGGATTCGAAACTAATTTTCTGGATTGCCGTTTTCGAACGAGCCATGTTATGTAAAAGTTTTGAAGAGTATCGGTTTATTGGAAATCTTCACGTAATTTGCCGACAATATTTTTTAAATTTCTTTATCTAATACAAAACAAGGTGTGCCATAGGTCAAAACTTGGAATCAGAGTGGGAATAACACGCTTAAAAATAAGAAAACCACATCAAAACTCTACAAACTCCCAATACCTCGTGACTAATGAATCATAATCTCGATGTTAGTTCTTGAACAACCTAACTCGGAGAGTGTGGACCTTGAAAATAACCTATGAAATATCATTAAAAATTGATGGATGAAAGTGCATGCCATACCTAGGTCTAGATCAATTATTGCACATTACTCTTCTAAAATACATAAGTCAGTGGAACTCATAGAAAATGACTGAAAAGGAGTCACTACCTTTTTGTTTATTTGATTACTCATTTGTCCAATATTTAGCGTCAGAATATGAAAAGGTAGTGGTCTTTTGAATTGCTAGGGATGATCAGTTGATGTGCACTGAACTATGGATAGTACCTCCCAAACTTCTATTTTATACTTATGAAAAGTATAAAAATCGAAAAAATTAGGCTATGCTCAAATCCTTGACCGTGGCAAACTTCCCACTTGTCCCATATCTCCCACTTTTCAGGCGACCGATCACGAGACATCGCCCATATAGAAAAGTTCCTACGAGAAGGCATCATCATGAAGCACTTTGATCACCAGCATGTGCTCTCACTGAAGGGAATCGCCATCTCCCCATCCGGTACACCGTGGGTAGTGCTGCCGTTTATGGAAGGAGGCGATCTGAAGACCTACATCGCTGATCCCAATAGAGTAAGTTTTGCCGTCATTTTTGACGTAATTTGTGCAATTTCACTAGAGCTAGACATAGTAGTACGTATGGCCTCTTTACGCTATTTTTCAGGCACTTTGTGTGCTGGAACTTCTCGACTTCGCCTACCAAGTGGCGCAGGGGATGGCGTACTTGGCGGCTCAACATTTTGTCCATAGGGATCTTGCCGCTAGGAACTGCATGTGGGTTATTTCTCTGCAATAATAAAAAAGTATCGAAATGTTGTGCACTTTTTATGGATTACTTCCTCAAATTTCTCGGATTTTTTACCCCTGAGAAGTCAAATTTTATTGTGCATATTTAACTGTCCCTAATTCCACCATTTTCATTTTTTTGAATTTTTTAACGATTATCCAGAAAGTAGCATGACCTTTTGCAGGATATCTTCGAACAGAGTTGTGAAAGTCGCAGATTTCGGCTTAGCCGTCGACTTACTAGACAAAGAATCGTACACAGACGAGTCCGAAACAGGTTCGTTCAGAGTGTTGTTTCGCCCATCAAATCGCGCGACACAAAGAGCTCATTCGCTTTCGTTGCAGGACCCGCTCGGCTCCCACTGAAATGGCTTGCGCCCGAAAGTTTACGAGATCGTCGCGTTTTCAACGCTGCTACGGATGTGGTGGGTTTTAAGCACAAAGAACATTTATATTTGTTGATTTCATTCCACACACAATGAATAGTAAGAACACTGTTCCTTTCGTTAAACAAAAAAAGCAAAATTGTCATTATAATGCATTGCAAAGACGCCCGTTACCACCATCGCACTAATGTATTTGGACTACTGTAGGTTTTCCGAGTCGCAGCCACACAATTTCTTTTTTTTTTCCTAAATTCTCTCAGACTATTGTCCCTGTCGGAGCGTACAATATTTGAGGTTTTGACTAAGGATATCGTATTTATTCCGATACGATGGAAATTACCTATTAGTGATTCTGTGGCCAACAGAGAAATTTGAAAAAAAAAAACTAAAACCAGAATCAACAAATCTTGGGGTGTAGAGTGTTATACATATGTACCTGGAGGCGGCGCGGTCCAGCTCCGTGATTGGTCATTTCACGTAAACGGTCAATCGCAGAGCTCGAGGTCGCGCCGCCTTCTCCAGGTATAGCGCTTCACACCCCAAATCTTGTCCTCGTGCTTACTACCGTGCCACGGGTCCTTAGAACTTCAGGATGATTGCAGCATTCGTTTCCCTGGGGAATAGAGCCAGTAGCAGATCAGCTAACAACGAGATTAATGGGATAACATGAATGGCTAGGAGAACAACAAAAAAAGAACAATAAATCATGATGAATGAATGACATTCAGGGCAAGCCATTTTCTTATACTCCTCCGGGATGTTCTAGAATTCCGGCCCTGGTTGCATCATTGAGATTACCCAGGGTAAAATTGCTGGGGCACGTGTTAACGATGCGTGAATTTCTGTGATGTTGACGTTTACCTTGGGCGTGCGTGCGTTATGACGCATGCGGCCACTGATTCGATCTCAAGATTTCTAGGATCATGGTGGCGGGCGCTATTCGGTTTAATTGGTTAACAGTTAGAGTTCATAGTTCGTTCTGTAGTTCTGAGCGCTTGCCCTGGACTTAAGACCGTTGTGGATTCGCACCTCGTTTTTTTTTGCCTACAGAATAGCAAGTCTAGGATAAAAATTCTGAAAAGATGACGCGACGGAAAATGCAAAACGGGGAAGAATATTTCTGCAAGCATTCGATTGATTATTACGAGAAAAGAACTACAAATGAACGGAAACTGGGATCGTGGGGGAAAGTGGGGCGTTACCAGGCTACCGTGATTGGCCCAACAATTGAAAGAGCCAACCACAGCAGACGGATAACGTCTCATATCCCTTCGTGATGGTACGCACCCACGAAAACTCAGTAGAGACAATTTTAGGTGAACGAGAGGGTGTTCCCGGAAGTTGCCCCAGAAAAAATGAGTTGGACTGTAGAGTGAACCCTAAAAATCCTATACTGGCCCCGATAAGATTCCAAGCCGATTCTCCTAAGATATTCTACCTTCCCTAGGCTAGGCAGCAGTTTCTACTCCCTTTTATAAACAAATTTTATTTTCGCTCGCCTCACACTTCTGCTAATGAACCTCAATTACCTCCTCCGTTCAACTCCTCGTGCATTCTCATCATCCTGACCCTGTCCTTGGCCTACGATTTACATAAGTACGTATCACCTTGCTGTGCAATCTCATAAGCGCTGTTGCAACTGCCCTCCCTCTAGCTTTCGCTGTCCTTAGATGATCACAGCTCTCGCTGCTACTCAGCACTATTAGAATATGAGAATACTATGTAGTTTCCTAGCAAGCGACGGCTGCTGAAAAACCCCACATTAAACATCGTCATTGCATGCACACCGAGCAGCTCCGTGGAGCATGAAAAGAATAATTATCCCTGGGAGTTTTTCGTAGTCGGGAGTTTTTCTAGGACGACGTCGTTCTTGGAGCTTGCTTTAAAAAAATGGGTAGTCGAGCACGAGTTGCAAATGCAACTGCAAAGGTCTGGGAGGAAGTCTGGGAAGCAGCAATGTCTTCGTTGAGGGGTAATGTAACTAAAAAGAGAAGGGAGGATTTAGAAAATCAAAATTAAGAGAAAGTTTGAAATTTGGAAAAAAAGCCTAACCAAATGTTAGGTGAAGAAAATCTTCCCAAGCTTTCACTCGCGTTCACTTCTTCGAGAATATGACGTTCACGCGGAATCAAGGTCGAATAGATGAAAAAACACGACGCGCTCTCTGTTTCATCTCAATTCGCTTCCGATAATTTGCAGAATATCGGAAGCGGAGCAGATTGCTCGTTTTTTAACTGGAAAAGTTTCTGAACAGCAAAGAGGGGAGTGAATATCACTAGAAATCATTCGTGGTGAGATGTTCCCTTTCCCCAAGTCCTCGTTGCCGTTACTATGCTGTCCTGATTCCATGCTTTCGAATTTGTACAAATTATTAAGCTTTCAAATATCTCGAAATATTGGGGGAAACGTCTTTGAAAAATCTTGAGGATTTAGAATTTGAGACCAAATTTTTGTTCCGAATATCATTTTGAAAACATTTTCTTCTTCCCCACATACGTAATTTACACTGGGCGTGTGCCTCAGTCGTGCGTTAGACGCACGCATCAGTTTGCGAGGGTTTTCCATCAGGACCGTTCACCGTGTCATATACTTTCTCAATAAAAAGAACGTACATCTGTCGCGAGGCCGCAAACTTGTACGTCCGAGTTGCGTCGGAACTGCTACTGGACCTATTTTTTACTATAAAGACGTGCGTCAAACGCACGCATCTCCTACAGATTACCTTATCGATGCCTTATCACGCATTCGAAGTTTCATTTCATTGGATATCAATTGTATTAGGTGCGTGCGTTCATTGCGCTTGCGACTACATGGTGGGAGATATGCCCATACGCATCTCTGACGCAGCCCAGACGCAGCTATGACGGACGCATCGACGACGTTGTGGCAGTTGCGCGATATCGTAAATCGTCGTGTACATCTCGCACTGAACCGTCTTCGCAAAAAAAATGCCCCATAAATGGATGCGTGCGAGTGACGCGCGATTAACGCACTCAACTAGTATGAACTGCCTTAAATCCATGAGGGTTTCTTACATTCATTATATGTCTAGTCACTTAACGTTTTAGAGTGAGTGAATGCGTGCGTCTGACGCGCGACTAACGCATGGATCTAGTATAGTTTGATACTCGCGCACTCTTCAATGCTTTTGCTTACTTTTCAACCTGTAATGATGGACGTAGCTTCTGGGACAAAACAATTTAGCACCAAGTGAATGCGTGCGTCTGACGCGCGACTAAGGTGTACGTCTAGTATAAACTGCTCGTTTCACAATCTCCAGTGTTTTTGCTTATTTTTCAACCCATAATGATGGACGTAGCTTCTGGGACAAAACAATTTAGCACTAAAGCGAGCACTAACAATTTAGCACTAATTTTTATTTATTTATTTATTTATTTATTTATTTATTTATTTATTTATTTATTTATTTATTTATTCATTTATTTATTCATTTATTTATTTATTTATTCAATACACTCAAAGGTGTGCCATTAATAGAATGTGAGATGTGTATTAATTTCAAAATTCACTAAACTGACAGTGTTTCTGAGTTGAACCTCCTTTTTGTATGAATCTCAGGCTTATCTAAGGTCATAAATTTTGCATAAGCAGCGTTTATAGTAAGCAGTTACGCTACGCATTAATTTCCAAGTGATTCCCTGGAGATCATAGCTTATTTTAAGTGGTCATTCGGTGTGCTGATGTGGGAGCTGATGACGCGAGCTGCATCTCCGTACGGAGACGTTTCGAACGCGAAGGTTCGGCAGTACCTCGAGAGCGGTTTGAGGCTTCCGCAACCTATGCACTGTCCGGATGTTGTGTGAGTCTCCAATTTTGCTGGATCATTTTTTCTGGATTATTCTGGATAAAAAGCTAGAAACAAGCTGATTTTTGTAAATTCATCCGCAAAATTTCCAGGTACGACCTTATGCAGTGCTGCTGGCGGTCGTTACCGGATGATCGGCCAGATTTTGTTTTTCTTGTGCATCGAATCAGAGCTTTATTACAGGTTTGTGATTGTGAATTCAGTAAAGATGCCTATATTTTGCCGGAATTTCTATTTTTCCATGATATTACCACTTATTTGCGTCCAATACTGTCCTAGACAAATCCAAGCGTGGCTAAGGGTAAAACAGACCGATTCCGGGTGCAGTTTCATAGCGTCGGAGGGGTGTAGAGCGTTATACCCAGAAGTGGCGGCGCGACCGAGCTCTACAATTGGTCAATTCATCAAGCTGGTCAATCATAGAGACCAGCCACACCTCCGTTTCCAGTTATAACGCTCCACATCCGCGTCGCAGCTGGAGAATCTGGGTGGGACCTGGTTGACCCTTTCACTTGACGGGTCGAGTAGGTCTCGCCACATTGTTCGTTCAGAACCCGGCGCGATTCTGCGACTGCGACGCTTTGGAACCGCACACGGAATCCACAGGTGTGGGGCGTTCTATCTGAAAAAGGGGTGGGGCCGGGTCCTGCGATTGGCTGGTGGCGTAAATTGGCCAATAGCGGAGCCAGCCAATCCCACCCCCCCCCCTTCCAGATACGACGCTCAGCACCCGGCATCCACCTATCTTTTCGGGAAACACGCTAGCTTTTTTTTGGCAGGCTACACGTGAAAAAAGGGTTTTTTTTCCAAAATGGGCGGGGTTTCTGATTTGAACGGATTAAACGCCCTCTATAATTAGCGTTGGAGGGTTCTATTAACGACAATATTTCTGTAGCTCAAGTCAGTCATTTTTATATCACAGAATTTCTCTGGAATAGGCTTGGCTACTGATTTAAATGGTCCGTCGCGCCGCACCACCTACGCAGCGCGGCACGGGCGTTGTCGGTTTTGGTGTTTTGTTTATATTTCCGAGGGTTCATCATTGTATCTTCTTCTTCGTCTCGAAATGCTTAGGCAGGTGTGGCAACAAACATAGGCAAAACATCGGTACCTGCTGCGCCCGACAACTACATCGCTTTGCTGGTCTGCCGAGCCGCGTGGGTGGTGTGACGCGGCAGACCCGATGGACGGCGTTCTGTGATGCAAAATGATTAACCGGAGATGTACCCTGGGGCTAAAAAATTCTTGGAAGCGAATGAGTTTCGAGAAGAAAATGGGGACGGAATAGGCGAGGCTCAGGTGGGAAACAAAGGTTTTCTCAAGGGTCACCATACACATAGAACTCCTTTAGAGAGATCTGCTCTATCTCTTTTACCCCTGCGCTCTGGTTAACTACATATAAGCTAAGTTAGGAGTTCGGAGTGCGCCTGCAACGCAATAGAATTTTTTTGTAGATTTCCTGTAAATTCAGAAAATTCTGCGTAGCTGAGTTTTTTTTTTTTCAGGAAAACACTCCCGATCCCTACACTCGACGACTACGAGTAGGAGCGGAGGCATTCCTACTGCCTGTACTCCCCGGGAGACATTTCACCAACTACTTTGCAAATCAACTCCACCGATAACGCCGTCTTCGTCTACAGTTGCCGCCACGATGTCGCCGTCGAAGTGTCGCCGGCCCAGCACTTCCCCGACATCGTCCGGCCCGCCGCTGTCGGCCAGACCCGCTGTACTCGGTCTCGAAGTGATGAACGGAATGCATCATATCAAGCCGCATCTGCGCGCACAGACGGCTACTTTTGGAGTCTTCGCCAGTTTCTTCAAAAACAACCACAACCTGCAACCCAACCGCTTTCAGACGAGATGCCATCGTACGACCGGCTCATTAGTTCGTGTTTTCATCCTCCTCGCATCTATTAGTCTATTAGTTTTTACGCTACTACATCGCTTCATGTGCCAATTCCTCCATTGTCTAACCTCTGTCGATCGGACGGTGTTGGTCCACGGCTCGTGGATCCCGCAGCTCCCGATGCGCTGGTGTCGAGCTCGGGAGCGCCGTCCCAATCGCGCACTCCCCGCTGCTCCCGATACTGTCCAGGTTCTACGCGTTTTATGTGACTCTGTCCATTACAAACGAGTTTGCGAGTCGAAACCCTTTATAAAGCTGCCCACTACTGATCTACTTCGTATCTACGGAATCTTTCGGACCGAGAACATTGATTGTTTCAGTTATATTGCTTTGTTATATGTTGTAAATAAAATCTCTCTTACTTATATGCATGCTTGATTTTTACATCAATGTATTTGATTTCAGTTAATGAAAACACAGACTTTACCTTTACACATTGAATGCTCTCAATAGAACACCAACGAATCTGTTTTGGATCCCCTCACATTGTTGTTTTCAGTGAGAAGTCGAGAAAAAATGAAACAGACCACCAAACCAACATACTCTTTTTCCTCTGAGTTTTTTTTTCTAAAATAATTTTAAGAATTTTCGTTCCGACTCGACACTTAACTGTGTGCGTTGAGCACATAGTCGGAGAGAATAACGGAAAAGAAAAGCAGAAATGAATGCAATGAAGAAGAGAAGATTTTTAGAGGTTTCTAGGTCAGAAATCTGATCAACCACTCCTGCACTAAGACACATTGTTCTACTCACCACTTTCTAGGCCTTTTCAAAGCAAACTGATTATATCTGATCACAATAATTTGAAGGCAGCGCCCACGGAAGTTTTCGTCTCTGGGATTTTGGTCGTTTTAGAAGCTAACCGGGTGTCCTAACAATTATACGAAGATAACACCTTTAAATAACCTTTACGGATTTGATTACACTTAAATGTGCCGAAATCTCGAGGTCAAGTTTTTCCGTAAGTATTGCTTTTAAAAGATACCCAAATCGGACGATAATTTCTTTCAATACGTTTCATGTAACCCTTGGATTTCTCACATATAAAAGGACATCGTAATGTCGGACTTTTATTTATTTATTTGTCAGTAGACCGCAAGGGTGTGCACATTAAAGAACAACAGACAGTGTCGCGGTTTCCCGGGGAAGCCCATGGTCAGTGGTTAACAGACCTCAGAATCAACGCACCGGCGGAGCTACTTCCAGGAAACACCCGTCAAGATACAAAACGGGATTAACCCGCCTTAAGAGCTGAAGGCTGGCAGCAGAATTTGGCTTGCGTCAGAATGCAGGATCCGCCTACCACGTAACACACAACTCACAACTGCAATGGAGGCCCCTAAGCTACCAGCCATACTACTACCACACGGTTACACTACTGGCACATGTGAACCACTGCTACACAACTGCAGCACAACGATACTTGTGCAATTAAGAGGGCGCTGCCACCATCCCTCACTAGTATACGTCTACACCAGTTGGCCCAAGTATAAGATGTAAACTGTGCTGATTAGTTGCCACGATCTTTGTGGCAATGTCTGTACTTCTTGCTACACAACCCAAACACATAAAAGTGCCCAAATTCATGGCCCGCATAATATGCATAGGTATATACAAAATACAATAAAGGAAACTACGGGTAGGATCCAACCAATCCGGTCACATTCCAAGTTTCACACTAAAAACCGTCATAGACCAAATACTGGACATGATTACTGGATGTCTCTCACAACAGAATTGAGAGTGCTCAGGTGGAGCTCAAAGGTTTCAGGTTCTTCATGTGTACAAACACTAATTCAAGATAATTCTCTGGTCCTTGAAAAAAAAGATGAAAATAAAAAGATAATCCCCGACAACTCTTCAAAATGTAGCATTGCGACATGCGTATCTTTGAGAAACATTGTACTTCTTTCAAGCGCATTGAATTATGCGACTCGGAATTTTCATAAGAACACTGAATGTTAGCCATGTGGCTGTTCGAATGTGATAGAAAACCTTGGATCACACTGCATGTCCGGAGTAATAAGCATCGTGCATCACAGATGTTATGAACGTATGTGAGGCATGTCCGCGTAGTGCATGTTGTTCTGCAGATTTTCTTTATTTTATGTACGCCCAGCATAGCTTGATTTTCAGCTCTTTTTCATTCAAAGGTTCAGCATTTAAAATTGCATGACAATGGCTAACCCGTTAACCTATCTATTGGCGTAACTTAGAGGTGAGTATAAATATCAGGAACATCGTGGATGGTTCACAAGGACCTGAAGTAAGCGGGTACTCGAAAAATATATCAAGACGTACACGTTGCCCTTCCGTATTTTTACAGAACGAAGCACTACAGGGTGGTCCGAAAATATGGAGACAAGGGTGCGATGCGTGTTTTTTGACTTATCTCGAGTTTCGGCATTTCCCACCCAATCTTTCCCTGTTCATCTGTTCAATCGCACAGATTCTTCCAAAAGAGTACCTAGCACTACGAATTTTAGGAGCACCTAGGCAATCAAGATTTTTTTCCTGCACCTAATGACATTTTTGTGTAGTTTAGGCGCGCATGTTATGCCAACCCTTAAAATTTTGCAAAAGGGTCACTGACCAGTACATCGAAGAGTACAAGACTTGGGTAACAGAAAAGCATCGAAGTGATTGCGAAAGAACACCTGCAATGTTTATGAGATTGCGAGGCGTTACTTCTTAGAAACTAAGATTGGAGGTCTCTAGGCCTAATAAGTTCCACTACCCTGTCTAACTACTGAAAAAAAGAACCTAAAACCGTTTTACCAGACATTCTTACCCTTTTTCGCACAGGAAGCCATGCCCACCCCCTTATAACTACTATTTTCACTATTCATTCGCGCAGATTTTTCGTTATGGTATTCATTTAAGCATAAAAACTGATTTTACCGTCATGAAATTTTTTAATCCTCGGAGCAGTGGCTTCTAGAAGCGTGGGATCATGTGCGAGGAAGGCACTTCCGCGCCACAGCAAGTGACGAGTTCGAATTCTTCACGTCTTTTCTCGCCGGTGGTCTGAGAATTCGTGAGATGTGATAGCAGATTTTGATCACTACTGAATTAAAACCACTGCATTGGGAACTGAACTGCCGTCTTGCTTTCTAACGTTAGATATGATTCGTTTGGCAAATCGAATCGTTTGATTCGATTTGTTTGAATTGCATTTACATATCTCTCTTTCGTACTGTTATACCTACACTGTTTGATTATAGGAGCACCACCACTGCATGAATAAATAATTGCTGCTTAGTTTGGCAGATATGTATCAGTCTCGACCAACAGAAGTAGAATTATTCAATAGTTCATAATTTCTCAGAGTGAGGCGGCATTGACCACGTACTCATGTAAAATTCGCCTGGAATATTTTTTTATTTATTTTCACGTGGAAAAACCATGCTGAATGACAATCACGGCAATAAAAATATGAATACAATGCGAATAAAAACAATTGAACCCGCGTTAAACATATCTGTAGAAGAACGGATATAATTAGAAGGTCCAGGAATGGCAAACTAATGAGCTACTTCTTTCAGAAACTTGTCTACAAGTCTTTTGCATTGCGATAGGGAACTCGGCATATGTCCTTGTGTTGGACCGTTTCTTGACCATTGCAGGGGCAGATCGCAACCATACCGTCTCTGCTTTTCACAAGTACTCTCCAGATTCTTGCAATCAGCCTTCACGATAGATTCCCAACTTTTGCCTATCTATTGCACTTTGTGCTACTTACGACCATCGTTTTTCTGCTTTGGTCGAGTTCAAGGTTCCAGTTCCGTGAAGTAGTAAAACTTTGCTGTGAAATTAATGAATCTCAGCTTGTTTAGTTATGACTTTGTTCCCAAGAAGAACAATGACTTTTGAAGAAGCAGTTCTGCCTGGTTTCCTTCACTGCGGAGGCTACAGTCTCAAGTCGTTGTTCACTAGGTTAGCCAAGGTAGGCGTACATAGGCTAGCCAAGGTGGACATGGTGGTCGAGTCATTCGACAACATCCACTTAGTTTTTTTAGCGTATATCTGCAGCCCAACATTCTTTGTATGCTTGCATAATTAGTTGAGGAGACTTTGCAGTGGTTTCGGTCTACTCCCTACTGGCACCATCACCACCAAAATAGCTAGGTTAAATTTGCAGTGTATCTTCATTTCAAAACCGTTACCCTCCCCAACAATTGTCATGACTAACTCAATGGCAAGGTGCAGGCTTCTGGGACGGACACACCTTATCCCTCTCTTGGCTTGATAACAACTGGCGGATGTCTTTTAAGGAGTGTCGTTTCAGTATAGGATTCTTTCACTGTTTCTCATGAAATTATGAAACCATAGGTTATTTCTGCGCTATGGACAGTTGCTCTGAAGATGGCTTCGTGTTTACGAAATCAATTGCTCTTTGAAAGTCTAGAAACATGAGGCATAACGGGGCATTGTATTCTCTGTGTCATACCGATAGTTATGAGATAGTGAAGATGCGATCAATAACGAAACGACGAAATTCTGGTGGTCCGGTTGGCATCTTCTCGTTCAGCGTGCTCTGGATTCATGCATAGAGGGAGGACTCACACAATAGGGTCATGGGCCTGTGTTCTCTTCTCTGTTACCTCTTTCAGAACGACTTGTTTATGTTGCAATGGCCTCCTTCCTGCATCTTCTTTCATATCGTAGTGCTGGGAGCCTTGACAAGCACTTCGTGTTCCCATTTCTTTTTCCCTTGCTTCAACAGTTCACGCTGCTTTTCTAGGGCTATTATTGCGCTCAACCAACTCAACTTTTGCCTGACGATCTTTGGTAGGGATTTGATTCTCTTGATGACACGAGGAGTAACATTTTAGGCGAACAACTCACTGACGTACGTTTCGCAAACACCGTCATTTCTCGCGTTGCAGATGCTCTTTCGTGATGTTCATTCGCAAACGCTGAGGTCATCTTCTGGTACACTTGAACTTCTCTCGGAGCCTTTTTTAGTTCGCTCTGTCCTCCACTGCTTTTCGGAACCGTTCTTTTTCAGAGTTCCCATGGACTATTATTATCTTTCATCGCAGCTTCTTGAGCAGAATTTGGTGTTCAAGGCCGTGGTTCGCAGCACTTCTTTATCCTCGTATCTCTCCGAGCATTTACACGCCTCTATTATTTATTATTTATTTGTTTGTTCATATGCACTCATAGTGCTCCAGCAATAAGTACATTAACAATGCAAGTACGACAATCGCATATTCGCTAACCTGTTTTGCTAAAGCTATGGTGACGACCAACGCATGCAAAGGCCAGAGCTCAAAGAGCAGCCGAAAAAAAGCCCTCAAAGAACATCCAGCGGTGATGTTCAAATCTAAAGGACTTGTGAGAGGTTATAATCTCATTCACCATAGCGCGAAATAACCAAGGCGTGATTAGAATCACTTGTGTGATATATTAGGTTGTCGCGAAAGTCTCCCTGCATTTTCAATCTTCTCTTTCAAATTAATTTTTCTTCTTCAATACAAACGACAATTGCGCTATTTCTTTGACATCATTATACAGATACAAGAATCCTTGCGGTAACAGTAGGGCTTGTTGGCAGCAACATCGAATGAGTGGTTCCTCAGCAATTCCACCAAACACTGAGCATGTTATCCTGAGGAGGCTGCTCTCGTTCTGGCGATGGAATCCAGGGTTCCGGCGTCCGATCCATCCACATTTCCACAAGTTATTGACATAAGAAGTACACTTCTCGCCACTAGTAGCCAAGTTGCGGGATCAAGCGGAGGTATGTCAAATGCTCCAGAAATTGTGGTACGCTTTCTACACACTTGAATCCGATAGCTGCTCAGATCATGATGAATACATGCGCCAAGTTTACTTGTCTCTTCAAAGCGATGTAGATGAAAAGCTATTGTACCGTGGTAGGCCTGGAATCCCTCTACCAGCTCGCTGGTATCACGCCACCAATTCTCTCCAATCAGCTCCAGAAGGCGCTCGTCCTCCACTTCACCCTACCAGCTAGGCCGCGGTTTGAATTAAGTTCAAGCCTTTGAACATGTGGATCCAAATATTCACCGTATACTAACCATAAGAGATAGAGTGAAGGGCTATTGTATGACATATGGTTCTTGCAGCAATGCTTGCCTTGCTGTGTTTTCTGAGCCATCAAAGGAAAAGAAGCAGAACATTGTTTGAGTCAACGACGACTTTGCGGTCATAATCGAAACAGAATGATAGGAGAAATTGGATATGGGTAGGCCTATACAAATGTCTTGGATAGGAAGTTCCAGAACAACCCTGAAGAATTCGGCAATACACGAAAATAAGTGGCGGGAAACTTTCGCAACAACCTAATATTACACCTCACATTCAAGGGGAGGATGAGAACGGGTAGCACCGGGACAAATGGTCCTCAATTGGGGGCTATGACGGTTTCGGATCGTAGTCCGGGGGCAAAAAAGGAGAAAATGTTGCAAAGTTCCTTATTATAACCTCTCAAGATACCAGATTACCTAGTTGCATAGTGTTCTGCAAACAATCTGTGCGGCTACCAGGAGTAACCAGTTTGTCGAGCGGCCCCATGACTCCGCGTGGGCCGCGCAGATGACCGACTCGCTCTGCAAACGTAGTCATGGTTAACCTGCACGTGTGCTCGCCTACAAAGATCGTGATGTTGGTCTTCTACGAATAATGCACGACATACATAAGTCTACCACCTCATCCATGCGATGTCGCCCTTGTCAATTTCTTGCCATAGCCTGGATTTTGAGCTGATCTACTCAACCAGATTTGACTTCAGAGATTTGTTTGGCATAAAAAGCTCAAGGAAACGTCAAATTAAGCAATAGTAGAGACCTATCTAAATCTCTTTAGTTATGACAGATTAGCCAAATTTAATTGGCAGCTCTTATTTTATAGTCAATGTAGTTTAAGTAAATAATTTCTACGCACATTCAATCCCGGATGCCACGTCGCATCTCATCTGTGACAGCATAGTATTAAGAACGGGTAAATAGAAAAAATTGCATTTGTCACAGGTTGTTTTTGAGTTTTTCATTCTTTAGACACCAGTTTGTCCTTCAAGACCTCATACATGCACGGAAAGTAAGGCAGTCTGCTGCTTCTTTGTTTCCGAACTCCTGTGCACAACCTCGGAGGAAATCAGAAGACTACTCTGAAAAATAGTAATACAATCCCTTGCTGACGTCGGCTGGAAAATTGCAATTTCTCTGTTTTTATTCCTTCTCTCGACCGGAAATTTTCTCTGCACCGCTGATTAGTTCGACTGCGCCAAAACTGCCCTTTCCGTTTAGTTTTCTTGGAATCAAAGAGTTTTTTCCCCAATTATGAAGACTTGCCATCAGGAACAGTTTCAGATTTAAGTTTACAAATTTTCGCAACAATTTTCATCTCAATTTTTCTCTTTTTACTTGTAATTTTCATAAGATAATGCATTTGTAACAGCTTTGTACGTAGGTCCATGCAAAGTTTATTTTTTAAATTTTACTCAAAGCCAGTGGTCCCATTAACAGTTCCCCTCTTCCAGAGTTGTAACCAAAATTTTTGGTTTTTTTTTCTGGGCTCCACCCCCAAATAGCGAGCAGGTTCAAAGTATTCAACGAATTCATGCAGATTAGAATTAGTGGTAGTTTATGCACACTAGGGATGCGCAGGATTCCAGAGCCCGAATTCCGAAACTCCCAGAAGTTGGTGTTTTTTTATGCTTCTGACTTCCGAGTTCCCGGTTTTTGAAAAGGATTACCGCTCATCCCTGATGTACACGAGTATTTAAAACATTTCTGTGAACCTCAAGTGTTTCCTGTTTCCGAAATTACTCATTCACCAAAAATATGTGAAAGTCCCGTAAGTACTGGGAACAACGCTGACCCGGGGAAATTTTTTTTGATACTACTATGGCTGCATCTGTGAATGAAAAGAAAGTGTCTGGATAGATCTGGGCTAATTTTGGCCCGCTTTTTTTTTGTTCATGGTACTTTGAGTATCCTTGCATGCCTTCTACAAGATTGCCTTGAACGTTTTCATGGAAAGCATACATTGAAGCCCTGTTTCAACGGTGCACCTCCCACATGCTGAACTTTCTTATCAAAACACCGTTGACCGATATGCGACGAGATTACACACACAGAGGATAACCACCACCACCTGACCGTCTTTTACACTGCGTTGTTAATGGTTTTGCTGGTCGTCACTAAGTCAAGGATGTCATTCACTCAACACCAACACAATTTGTCTTCTGTCCTTTCTTTCAAGATTTCTATTTTCGGAGCGTTTCGGCATTCCTTCAGGAACTGAAACGTTCTGGATCTGGAGAAAACAGTAAAATGGTGACGTAGGGCTGTTTAGACCGCCATCCTTACCAGTTTCTCAATTTTTTTTTTGTATTCTAAAAAAGTTCCCGTGATCTAGCTGTGATTACTCATCTCGCCTTCGTTTCTATCTCTTACATCTCCGGCTTTTTGCTGTCACTACATTGGAGCTATGGAAAGTTCAAGGTCGTAATGCATTTCCATTCGATATTCATTCACATTCCAGATGAAACCCTCTTCTGGCCACCACTATGTATATATTTTAACCCTTCTTTGCTCTCTGATCCACCTCTCTTCCTCATGGTTCTACGGACGAGATGCTCCTGACAGGTGGTCAGTGGGAGAGGTATGCCGTTAAAAAATTCACTTTTGATTGTAGAATCTTCTAAATTGTGTAAGCTTGTTAATCTCTTAACATTCCTGGCTAAAAGCTGGATGACAAGGAAATATCTATGATTTTTATTTGTTCTCTTTTATTGTCATGCATACTATATGTACAACAATCATATAGCATGTACATACTTAATGTGACTACTGTTGAAAATGTCGCTCGAGGGTATGTGATTTTATACATAGTTATACTAACTTGAAGAAGCGAAAGTAAACTGAGCTAATGCAGAATGCGAAAAACTGTTAGAAACAAGGAAGTCACATTGAAAAATTGGAATAGAGTCGTGAAATCCCGTTCGACGGCTTAGAAGATTGTTCCTATCAAAGGAAGTCTAATAATTTTCCTTCCAGAAATTCTATAAGCCCTTACAGAATGCTTTGCACCAAAATATCGTAATGGTGTTCTTACCAGAAGAGACGAACCGGTTTTGAGAAAAAGTGGAGTGAATGAATATCACAGCAGTAACAGATATGTGCCTGCGTTATCCTATGTTCTATTACTTAATTGGCAGTTCATGTGTGTGTGTGCACGAGAACCAGCCAATGTCGTCAAAAACGAAGTACACCATCGCGCTCACCGCGTCGACTTATGTACGAAAAGGTTGCAAATTTTGATTTTTACCTTGATCGGCAGGTGTTCCGGTCCCTTTTCCGTCGCTTGGAAGACCAGCAGTTGTTTACACCACAGCGAAAATGAATGAGAGTTGGTGTTTTTTGGTCTGCGTTTATCAGGTCATACACAAGATAGGATGCGAGTGGGTATGTTTCAGAGACAAGCGGAGGAGAAAGAAGGGCGGGAGGCAGGATGAATGAATGGAGTTCGGTCCCACGGCGTGATAAGGGTGCGCGGCGTCCAAAAGTGGGAAACACCTGGAGCCGGGTCCCACGGTGTGATAAGGGTGGGCCGGCGTCCAAAAGTGGGGTAACGCCTGGATACGGATCCAATGCTGTGGGAAGGTGCGCCGTGACTCAGAAGTTTGGGAATATGCTATTGATCCGGTCCGCTTCCTTTGGTGAATCGGTTCCTCTGCGTCCAATTCTCTGCTCATCTGGATGCGGTGTATTTCTGCTGCCATACATAGTAAGAAAAAAGTTAGTCAGACTGTCTGCAGACATGGAGTGGGTGCTTTGACGCCGAGAAATGTGAAGATACGAAAAGCATGAGTACCGATAAGGTGAGGAGTGACCGACGTGGTGTGGGGAATGTGCCATACTAAAACAATGCGAGCAAAGCGAGCACCACAAGAAGCCTGGGAGTCCGGCGTTAGCCGGACGATCAGGCTGGTATGTATTATCCTCGTGTCAACTTCTGTTGCAGAAATCCACGAAACTTATTGTAGTCAGAACAGAGTCACGTAGTGAACACAATCAAATTCTATATGAATGAGACGAAAACTAGAATGATAGAAAAAGAGAACAAATCAGCCTCAGGACAACATAAAAATGGTCATGAACCTCATCTTTGCAAAATATTTGATTTTTTAGATCGACCTTATGAATCTACTGAACTGTTTGATTTTTGTTTGAACCCCCTGTATGTTCACAATAATTACGTAAGTGCTGATTGAGAATGATTACTCTCACTTTGTCCTTCGTATGAAAATGCGTCCGTCTCAATGGAAGCCCAATCCCTACGTTCCTGTTCTGCTTCCATGTTCTAGCACTCCTTATTAGTATTCGATTTCGTTTCAGTCTCAGTCTTTACAGAGAGCCGCTTTGTTTAAAGATGTGCAGGAAACCTTTAGTAGGAGACTCTCCAGAATCACAACGAATCTTTCATTTCATTTATCTAAGCATTAGAACTGTTCTGAAGCGAAAATACGAATTTATGCTGGGTAGAAGTTGTCTGAAAACCCTTCTGACACTGAAATACATCCAAAAACTTGGTTACTTGACTGGTTGATGAGATACAGTGGCGGTCAAAAGTATTGCAACAAATGATTGGTCGGTGGTGCATGGTGAGAAGTTCTAACACTTCTTCCAGGATAGAGCTAGGAAGTTGAAATTTTTATGTGAGCAGTAGTTACTCATGCGGAATAGAAGAAAGTTGAAACATCACCATTCCACCGAATACTTTTTCAGAGAAATACATTTATTCACAGAGTTCGAAATCTGTCATTGCTACTATCTACAGTATCTCACACAATTAGGCCCATCGTGGTTGTAGCACCACGAAATGGATTCTTTGCAACGTATTCGGCTCATATCCACTAGAATAGGTATGTGCGCCAACCACTGACTGGCATTCCCCATCTTAGTTGACATCAATTTAGCAGGAGCCCTCTGAGGGTCTCTCTGCCTCCTACCCCGCTCCATCAACAGTTAGAAGGACAGCCCTATTCCTAAGGCTACTCTAACCTCTGCTGAATGCGTCTGGTTTCAGCACATTCCACTGTCCTTCCGATTTCGAGCGTTATACTGGAAGATGTGTTTACGGAAAACCACTTGTTGCAATAGTTTTGACCGCCACTGTATGTTATGAAACAGGTGTTCGTTGTAGCAAGGCGACAACGAGTGCAGTAATCCGTCTTCACGAGGACCTTTTTGCGGTTTGTTCTCCATGAAACTGAGCTACTGCAAGTGACACTTGTGCATTAGAGCGACAGACAAGGGGAGGAACCAAAACTGAGAAGTCTTATATAATTCTACCATAAAATAAATAATTATAGCTAAAATTTTGTATAATCCTTGTTTCTTTCGGACTATTCGTAAATATACAAGCTAAGCGTTTAAGTTTAATATGTAACAGACTCACTAGTGGATCGTTTTAGCACTTTTTCTTCGGAGAAACTTTATCCTAATTATTGCCAGAACGCTCTGGTAATGCTACTTTGAACAGCAGAAATAGTGCACTAATTTTCCTTTCAGATATGGCCCCTGCCACAGATTGTAAAATACGGAAAAATGAACCGCACACTCAACCCCGAGAAAATAGGATTCGATCTTGGTGCCAAGAAAAACTGTGACGTGCTGTGGATGAACGCTGAAAATTACTGTATGTCCTGACAAGAATACTGGAATAGTGAAAGATACTAATATAAGTATTGTTGCAGTAAACAAATGGATGTTCCCATTCCCAGTCGCCGCGAAGAGGAACGCGGAAGATTTTGTCATCACCGTTAAAGTGGCAAGTGAATGTCCAAAAGGACCACCACAACATGGAGAAAGCGAGGAATGTGAGTGAAAACATAGTTCTACCGCTCAGAGAGTCGTTGAGCTGTAGTGCTCACACACTACATAGCTCTACCCTTCACCATATAGACGCACGCGCGTCAAACGCACGCTTCTATGTAGTATAAATTGTCCTTGTCGCGGGGAAGCGCAGATCCATTACGAATCGGTCCCTCACTGCGGATCCACCGCGGGTAGATATTTCATAAGACAGGCTTGATCGCCTGCACAAGCGCGTGTGATTTTCCCGTGGCGGGATCCACGAATGTGAACTGGAATGCGACGATTATCCACGGAAAGCAGACTTCCGACTTAGTGAATACCGTTGCATATGAGCCTTAGGTACATCACGGACCTCAAACCACTTAGTTATTTAAGACTGGGATGTACCTGTGCGGTTTAATACCACTTAGGGGTTTAAGAATCGGTATGAAACAAAAAATTCTTTTTTTCGTAAAACCATAAATTCTCCAAGACTGTCCTGAATCGTAAATCGTAAGAGAGGGTCCAAGTACCAGTAATGAGATCCAGAAGATTTCAAATTTACAAAAAAAAAAATGGTAATGTTCTCACAGCTATGCACATGTCCATTTGTTCTTAACGTAGGTAGACCATAAGGGAGTAACTATTTGAGTCTGTGGAAAACCGATCTACAGCGGGCATCGATGGCCTTTCCGCAGCCCGGAAATCACGCAGCGCGACCGCGCCGCTCATGATGGAATCGTCGCCGCTGTGGCGTATCTGGGTTTCCTTAATAGTTGCTCATCACTTTTGATGTTAATTAATGAGAAGAATAACCAACTATCAATAAAACTCCATAGTTTGTTGTCCCGAAGAGGATTTCTGCTCGAGCGGCGCGGTCGCGCCGCGTGCTTCTCAAGGACGTAGAAGGTCATCGCCATCGACGCCCACTGTAAATAGATTGATTACTGTAGTCATTTCTGTATCTATTTAGATAAGCTCGTTGTAACGCAGGATGGAGCCTCAATCTCTGCAGAAACCGTTTGGGGCGCAGTGAGGGGGATGGAATCCGTCAGCCAGCTCATATTTTACGATCGGGAGAAGGCAAGGGTTAGCAATATTATTACATTTACTAGTTAGCCTAATTGATACGATGGTAAGCTTGCCGTTCTGGCGAGTTCCCGTGACGACCTAATTTTTAAACCTACATACATACTTCCCTTATGGGGGGGGGGGG
>JARK01001561.1:285539-328545 GCA_000688135.1 Ancylostoma ceylanicum
TGGGGGGGGGGGGGGTAAAGGGGACGAAACGGGCAAATAGGTGAAATTCCTTGTTGAGTTTTTACAATCTTGTTCATTCGAAACCTTTTCAAAACATTAATAGTTTTATTTTTTTTGAATTAGTAAAATTGTATGCAGCATCTACTTCTCGACAAGAAATCTGTGAAAGAGTTGAGCAGAGGAGTCGAATGTTGAAAATAATAATAGAATTTCAGTACAACATCCGAACTGTAGAAATCCACGACTTTCCACGATTCCCCGTTCGAGGATTGATGATTGACTCCTCAAGACATTTCCTGTCAATGAAGATTATCAAGAGGCAGCTTGTAAGTGTATTTTTCGTGAGAGATCTACGGATTCCATAGCCGCAACAATGATTTTCCCAGGACATCATGGCTATGAATAAAATGAATGTCCTACACTGGCATCTCGTGGATAGTGAGTCGTTCCCGTTCGTATCCACGAAATTTCCAAATCTTTCCAAAGTAGTGAGTAAATCTAGAATTTTCCTTATGAATGTTTTACTGGTCAGTATTCCGAAAATTTTTCCACAGGGCGCCTATTCACCAAAGCACTTATACTCGCCAAGTGACGTACAGGAAGTCATCGACTTCGCTAGGATCCGTGGAATTCGAGTGATTCCTGAATTCGATGTACCAGGCACGACAATTAACTACGTTATCTTCCCAGCCGAAAATGCCTAGGAATTCTTTCCAGGACACACAGGCTCATGGCGTGGACAACCAGGTTTACTTACTGAATGCTACGATAAGGCTGGTAAAGAGACCCACCTTCCCAACCTCATAGATCCCAGCAATGAAGAGAATTTCAAATTCCTGGAGGTACTTTCTAAAAATATCCTATGTACAATATTCATACTCGGAGGCTGCTACCTTAAGGAATTCCTAAACGAAGTGGTAAGCACATTCCCCGATGAGTTCCTGCACCTGGGTGGCGACGAAATTGAGGATTTCATCGTTGAATGCTGGCAAGCCACATGATTAAATTTTTCAAGGTTGCCTACGTTTGGAAAAAATTTTCTTTTAGGGTAAGAAATCCTAAAATTCAAGAGTTCATGAAGAGCAAATCCTTCGGTAACGATACTACACTTCTGGAAAACTACTTCTTTGAGAAGTAAGTTCCCATCGATGCCATGAAGCGGAAATAAAAGTGCACTTTTCATTAGGTTGAGCCAAAAGTCCAGTTCTCAGTAGAATTTCGTTCGAAATATATTTCCATTCAAGATGGGGTACCTTTACAATAATATGTTCTGCAACAGCCACCTCGTAAGTGCCTGTGTACGTCGTAGGCCTCTAATTGTCTGCGCATCCACACATTCAACTGATAGCACTGCCCTCTTTTCATCCGATTCTTCGATAGGGCAGTTTATACTAGTCATACGCACCCATTCGATTGTGGAAGATTCTCCAGGAAGACCGGTCAACTTAGCATGAAATCCTCACTGAAAGGAACGCGCGACGTGTGTGAGGTCATATACGCGTGCGTCTGAGCTGCGTCGCCGGTGCGACTGGCCCTATGATTTATCATGTAGACGCACGCGCGTCAAACGTACGCATCTAGTATAAATTGCCCTTACATCTTGAGCAAATTTAACCAGGCAGGTGCTGCAGGTGTCGATGATCTCAGGTCGGTGGTTGAGGACAAATGGTTTCCATTCTTTACCCATTTTTGAATATAACTTTTAATGGGACCGAACTAATGCTTAATCGAAAAAAAAACATGTAAAATAATAGGTTATTTGGGGTCTGAAGCGTCACTGAGATTACCCAAGGTGAACGATGGGTAAATTTATTGGGTTTCAACACGTTTAACCTGGGTAGCCCCAGTGATGCCCCAGTTTATGCAGTGGTTTCTCGTTCTCTCCCTGGAAGCTGTCTATGTATCTCCCACAAGCCTAGACACGCAAGCATGCGTGAATGTCGTGAAATGGCAATATGACTGCAAAAGATGTGTGACTGCAAAAGATAAATGGTCTTCATTCACGGTCACTCATTACCATTTCGATTTGCAAGAGTCGGAAGTAGAAAAATGTAAAAATAACCAAGTCAGAATGTAAAGAAGTATGCGAAGACATTCCTACCTCGTCGTATCATTTCATATTCAGACTTGACGTCATTGTGAAGAATCTGAAAGCCAAAAGAAGACCGATCTTCTGGCAAGAAGTTATCGATCATAATATCCCGGTAAGGATATCCCTACATGTGTAGTTTCAGATAGTGTTCGTCTACGGATTCGTCAATATTTCAGAGCAAACAATCTATTATTCACATTTGGAAGGGAAGCACCCATCAAGAAATAATGCGTGAGGTGAAGACAGTCACATCGAAAGGATTCAGTGCCATCGTATCTGCGTGCTGGTAATGGTGCTACGCTATGAGAATCCCAATTTATTCCAGGAATACTTCGAAAAAACCCTGCCTAGCACGTACCTACATACGTAGGAGCCATACGAGAGAAGGGATCATCCCAGAAAATTACCTAATCAAAAAAAATTAAGTAAATATCGGTCAGTAAAGGGTCCCCAAGCTCTCACCAAGACTTCGCGTTGGCTCACAGTACGACTCTAACATTTCATTGTTGTTGCATGGGTAGTTTAACTCACCCTGAAGAACCATTTAATCAAGATGGTTTACTCTACAAGCAAATGCAAAACCTAGTCCTGATGTTGAACTATCCCAATTTGTTCATGGGTTTCTCTAGAATCTTGTAACCTGTAGGGTTTCTGGAAAAATTGAGAGATTTCCCAAGGTTCATCGTTTATATAACCTTGCTCACTCTCGAATATTATTATTCCAGGTATCTCAATTACATTAAATACGGCGCTGACTGGAGGGATGAGATTCCAGGGACCGCGCCATCAAATTCCAGGCACGGCAATTAGCACATTATTTATTTATTTATTTATTTATTTATTTATTTATTTATTTATTTATTTATTTATTTACTCATGTATTTATTCGCAAATTATCAGTGCACGGCGGTCTATTTACGTAATCCTACACTTACTTCAGATATTACTACTGTGACCCTACAGAATTTGACGGTACCGCTGAACAGAAGGCGTTAGTGCTGGGAGGTATCGCAGCGATATGGGGAGAAATGGTGGACAACACCAATATTGAAAGCAGGCTGTGGTAAGCTATCCTATAGCTTCATTTATTTATCTTTTCTATTTATTTATTTATATTTATTTATTTACTTATTTATTTATTCACACTCAAAGATGTACCAAAAGAAAAGATTTGACTCGATGTGTGGATATTCCTGTATGTGCATGGGTAATAATTACTACAATCTCAACCCTCAACGGATATTCAGGTCGCCCACCTCTTGCGAAAGATGAAAAAGTCTCCTATCAAGATCCTTGTCCCAAAATGAGAATTCAATGACAGGCTAGATTTACCAAGGCTTGATGAACAACTTAACCCAATGCGGACGAGCCCATTAAAGGCAGGGGACCACCTCGTTTCGCATGTTGGAGATAGCAACATATCTTGGACCTCCTCGTCATGACAATCCCAGTAAGGTACGCCAACAGGCACAAAAGCGACGAAAGCCCCGCTCTTGAAGCGGTCGAAGTGGCTAAAATTTGGAGCCTGAGGTGGATCCTTCCAAGCTGTGCTGGCTGCCAGCCACGGCTGCAACGTTGGCAAACGAGTCTTGGCGTGCCCGATCAATACGCTCAACGGCTTCACACGTGAACTCAGATCAGCAAACTGTTACTGGCCACGTTCTGGAAAACGGGTTTAAAGACCGTTTTGAGACAATATGTGAATACCGCTGGAATCAGCGTGCCGAGTAGATGCTGAATCTGCCATTACCCCAACCACGAAAACGAGGTGGGTCTCTGTTTTTAAGGACCGCGTGCGAACGGAATGAGGGGGAAGGACCCCCAGGGAATCAAACTTTTGTTATCATTGAACGGCTAACTCGTCAATAGCGGTTTTGTGAGTACTATACTTCGTCCGCCTTATCGACGACACTATTTTTTGGATTATTTATGATGCTACGAGAGCTCTAGTGCTTCATGCTTTATGATGAATCTGCGATTTATATAGATTAAGATCGACACTACTCACGTTCGCACCTTGCTTTTGAGCACTTGTTCTGTTTTTGTGGAATATTGAACACCTTGAGTGGATGGGAGCAAATAAATGAATAAATAAATAATCACTCAATATTTTACTTGTATTCAGTGTATGTGCAGTGGAGTGTGAGTAGTACGAGTGTGCAGTGGATGCGGTCAGCGGTACGTGGGAGAGACAGATAGACCGCTTAGAAAAAAAAAGATTGGATGAGCATCGACGAGCGTTCACTCATCCATACCGGAGATTAACAGTCGGGAAAATTTGGTAGATGCTCTGAAGTTTACTGCTTGACCGATTACGAGAGGCAGGAGAATGAGCAGTGATTGGACTACAGCATCCTGAGCCTTTAAATACCCACTGTGGCCTTGAGACGATTCCCTTTCTCCCCTCTTATCACCGAGTACGGTGGGTAAAATCAATCATCACTTACATAGCTTGAAAAGTGTTTCATGTATTGCAGAAATTTTGTGACGAAGGTGCTAGGCGCCGAAAGCTCATCAAGTAAACGCTTGAGGAAGCTCTCATACGACACTGGATACAAGTAATCATCAAATGAGGCTTCGAGACGGCAGCATCATAAAATTTCCATATTTTACGGGTAATCTTTTTGGCAGCAAGATCGAACCTTTTATCGTTCCATGCTGTCACAATTCCCTATTTTTAGCCCACTTTCGTGTATTCTAACTGTTTTGTGACAATAACAACTTCACAAGATTTCCTATTTGCATGGAAAATCATAGTAAGCTGATCCATCAGATCTGATGGTCATCGGGTAAACTTTTGAATTAATACCAAATTATGGGTAAACTACGTCCGCCACCAAGCTCCCCATGGATGACCGCATCGACGAATGCCAGCGCAGGAGAGCCGAGTCAAGGTTTAATCGAGTTCTTTATTTATAAATGCAGACGCCTGGGTTTTTCTTCGGCTTCCAAGCAAAAAAAAAACAAGTTCTGCCTAGTAAGGCAGAGTCTATTTGGTCATGGATGCATGTGTATAAACGGAAAAATTACAAATCTTAATTCTGGTGTTCTCTTTATTGAAGTTTTTCGTTTGCTATGAAATCCGACTTTCCTTCGTGCACTTTCAGGCCAAGAGCTTCCGCGGTCGCTGAGAGATTGTGGTCACCAAAGGAACGAACTAAGAAGGTACTGTTGCATGTTTATTTAAAATGAAGTATTTGATGGAATTAATAACAAAAACTTCTGGTCTAGCAGATTCGTATTTACATTTAAAGCTGCTTATAGAGGACTATGTGAGGCTTCTTGGAGAAAAACCTGCAAAGGGGGGGGTTCCTGGCTTTGTTTTCCACCGCGGTCAAAAATTACCGTAAATTTAATAGTGAATCTATTATGAAGCGGTGGACGGTGCTTTTTGGTCTTATATACATTTGGAAAAGTTCTTAAGTCAGCTATGGAAATTGGCGGAAATTACATGCAGATTTCTGGCATCTAGGTGAAGACCCCGCCTGAATTGTGAAGCTCCAGTGTTGTTGACATGAAATTTACTTTGAATTCCTGAGAACCGCTTTCCAGAAATAGAAGGAGTTGAAATTTATTATTGGTAGAGAGCCGTTCATGTCCAGAAAAGATGTTTGTTCGAAAGTGTTGCTTTCTTTTTAGACTGCTGAGCCCTCATTAAAAAGAAGGATTTAAAATTTCGCCCTTTTCAGGCAGAAGATGCTTGGCCACGAATGCACGAATTGCGATGTCGCATGGTTTCGCGAGGATTCCGCTTCCAACCGGTCAACAATCCCGATTTCTGCCCCTACGAATTCGATTCTTAATAATTTCATATTTCTACAAATTTGATAATATAATAAATAAATGAGTTTTTGCCACAGAGTCACCTTGTCTTCTAGGAAAAAATCATTGAGAGGGAGTTGGAAAATTCTCATTACAAGACGAATTGTCTAGTTTGTACCCTGTCCGTTTTTTTTTAATTTTTTAACTACCCTTGGTTCTCCTCAGAGGTACTATTTCATCTTTATGATGCAACGTTTTGAAAGAGTAGGTTTTTACTGGTAGACATCAACACCGTCCTGAAGTAAGTGTGAAAATGGGCTGAACCGTGTAGAATGAACGGTGGCTTTACGCATCTATAGCAAAAGAAGGTTCATTATAAGGTGTGCTGGACCGCTGCTGGAAGCAGAAGTGGCAAACCAGACGAAGGGGAGGATGAGTGAGGGTAAAATAGCGTCATCGACTTTTTTGGGACTCGGAAAGAGGAATAGAAATACCGAAAAATAGCCAGGAATATTATTTTTGTACTTAATAAATAATAGAAGCTATTCCGAAAATAATAGTAGAAATAAACAAAAATAAGCTTAAAGCTTTCAATTGTTAATAAAGCATCTTTGAACCCATTCTCAGGAAGGAGCCCCCCCCCCGCCCCCTTTTCTGCTGCATCCGCCACTGGTACATACTTAATTACTACTTTCTTTCTTACTTGAAGCCCACTTAATACCTCATTAGTTGTTGGGGAGTAGGTTCTCCATCCTAATGAATACTCTTCGGTCGTTGATTACGTGATGTCAGCATGTACCTTCTCTTGACTTGTTTAACTTTTCCGCTATGGATGCTGCCCTGTTATCTGGAATAGTCCCTTGCATAAGACACGCTACTATATTTATTGTTCACTTTTTTCTCGACACGTCTAGATAGGTGCCCGGCCCATCGTACCTAACTTAGGTTTCAATCTTGACTCGCAATCGAGTCTGAGGTATCTTCCTACCTTTGATACGTTGTTTTGTCAGCAGCTTAGTTTTCTCTGGTTCCAATATTACCCAGGTTCAGGGGGGTAGGAAATAGTGGAGCAGGAGCTCCTTGTAGTGAACTGGAGAACCTCTTGGCTGCAAACAAGCATAGCTGTCATACAGCTGTATGTATACACAGTTTGTTAGAATGTGAATTTAACTGGCTGAGCATGCCCTGCTTTAAGAATCAAGGATCGCATGCATAATTGAAACTATCCACGGTGAATGTGATAAAACCTCCGAATTAACCCATCGTTGACACAGACGTTCACAAATTCACCCTGGGTAGTTTCAGTAAAGCATTCAGGTCCAGGGAGGCACAAGATTACCCCGTGGGCTTGATGTATCCTCTTCTGCTTCTGCCTTGATAGGCCCTCTTGATCTTTTTTCTGCATCTGCAGCGATGCACAGAAATTTCTGCAAGGTTTTCGATAGTTTGTTCTTGCCATCTCCATATTGAAAAGTGCAGCTTCTGAGTTCCCAAAACTAATCGTGGCTCAAAACGAATTGCATTGGATTTGAAAAGTCACGTATTCACGTCCACCAGCATTGTGTATCTTTTCTAAAATTCTCCTACCTCCCAGTAGCAAACTCAATGAAAACGTTACTGCAGTGGAAACTCAATTATTGTACGAGTTTTTGATTTCTATCCTGAAAAAAAAGCCTGAAAGTTAAATTAGGTTTCATTGGCTAATTTTCTTAGGTGATTCAGAAAACTGAGATCGCTGTGGCGGCTCTATCAAAATTTGTTTTTCGTTTCCTTAATAGTTTACTTTGAAAGTACGCCCACTCGAAAGCGCTTTTCGTTGGCATGATTTTCTGAATAGCTTGCCATCTTTTTCGATTTCTGGAATATGGAAAACATTTCCTGGCGGCAAAAGGACTAACTTCTGGTTGTTATATTTTTTGAGATACAACGGTAAACGTGGCTCAGTTATTTTTGGAGAGGAGGAAAAATAGGTTATTGCTCATCGTTCTAACAGTCTATGTACTAGATAGTTGGTAGAGGGCTCGGGAACCAACCTTCATTTGACCCTTGAGGTAGCGTTTTTTTTTACAAAAACTGTAGTGAATGGGCCGACCGGTGATTCAATAGTACAACTTGACCGTGTTGAGTCATTTCCCGTGGATAATCTTAGCTGCTCGGTACAGCTGGGTCATATAAAAATTCTTTTTCTCTCTCCTCTCTCATATGTATCACTGTCCATCACATCAGAGCCTCCATGTTCCCTTACAGAGGTGCTCGGCCTATTTTCATCACGGGTAGGAGTAGCACAAAGCAGCTTTCAAAGACGTGTTTTATTTTCTGCGTAGGAGTACTGCTTCCAGTATAAATGAATATGAATTAACTAGAAGACGATGAAAGCGCTGTGGACAAACAATACTCTTATGATTGGGTTTTTACGCTTGATCAAACATCATGAGGTAGAAGAAAAACAGGTTAATTAAACACGGCGAAAACATATCCGACAACTCAATGCAGGACATCAGAATGTTTCAGGCCTGGTCCACTATCGGTGCCGACGCTGTGGAATTTCAGAGCAAATAAACATCGGTCCTCCGAAACTCGAAATTTTTCGATCGGTAGTTTTATTAGCTCTAACCAATTTCATGATTATTTTCATCATATGCCCATTCTTATCTGGTTCCCCTGGAGCGCCGTTTCTAATTTTCAGACTGATTTTCATAGTTAGCTAGCGAATCCCAATGAAATTCGTCTACATAACGAAAATTCGACAGTGACTTTTCACTGGCAGCACATTTCTTGGGAGACAGCTACAGTTTTGCATGAGCAAAGCGTTTATTCACGAAGGGCTGATGAAATCTTGTGGAAATTCACATGCCAACATGAATGACTTCACCCTGTATGATGCCCCTGAAATTATACGGAAAAATGGAACATGCAAGCGGAGGCCGGAAATTGATCGCCACCTTACGAAGCCTGGTGCGGATGGTGAGCTTCATTTTTCTCCATATTTCTCGTGAGCTAACCTTGAGCGCATTCCTTGGCGAGCAAAAAATTTGCACTTCTGTTCACTCCATGCGTGTGAAACTCGTTTATGCATGAAGTCTTCCGTTCTAGGACGAATCGCTCGAAAGTTTTTCATTCCCTCCTATGCTATTTTCTTGTTGCCCTGGCTCTTTTTCCCTCATACCTTCAACGACCATTGCGTGTGCGCTTTTTGTAGTTTCAATGCTCAATCATGCGCATCCATTGCTCTCTAACGATCATCTTCATTTTCAGCCATCGCATATGTTAGTATTATTTCGAAAAAAAACATTTTGCGGTGGATTGAAACCTGATTTTCAGCTTAGCAGCTGTTACTCAATAGCAACACTTGCAAGATTCAGATCCCGGCTGCAGAATAATGTTGCTTTGATTACGTCAAATCGACCTAAGTGTCTAGGCTGTAAGCCTTGTTCGACTGTACATCATTCCGATTAACGTACAATGTGCAGGGTCTCATCAGCTTATTCTTGCTGACGACGTGATGCAGCATTCTTCATAGCAACGGTCCCGTCGTTACTGCTTTGGAAGTCCACGAAATAAACAAGTTGTAGCATCGGAGGCGCCGTTACGTAACTGCTCGCTGTGTACCACTATCGGTGAGAATCGCGTGGACGTGACCAGCGCTCCTCATTTGATTTATGTAGGACTCGGAATTTTTGAAGCTTCTGTAATTTCGGTGTCGTCAGAACAGGCTGGCTCTAGCCCCAGCGCTGTGTCTCACTTAATTCTACCCTTGGTTTCATGAACTTATTTATTCGTTTATTTATTTGTTTATTTATTTATTGCTATTGCACTAATCTTTTTAGACAGGCAAATACCAAGAATGCTGCGCTCTAGCCGTCGTTGAGCTGATCGTAGTGCTGTGGCGATTTCTCTTGTCCATACCCAAGTTTCACTGCCGTACAGAACTGCTGATAGGATGCACGAGTGGATCAGTTATCTTTTGAGACGAATTTTAACTCTTGGAAATCAAGGGATGCAGGGCCAAAGATATAACGTCAGACTGGGTTACGCTGATGGACGGAGATGCTAAGAAAAATGCTGAGCTCTTCGCAAGAACAGTTCAAAACAAACTGTGCCGTTGAGGTGTAGGGATAGTATAAATAAATTTATTTATTTATTTGTTTATTTATTTATTTGCACTCGGAGTGCTGTGTTGAGATCATTTAAACCAGCCGGACAAATGAATGACAAGTATTAGAACATAACGTTAGATTATTATGCTTAAGTCAGGCTAGGACCTTTGTGCATAAAAAAGCCAGAGCTAGGAGATGTGCTGATAGGAATCATACACAACAAAATCCTCCTATGTTGTCTGAATCTTAGTGACTCGTTCGGTTCTTACGCTTCCGCTAATCATGGCCCAAAATAGCCAAGGTGGGTTTTGGATCACGGTGTGATATACATAGATCACTTTCGAGCGGTGGGTTGGAACGGGTAGCACCCAGGCGAATGGTCTGAATTTCCATGCGTACCCAGGCGGGAGCTTCATCTAATCACATCAATTCTCGCAAAACTGTAGATATCTTCGCAAGAACTGCAAGAACAATACTTACAACAGCACTTCATCATTTCAAATCTCACTTAAGTTTTCTAACTGAAACTTCCTTTCACTTGCTATTTCACTTATTTACATATTTTGCTAGCTTTACTCAAACAATTTGTTGACGATTGTTCATTTAGTAGTCTCTCAGTATTATTCTTTTCCTTCTACTTTTTTCTGAATTTCGCTCCATATCGCATCCAATCACCTGCGCCAGCAAAGTTATCAGATCGTTGGAAGAGAAATACTGAGGGTATGCTGGCACCCCCTCTTTGCAGCTCTCCGTACCTTAAAGGCTAGCGCTATAGTAGAGATGAGCTTTGATATGGATAGTCATGATGAGTTTTCTTATGGATAGTCTAGAGTTTTTTCCAACTGGTCTTTTCACCAGTACAGCTCAACCTCTAAGCAGGGAAACTTAAAAGCCTTTATTTGGCAAAGTACACTAAGAGCATGGTTTTGGAGCTACTAAAATCCCTCAACGCTGGGGTTTCAATTTTAGGAGGCAGAAGAAACCGTGGAAGGGAATGAAAAGTTAGCAGGGAATGGAGCGCTAACAAAGGGGAGACTTCGACAGATTCGGCATGCGCCGCTTTATACGGCGCCTTTTCGGCCAAAGTACTAGATCAGCGAAGGCATAAGAGGATTTATGGATATCGAACAAAACGACTACCAAAAAGTAACAACGCTTTCTGAGGTACTACTCAGTCTACACATGCTCAGAATGTGCACAACATCGAGTAAGGTTTCAAGAAATTTTCTCTTTCATGCCGCTCGCTGTTTCATTATTGCTGTTTATTTCACTTAATTCCTCTTTATCACTACCGCAGAATATGTCAGACTTCTTTGTCAGAGTGTTCGGAAGATACATATGTTTGTGCACGCAGAGCGCTTCTGGAGCCATAGCCAATTATTTAACCGTGGGAGAGAAAATACAGCGGGTATACATCCATTGGTTTTTATCCACTCTGCTATCCAACATAACTCATCCATGCACATGTTCATTTATTGACACAAGCGCGGTTTCTAGACTAGAAATAACTTCAAGTGGAGGTGAAATGGATCATGGATCGCCGGATAAGGATAACCTTCAGTGGAGCGAGTGGATTTTCTTATCAGTGGATATGTTTTCATTGAATGCCAGGTTCTCTAAAACACACTAATATATCCGCTGTAGCGCATTTATCCCACTGGTTGAGCTATATTAGATGCGGGCTCAGCTTATTTGGAATATTTCGAGTGAACTGTGCTCAAGTCGTCGTGTCCTCGATCTTTCTTTTCACCTTTTTCTCATCGGTCTCCAGCCAGTTGTTACGGTGACCTATTCGTGAAAAATTACTTTTCCTAGGCCTAAATCCACTCTCGCCAGAGTGCCGTTCTGCTTCGAATAGTCTTTGCGCATGCACGATCGCCACAGCGTGCCTCAAGCATTGACCGTTCTAGTTCGTTCGCTATGCTAATCTGAGGATTAGAGCAGTTCCTTTCGTTCCTTCATTTCTTTTGATCATTTTTTCTGGCAGCGGAGTTGGGAATTGAACCTCCGGCTGTGAATCATTTGCTTCAGATGAACGTTCATGTTAACAAACTCTATGGTTTCCCTCCAATTACAACAAACTTCTCGTCTATGTCAGTTGATCTGTTTATTTCATCCACTTGATTTTCTCAAAGTTTATCGTTAGGCCAATTTGTTTCGGATCGTTAGCTATGTCTGCACCCATATATTCCCATTCATGACCGTCATTATATAGCAGAACGTTACCATTAATGTGTGCAAGGTAGTGCAGAGCTTTCTCATTGATTCGCTCTTTTATTTTTTCGTTCAAGAAAAGTCTAAAGTCATGCAGCTGGAACAATCCCAGATGCTTACCTTCTTTCAGTGTGTTTATCAAGACATTACACAAGAGCCCAATGTTCCCACAGTGCAGCTACTCCTCAACACAGGCAGGATCCTCTGGTTTATATAATCTGGATTTAAGGGTTTCTATAATCAATTGCTCATTTTGGTTAAAGCTTTGCTTAAAACAAACTGTTTTTGTGTTGGTTACTTGGCCCTTTGAGCCTCTTTAAAATCTGTTCGCGTGAACGGTCTCAACAGGGGAATTTTGCTAGTTCAGAGCTAATAGTCTTTTCCACAACTACAAAACTATGTGGAGAAAGTATTATTTCCCCGATAATTCTTCCTACTCACCCTCTTCATCCAGTGTACGATGGTTATAAGGTGTGAAAACACTAGATTTTGTGAACAGCTCACCTGCTGCAGCGGAATATCGCTCATTACATGGACGTGCGTTTCTGCACAGCAGGAAAACAAACGTGGGAATGGGGACCTGTAGCAGCGTCGCTATTATCTGCGATACTAATTGAGAGAGAAGCGCCTATCGCATCCTCCTTTTCTCACTCTTTGTGGCACCTAATCGGTACGCATTCCGGGAAGCTGACGAGGAAATAGAGATTCTGCAGAATAGCTTACTGCTACTCCGCAGTCATTTTGAGTTTGGCTTGTGAATTTCTGCACACTTGGTCTAAGTTATCACTCCATTCATTCATTTATTCTGTCAATAACAGAATGTTAACACATAGCTGTTATCCAGTTAGAATGTGTTGCGCACAGAAGCTATCCTAAGAACAAAGAAGATGTGAGATCCAGCGAGCCTAGATGCGAAGGTTACCTGGAAAATCCTAGGTTCTCCTTAATATATTGTTTTTCACACGTTTCCTCGAAGGCACCACGTACGAAAAATTTAGTCTCGAACATATTCACAGTTTTGAAAAACACTTGACTTCGGAAATACGTATACAGATTTCCCTCACTTTCTCAGTTTTTTTTTGTTCCTGCTATCTACACTACTGTTTTGATTAGAACTCCACAGTGATTGTAGCTGTATGACTATTGTTAGAGCTGGTTTCTAAAGATATTTAAACTTTCCCCTCCTCTTCCTTGTTAGGAGATTCCTTGAAGTTTGGATTTTCAAGTGACTTCTTTGTTAAATAGCACTAATTTTCTAATGGTTATTTTTTTTGCTGCGGTGCGGGTGGGCTGTACTTCAGAAGAAATGAGTGATTTCTCGAGGATTCTTCCAGAAAAAAGGCGGCCTCATCGATCTTTTGCTATTGGTCCTTATCTCATGGCTCGCTCAACTCGAAGATTCCCGTTGGACTTAACCACATAATGAACGTCAAAAACAGCATTTTTGCGATTGAAACAAAGATTAACGTTAAGAAACGTTTTGAGCTCTCCCGATAACTCCGAAATATGTAAAGATCCTAATTTCGAAAATTTCCGTGGGTGCTACCTTTGAGCGCTCAACGTATTGATTTCAAACAATCATTCTTCTTAATTTGTTGCTATTGACATTCAACGCTCCATCGTCGAATTTTATGCCACACATCGGCAGTTTCTGACACTGCAAACGATCTTGCTACTACTGCTATCTTGCTACTTGCGCCTGTAAAGCTTTCTTTTTTGTAAAAGAGAGCATGAATGAGATAGGGAATAATCTCTGATAACACAGTGTCCACACATGATACAAGTAGTATTAGGAAGGTGTCACACCATGGTGCACCACACCTCGGAGAATTGGCTAGCCTTCGTCTAGCACCTCACGACACTAGTCACAGCACTTTGATCCAGCTAACGTATTCCTCGGGTACTCTACACGGTTAGTCCAATAGTTCCGGGCACACGGAACGCCGTCTCATTTCGAGCAAGACAAGATTATCCATCTGATCAGTCTGATAACGCGTATGGCTTCGGGGCAGACTCGGACAAATCCACACTATATTGGCGACGCGAACAGAGAACATCGTATCTTAGGAAACATTAAATGTATTGAAATGAAGGAAGTACAGTTGATCGGTGAACTTGGTGTAGAAGTAGCCTATAGCAGGAATGAGCAGGAATGATGCAGGAAGAATTGCGACTTCGAGAAAATTCCACGCTCTGTTCTCCTTACGAAGCTATCTGAAGGCTGTTGCGCTAATCATTCTTAATGTCCACTGTTGACATTTCCCTCTCTATAGCAAACGCTGTCGTCGATCGCACAACACGCAGAACAAAGCCTAATTCTTCCTCACTGTGATTTTACTCAACAATGGCTCCGAGGCGCTTAGGTTGTCACATCAGCTGTGAAGATAACTGTGAACACTATATGTAACCCACTACACAGCATAGATTCCTTAATACTCCTTCTTCAACAGCGGTCGATCGAGTGCGCTATGGAGCATGCAGCCAAGTAAAAATTCATAAGGAAACCTATCATTCTTCATTATTGGTATTTTGTTAGCCTTCATATTACTTGTCGGAGAGTGCGGTTTCAGTCGAGCATGAATTTTGCGACGTTTGTGAATATCTGCGTGTATGATGTATCATTGTATATCTTTCCACTATGAGCAGCTATTGAGTTTAATTTTGAAACAGAGAGCACTTGCTAATCTGTGAATTGATACGATTAATTTTTTCCCGATTATTGTGATTTTTTGGGCCTCCAGGGGAACAGAGCGACCATTCGAGAGCATTTCATTTCCCCCGAATTCGCTTTGTTATTTCTTGTCTTTCTCTACCAATTCTTACGCAATGTCATCAAAGATATACATCATAGATCATAGATACATCAAAGATACTTCTCATCCAGAGAATAACATGTGGTCCTCATCACCAGAAATTTAGTTTAAAATGTTCGATGAAAGATTGAATTCAACTGCACATGCATATACCTCCAGAGAGGGATCACCTCAATATAGCCAAAAATCTCCAGCAACCCACTTGGAAAGATTCAAAACGCCCAGAAATCTTCTGCACTCCTGTTTGTGTAGGAACTTTGACGAATACGCATTCATACAAAGTTCGCTTTTTCATTTTAAATCGAAGGCATTCAATTTCCAAGAACAGTTGAGACTGCTCAATCCTGATTCCTTGAAGGGAAGACCCAAAATGAGTAGATGCTAAGGAATTGCAGCTGGAGAGCTTTCATCGGCGTGCTTCTGAAGGATTTGTCTGTAGAAAAACAAAATTGGAGATTACCGGAGTGCAGTGATTTCGCTGCTATTCTTAATTCTCCCTCATCTTTGTTTTTCTGAATTGCTTCCCAGTGATGCGAAGCCAACACCTCGTTTTCCATACTTGCATAGCAGCCCGCATTCTTCTTGAGCGGATTCCCTTTATTTTCAAGTTTTGAAAAAAAATGCTAGATACGCTCTAGTGAATGAAATTAAGCGTCGGCCGCTTACCATCCTCCAAAGTCCTGCTGTGTGCGAACTCATCATCATATCAATAGGACCAAATATCACAGCCTCAATTTTTAGTAGTTGTCAGCGCACTGCCTCATTCACCTGCTTACCACGTCATATTCAACTCAGAACATGTGATCTTCGAGTTACTCGATTCATCGCACTAACGCACTGGGTCAGAGTTTTGAAACTCCTCTTTCCTGGGAATGCTCCCGATTACATTGGAACTTGAGAATCCATAAGAGCCTTTTATGTAGATGTCACGGCTCATGTCAAGTGTATGCCACGGCTCACGTGGAGAATCCATAAGTATGAGCCTTTTTTCACTCTTGCTCGCTTCTCTAACGGCCCCTCCTCCTCAGCCTGATAGTAGACGAGTAATTACGACGTTCTTTAATCAAGGTCGAATGGAATTATACAGGAAATGACTTAAACTCCTTCCTTTCGTAACTGCAGCGGTACCCTCTTGGGATGAGTGCACTCAATCGTTGGGAAATCGCAGTCACAACTATGAATGGGAAGAGTGAAGTAGCTCCAAAAGGTACTCCTGTAAGCGAACTACCCTCTTGAAACCAATTAAGGCACGAGCAAAATTGGAATTAGTGAGTCGTTCCATCCATTCTCTTTATTCACAGGCATGACATATTCAAGCTCCATCATTCATGCTTCACACAATAACAATCCTTTCTGTAAATAGTAATTTTCCTGTTTACTACGCTGAGATATGCAAAAAATTTTCCCACGATTGTGATTCGTCATACCATCTTCCGCGCACATGCCTCACATACGCATAATCATAATTTGCTGACACGTTCAGGTGGTTCAGCTGATGAAGAACAGTACTTATCGCTTTCATGAAAAATTACTGGTACGTGTATTCTTGAACTCTTGACGCATCATTTGTGCTTGAAGCTTTATTTGTGTATTCTTGATGCTACTGTTGCAGTGCTCAGAGAACAGCATGACTCTGGAGTGTTGGATAGAACCGTTGCATCACTCATGAACCTAATGCAAATAAACCTTAATTGTGGTAATTCTGTTTTCCAAACGAGGCATCCTTTTGTCGCTAAGCAAAAAAATCATTCCTGCATTATTTATGCTCTTTGTTTGCTATGATTGATCGAAGATTTGAAGTACCGCTGTGTACTTACAAATCGATTATGTCAATGATGTTCGAATTGAGGTATCTCTATTCTATCTGATTCTCAACTCAGTCTCTTTTCTATCTCTGAACTAGCCGACGTATTTTACACGTCTACAGAAAAATTCAATAGACATCGA
Source organism: Ancylostoma ceylanicum (assembly GCA_000688135.1). Classification (NCBI taxonomy): domain Eukaryota; kingdom Metazoa; phylum Nematoda; class Chromadorea; order Rhabditida; family Ancylostomatidae; genus Ancylostoma; species Ancylostoma ceylanicum. The sequence continues at coordinate 302,465 of JARK01001561.1, forward strand.
ACCATCGAACGCTCCCAAAAGCATCTCATTGCACCACCGTCAGCTAGACACTCATCAACGTTGTGGCAGAAGAGATCACCATCCTTGCGGCTGTAGAGGTCAAAACCCGAATAGGCTAAGGAACAGCGCCTCTGGTGCACTCCTAGTGAAGCTGAGAGTTTAGGTTTGCGCAGCACATCCGAATATTCTTAGATCCTAATGCCAACTGGTCTTTCAACTTGAGGTGAGTACTCTTCTTTGCATAATCTGCAGGTTATGAGGTGAATGACACGTGATGTCATGCAGTCACATGTTTTCCCCAATGGGCAATTTGTGCAATTTTCAGTATTGAACACGCGATCATTGGCGCAATTGCTAACTAGCCTTTGCTTGTTATGTCTCACCATACGCCGGCAGGGGGGGGGGGGGTGTCAGGGTGGGGACATAAGTTATCGTGCAAGGTGCAACATTTACCTATTCAAATCTTCGCCGACGCAGTTTCCCACCTTCATTGGTGCACACAACCTGTTCTTTATCCCCGCTCCTCTTCGTTGTGGTGATGGATGTTGCAATACGAGATTTGCAGAAAATCGCGCCTTGGACACCGCTGTATGCAGACAAGTCTTACTTGCGTCCTAAGACAGTCAAGTGCTCGAGCAGCTCACACAAGCTCAGACTTCCCGGCTTGCATGATCCTGCTTCCCTCTCAACGTCAGAAAGACGGTGTGGTGTATCTTGAAACCAGCCCAGAACTCGGCACCATAAATGTAGATGACATAGAATAACCGAAAACGGATGTGTTCAAGAGCCTTAGGTCGGGTACCTGAGCATATTCGTCCTCGGTTTGTCTACGTCATTCAGCAGAGATCTCATCTTCATGAAATTTCAGCTCAAGTTAACTCCGCTTGAGGCGAGAAGCGGGGCGGGGGTTGGCACTTGTTGAAAATGGCGTTCTTTGTGGCAAGAGGATCCCGAACCAACTGAAATCGAAGATCTATCGCACCCTTCTCCTCTCTCTATCGCGCCGAGTGTTGGCTTTCCACCAAATGAATAGAATGTCGTCTCAGGCACTGAAGATGAAGATGCTGCAATGGATTGTTGGAGTAACGTAGTTTGATTGTTTCTACAACCAGGACATCAGGAATCGATTTGGCGTAGCTACGATAACATATGGGCTTCGCGAATCTCGTCTGCCATCATACGGTCGCTCGATTGCTGACGACTTATTAAGTTAGAATGGTAGAAGCTCCGAGTCAACTGTAAATAATTTTAGCAGGTTTTCAACTAATTTTTTTTACGAGAGGATACATTTGTAACAAGAATTCATATTTTGGCTCAACACGATCAACCACTGCTAAACGGATCGCCTGGAAGTCAGACAGATTAACTTCTTGCGTGGTCATACGTGTAATGATAGACTCTCAATATTCTAGGTTGACGTAGTCTCATGTTCTTAATTACTCGCACGATTCAAGATCCTGTTTCGCTATAGGATCTGTTATATTTACTGCAATGTTTGACGAAGAAGTAATTCTATCCCGTTCTATTTATGATGAGAAGAAAATGCAGGGCGCAATTGATTTAGGTGGCGTCTAGGACTGCAGCTAGCCACGCAATCACTCAACCTTGTGTGATAGAACCACTGCATCACGATGCCAACATGAAACATCACTGAGTGCTCTGCTAGCCAGATGCGCCGCTACTGCCCTCCATTCCTGCCCCCTCTAAGGAAAGTGAGCAATATCGACCTTCTTCAAACCTAGTCCACCTTCTTCAACTCACAGTCCATTAATTGTTTCACGCTCTACACACATGTTTAGAAATTCAACTTTATCTCATCCTAGCCAGCTGCTGTTTTACCTCAGTTCTATCACTTCTTGACACTCATTGTATCGACTGTGAGCTCAGGGTACTGACCGCTATCTTTTCTCTTTTCCTTCCTAACTAGCCTCCCTATCTTCCGTCTTTCCGAGGAGCACAGAAGCCAACGCAGATGTGTTGAAGTTCTATTGCACTTGCATGCACACATTTTGACGAACGGAAATTAAAATGGAAATTGATAAAATGGAAGGTGGAAACGGTGCCTTCGACTTCCTTCGTGAACGGCATCGTAGGTACTCGTTATTTGAATGCTCCTGCTAGAATTAATCCATATTTTGAAGAGGAAGTAATACACACTACGAGAAGGAATCAATCACCGAAAAGGCTCTTTTATGCTCGACTCTATTTCATGCACTCAGAGTTGCTCCGTAAATGAAAAGTAAACTCAACATTCAAACGGAACAGGAACAGATTGGAATTTCGAAGTAACATGTTTCCGAAAACAGGGATAATAAGGTTTTTTCATCTGTTTAGTAGTTGTTCAAATCAGCACATTGCCATTTTTCTGCTTGGTTATGATTCCATTAAGTCTAGAAACAAAACTGTTGGGGCCAGCAGAATCAGCATAAGGCATAAGAAATGAATTGATTCACGGCATATTCTTCCTCTGAGAAGAGTATCCAATCGGTCGAATTTGTGGTTATCTGTGAGTACAGTAAGGTGCATAAAAAAGATTCGATTTCTGTGTTTCCTTCCAGATTGTCTGAAGTGCGAAGCGTGATCATGTGGTGTCGTAGACAACCATAGGAAAACTAGAGGAAAATTCACTCCTTCAGTTTGTCACTAGATTTTCGCCCATGATACTAAACACAGCGAAATAGTAGCAAACGAGGAAATCTTTGAAATCTTCAGTACATCTTCTGGTGGCAGCTTCTACCAGTGCCTTCAGAGTGGCGTTGCCGACATTGAATTTGAGTCCTTAACGTTGAAAAGTGTATATTCAGAATTAAATATAGGGTGCGCCATAAGTTCTTGCACACCATTCTTAGCAACACCACAGCGGTTGAATTCAACATAATGGCACGACCTCCACAGCGAAAATGAGCCAACTCAATAGCAACCCGAATCCCCTATCAGAACAGGAATATGTCGTCACCTGCTTCCGTAGAAGCTGAAACTTGAGATAAAAGTTAGCATCTCGCAGCTCGGTTTGGAGCGCGGGTGACACTGTCTCTTCGAACGGAAGACACTACTCAGAGCCAATCAAGTCGTTTCTCACCAAAACATTGGAGTAGACGGAGGAGACATCGAGGAATTTACCGGGTGTACTGGGATCCCATCTCCCCTTTCTTTCAGGAATTTCAGAAATTTTTTAAGGAAAGGTGGTGTATGAGCAATTTTTTCCAGTTTTTTGTGAACCACAACATAAGAATCACTCTGGATTTCACTCGCAGAGTATTTTTGAAGAGAAGACACCGACGCTTCTGTAGAGCTTAGAATCTGCTCTGTGCCATTTGCGCCTCCTGGAATGCCGCACGACCGAAATCCCGTGCTCAGAACGAACTCCTCTATAACGCCAATCTGATTCTCATGAATAGCCCTACCCAACTATGTTCTAGAGCGAATCAAGTGCTATATCATACATAAGTTTGGACTCGTAGCATGAAGCTGAGGTAAAGCTTCGAGAAGTTTTATACCAGATCCACCAGCGCGCCACGAGGTGCTTCCTACTCTCTCAACTATGAGCTATTACAAAATCAAATGGAGACGTATCCCCGATCTGATAGGTGTTTTGAGTTACTATTGAGATGGTTCAGTACCGCAATAGAGATCATGTCACTACGTTGAATCCAGCGGCTGTGGCATACTAAATATTGTGTGCAAGAACTTATGGCGCACCCTGTAAATTGGACCAACAATGGTCCATTCGAAATTTCGTGGTTTGAAAATCCGATATCGATTATGCTTCAACCATATGCTATAAAATTCTGAGCAGTGCTTTCATCAAAATTCGCAATAACATGAGTGAGGCGAGCACAAAAAACTATCGTGCACCTAGTCAGGGTGGACGCTCACATGCTTCAGATCGTCATGCAGTCTCGCACAGTACTCCAGTCATCGAACGCCACTGCAACCACGCAGCGTTGATGCGAGCGACGCCTTCATGGGCTAGGCTATCATCGGCTGAGAGTGTTGGTCCGAGATGCTTTGTTCTGACGCGAGCACGACGGCGTATGCATAGAGCAGAGTCCGTGACGTTGGCTTCTGGAGTTCCCTCGTAACAGTGTTCATGACGACAACGAAGAGCAGCGGCAAGAGAGCTAATCCTTGCTCTACTCCTACGGAGATGCGAAATTCAGCCGATGTGCTCGTGGCCACCTGCACTCGACTCTTTGGCTGCGCACAGAGAATCCTGGTCCACTCGATGGGCTCCTCACGAATGTCGTGTCGTCGAAGTGCGTACCAGATGACTTCGTGTGGAGCGCGGTCGAATGCCTTTTCCAGATCGAGGAATGCTAGATGCAGATGCTCAAGGCCTCCATGCAAACCTCAGCAACACCAGGGGATACCAGACATAGAGACAGCTTCTCCTCCATGCATTGTGGAATTGACATATGCGGAACATCATCCATCACCCATTGAAATCAGCGCAACCGCTGCGGAACGTTGAGCACATGACAAGCTTTGGGACCATTGCGCACCTGGCGGCCCTTTTGGGGTATCAGAAAAAAAAGCCGCAAAAAGTCGATGCACCATCATTTAAATGTGCCACCGCCATTAACTCTGGATGACATGTTTTCAATAGGCGCAGTTTTTCACAGCGTAGAAGAACATACCCGTATCTGGAAATTTTGGAGGAGAAACTGCAAACAGAAACACATTCCTCTTGCTCTTACGTGCATGAAATAAATGGAAATTGTCGATGAAAATTTGACTATTGAGATGTATGAAACAACATGCAAAGTTATGACCACTGTAACTCCCTTTCAAATGGATTCTGCTGCGCAAAACAAAGAAAGTATTTGGAGTGGATTGTCATCTGTGGTGGGAGATGGCTACTGGCTTACAATCGCGTGACACCGACTGTCGCTAACTTGTGTGCGGTATGGTTGGAGGCAGTGCTACACATTCAATTTGAGGAGAATACCGTTACTGATATAGGCTACTGCGGTGACGATCTGATGAAATTCTTCTAAAATTATGCTTTTTTCATTTTTCCTTCTCACTATTGCAAGAAGCTTGAAGAAGGCTAGCACAGCAATTCAAAATGGAGCCTATCTTGTGTGAGATTTTGCACAGAATGAGGTCACAAAATGCATACGATACATCACTTTTGCGTTCGGGCTCAGAAGGAGGAGTGGAATTTATGCACGATTGAGGTCAATGAGAAGGAGTTGGCTCGAATACGACTTTCATTACACATATCTGAGTAGAAATTTTCTAGTTGTGAACCTAGCTACATAGATGAATCATCAGAAATTTCGTAAACTCTTCTTTCGATTGTTAGCTTCATCATTCTTTGCATATAAGGCGTTGGCATCATTTCTTGCAATGTGAGTTTAACTGTGAAACGATTTATAATTTATTTGCATGAATACCAACAGAATTAGGTTTGGTTCAGGTGATTAACCGCGTGCAAGAAACCTTCGTATATTTTGCATACGTTTGAGGTAGCTGCTACACTCCTCGAGGAGTATAGCACCTTGCGTCGCGGTCGCCGGCGACGGCGGCCGCCGCGACGCTCCGCCCACAATCGATGCGCATCGGCCTCACAGTCGCCAGCGACGGCGAATCGCGGGGCTATACTCCTCGAGGACTATAGCGACAATGTGAAAGCGTTGGAAAAAAAAACCATGGAACGGTGATTACTCCATGTGTTTTGTTATGTCAATCCTGCCCAAAACATCTCGCTTGTAATGTGCATTTATGTATGTGATCTCCAATCGATTAACTTCTCACTCCAATATCTACTGATAGTCACGAATCTTCCAAGAAACAACATAAATTTCGCTTCTAGAGAAGCTTAGATTCTCTCTCCATAATTGTATATGAAAGTCTGAGTCGTTGACAATTTCTCATCGCATAGAGATGTAGCAAGAATGACCTTATTATACTATTCAGAGAACTCATTTATTCGCATAATGGGTGTCCTTTTTAATAGGTTCACAAAGGCTTCTTCATCCATAATCCTTTGTGCTGCCTCTCATATTCCGTTCCTATCAATAATGGAGCATAGTTGGGACTCTCACAAGGTCTGATCTGTACTGTCATTTTCTTTTGAAGGCCCATAAAGGCCGTGTTCCAATTACAACTGTCCACGGCCGTTGACATGCGTATCTCATTCTGTCCCTTCGGTAATGTTTGCAATGACAACATATTAGCTTGAGTGAGAGATGAGTTTGTAGACATCCTGGAAAGTTTGTGGACATCCTGGAAGAAGGGTTTACAAAATTTCCAAAAGTACTATGCGAAGTTCCATATACGATCATTTTCAAACCAAGGAATTCTTAGACGATGCGTGAAACTTCCTCGTGCCCTAACTGGGTTGATGTAATGGAATTTTATTAATGAAAGATGAAATATCATCAGTCACTATCTCCATCGATTCTTGCTCATTCATAGCGATGCGTTTTTACCGCTTTTTGCGTTTTTTAAGGTTTTATTTGCAATGTTTTTGTGTATGATCGGAACTGACAATAATGCATGGTTCGCCGCAATCCTGGACTCGGTCCAGGAAAACATTTTGGACGTCTCAATCAGCGTTTTATTTTAAAGCATTGCTCACTGAGGGTACGGTTATATGTTTACGAGAAAGAAAATCATTCATTAAAATGCGATTAGTACGATCAAATCATACGCTGTTGGAAACGTTATAGCTGATATTGGGTTGCGAGTTTTTGAAAATCATTGCTTAGGTCATTTTCTTGCATTTTTCTCTTGGTCAAAGTTCTTGACTGAGAGGACGATCCTACTCTGAGAGTAGGCCCTCCCTTATAAACTAAGGAGGCAAACTCTCTAAAACAAAGGTAATTTAGTTCCAACATTGAGAGCATTTTGAAACAACTATGTATAGAAAGTGTCGTAGACACCCACTGATTCGGGAACCTTCAGCGATCACAACATTCAGATAGTACCCAAAAATATGTATATATGTAGCAGTGGAGGACGCAGAAAGTGGACGGGTGGCGGTCGTGGGATCTGCCACTTTGGGGACCTAAATGGGAGATAAATTTAATAAAAATATTAATTTTAATAATAAATAATAAATATTTAAAAAAATAACAAGAAATACAAGATTTTTATTTGTATTGTGAAGTGATTTCAAAAATTCGGCGTACCCTTTCTCAGGAGGGGGGGGGGGGCGTCCGCCTCTAGTATGCAGCTATCGTTTTGAGACCTTCACCTGCTGAACACGGCCTTGGATAAAGAGACTGGAGAATAGTGAGTAGCTCTACTGACAAAATCCGTTTCCAAACTGTTTTGAGAGTCACGTGGGATATGAAGCGAGTTAGTTTGAATAGCAGAAATGAGAAACATCCATTCTCAATTAGAATCCATCTAGCTAGTCATTGCCACAAACCTGCTTATTGCCGTTTTGCCAATATGATGGTTCAACGCAAATCGTCTGCAAATATGTACGTACTTCGGTGCATCCATTGCCTCTTTACATCCCTGACTTCAAGATGTTCATATTCAGAAAATATTTTGACAGTGAGATTGATAGTGAATTTCGTTGATCGCTTTATGTTGTTTATCACGAAGCTGCATGCTATTCTCAGGCTAGAAACCTTAACGAACACATATGGGCTCCTGTTTTGTGAATAGCAACCATCAACACATCTCATCCACACAGAACCTATGTTTTCTTCAGTAGACATCTTGGACGTTTTCGCGGAACACTTCAAGCTCTTGGGTCTGTTGTCAATCCTTGTACATTAACGCATGCAAACACAAGCATGTACCCCCCGTGTCTGAGTAAGACTTCCTTGAATGCTAGCATGATTCAAAATAAGCAACAGTAAGCCTTTTCAAACCAGAAAAAAATGTTGCTGATCAAATGTATACTTGCCGGAACTTGATAGCAGGGCAGATTTCGATTTCGAATTCAGTTACGAAATGTGTGTTCTTTATGACCGGAAGATTTCTGAAGGCATGAAACTAATAACTTATCAGAGAAGAAGTGAGCTGGCAAGCTAGTGGCACTAATAATGAGACTAATTCTCGTAAAGAGGATTTTTCTCGTAAATGGAAGCTGAACCTATCTATACTTAGTCCCACCTTGGGCTACACAACCCAACCCATAACGGCTGAGCTGAAATCCAATAGTCGGACGTCTCCGTGGTTTCAACACAAACAATGCATCTTTTCATATATTTTGCCCTCAGCTATGACATGAGCAGTTTTTTCTCATGCTTGGCTGCTGGCACTAACAGTGCTTTAGACAACAAACGCCCCATATTGTGTCCCCACATCGATTTCTCCTCCTGTTTGGCTGTTTTCTTTCAGTAATTGTTCATTATGATGTAGGCACATTGCACAAGGTACTGCCTTATTAGCATTCATTAGATTGATGCGGAAAGCCACTCTTGCTGTAATGAGTCAGCTCAGGAACTCTTTTTGTTATCAGTTCCTCTAATTGCCACCACCACAAGTACCAACAGCCATTTCCGCTGTATTTTAGAGTTTCATAGAAGCTTAATCACTCTTTTCAATGACGGTGTATGTATATGTATATGTATGATGAAAACCGAGTAAGACGGCCTTCTCCGTTCATGCGCACTGAGGAAGGCATAGCGACTTTTTTCCTTTTACCATGTGAGCTAGTACTACCTCCGAAACGTTCCTCATGACTAGCCATCACACCGATATCATGTTGTGCATCATCATTCATTTTCACATTGCTTTTTTCCGCTACCTGCGTACACAATATACTGAGTAAATAAGCTTTATGGCCTCTTCTCAATGCTCAACTTTATCAACCCTCGCTCTGGGATGTATTAGTTTTATGGCTTCAAATGACATGAGTCAAATAATGGATGCACGCACTTTGCAACTTATCAGCGATAGGAGGAAAATGTCGGAAATCGAAAGCGATGCCTGTGTAATTTACCAGGAAAATTGTGTGCATCTCGATACTGCTCATACGTCTGCTTCATGCAACACTCTTCACTATTAACAAAAACGGATTTTTTCCATACATGCTTTTTATCCTCCAATACCTCTTTGCTTTGCTGTATTTCTTGTATCTGATGTTTTGAGTTGGGCAACAAGTTCGTGCGGTTTCTTTCTTTTTTTATGGAGAGTCAAACACTGTTCGATCTCGTATCGTGAACAATTTTCTACCACCTAGTTTCCCCTTTACAATCATTCCAACCGATTTCCTCAATCCACCCCACACTTCATTTTTCATCGCCTTAAAGGCAGCACCAGCCGAAATCCTCGACTAGGAGCTGAGGTGTGGGTGGTAAAATAAAGAGTTAGCACATCACAAATGTGAGAAGAACACAATGAATGATGACCTACCTGCAGAGAAACAAGAATCGCTGTCGCGGCCGCGCCGGCCTTCCAACGGCTCGACGCGCCAGTTAACGCTATCGCCATGGGTGGTCTGGTGCAGCGGACGCGTGCAATGCGTACCATTCACGGGGTTTCGTGGCGGGACGCACGCACACCCTACGGCGGGGCACTTTTCCGCGCCTTTGACACATGGTAAAGAGCACCTCGATTTCTTGCACTTCTCGCTTCTTTCACGCAGTTTTATCCCTGCCTATGAGTTTACCGTCCCCGAAAACCCCTAAATATGGGAAAATCTCCAACGCAAGGATTTCCGCGAGTGCTGCCTTTAAGTTTACCTTCCAATTCGACCAGAACAGAAGCCTCCGACACCTTCCACTGTTTGACTTGAATCATGTAGCTCACAGGACTACAGAGGGCTGGTAGTGATCTCTAAGGAAAAGTTATTTATGCTGAAAGTACGCCATAGAGGCGGATGTTCACTTCAAAGAAGTTAATTTCAGCCCGAAGGATGTCCTGCCCGCCGTGCTAAACATCTAATTTGGAGAACAATGGGATGATTATCCCCCAGCATTTGCTCTAGATTTAAAAAAGAACCACGACGGATGGTCACTCTGAGCAACACCTAAGTTCAACTGGTCCACTGCGCGTAGTAACATATGAGCGCCAGGTACGAGGCGACCTTTCACATTGGAAACGGGCGTTTCCTCTAGGCAAATAAATAGAACCAATTTCAAAGGGGCATTTAAAACGGCGCTACGGCTGTTTCGCGATTCTTTCGAAGATTTTCACTTAGCGAGTCAAAAACCTGGAACTATTCACTCTAACTTACGAAGCTTGAGCAGGGATGTGCGGAATTGAAATTTCAATTTCCTATCTATTTTACATTCTTGGAAAAACGGAAAATAGAACTGGAGAATAGCCGTAAAACGGAAAGCGTAAAACGGAAAAAGGAAAATTCCTACTGGTATATGAGATCACCTTTAATTATAGCGCAGTAGAATAGATAGCTTCTTCGTCCATAAGCTTTTTTCTTGTTAGCTAATTGTAAGATCAAGTCATATCAGTTTCTTTTTGGAAAATTGTTCTATATTCCTCTACAAATGATATTTTAACTTCCGCTAAAGGTCTACTGTTGTACACTTCAAGAGTTCTGATCTTTTCTATTCCCGCTGGTTGTGATATCCTATCCATTGTACATTTTACGAAACCATAGACTCCACATTTTGGACAGTCATTTCATGGTTTTTTAGTGGGTTACTATGTTCGAACACCATGTGTTATTCCGCTATCGTGGCGTCCTTTGATAATTACTGTTATGATGGACTTGTAACCTGACCTCAATGTAGGTAAACGTCTTTTGTTTAATTTGAAGTGAAATTTAAAGCAAATCTGGCTACGAAACATGAAATATCTAATTAGAGAGTACTTTGTTACTTTGCCTCACTTTGCCATTATCTGAAAGAAAACCTCTGTTCCACTCCATCAATGACTTCCCAGAATCTTCCGGTCTTCGGGTCAAACTACGTAAAACGTAAACCGTAAGAGGGAGAGCCAAATGGGGCCGTAAAACAGGAGGCGTAAATTTACGCACCCCTGGGCCTGAGCGTACCTGAGGCGCACACGCTGTGACGCCGCTTCTGACGTCAGTCGATTGTTTCAACACTATTGTGTAGATGTTGTGCCGACCGGTATCCATCAATATACAGAGTCGGCTGGAAAAGGTATCAGCTTACGTTTATTTGCCTCTTAGCTTTTCTTCATAATGCTATTTTCTGAGGGGAAATTTCCTGGCTATACCTTTCCTTCATTGGTGCTTCAAAAGAGCAGACCAAATCTAGAAGACTTTCTGTATGGCATTTGGTTGGAACCACCGCCTCTATCATCATGGAATAAGAAGCTTAGATGATTTAGAGGCGTTGCGGAAATGAGCAGGAAATTTGGGCATTACCGCGAAGGGAGTGAGGTAGCGTTCAGATGGTGCAGATGTGCTAAGTTTCGACACCTTCTTTGCCTATTTTTACGAAATACATATATTACCTATATACAAACTTTTCTACTCGATAGAAAGTCGATGAGCGATCTAGTGAAATAACCTTCTTTCTATCATATGCTAAATGCTCCGTTTGAAATGTGAGTACTGGACTTTCCTGCTATAAATGTGTAAACACTGTTTGCTCAAGCTCCCTTCCTGCTATCTACCACTTCATAACAAAGCTCGAAATAGTTTGGAACTTTTTGCCATCTCCTGCTGTCTACCTTATCAGTTTGGAGCAATTGTGTGGTTCATAAAGCACTTCTTTTATTTTCCTTATGATAAATCGTTTCGTTCGTCAATATCAAGCACAGCCACCAGGCTATGATCTTGATCCTTTCTGGAAACTCGTTGCGTTATGCCATCCATCCAAAGATTGTCGTTCTCTTATTTCCATATATCATTTCCTTCATATTTACCTCACATTCAAATGAGTACTTGCCCTCAATCTTGAGCTTAATGAATTCTGTTTGCACCTTAGTGGGGTCTGCTTTTCATGACGAGTTCTAAAAAAACAGCCGCAGCAATGTTCCAAAGATCATTTGCAGGTTTCCATATCCATTTAACAACATGCTCGTTCTCTTTAAATGAAACGTCTCCATTTGCTTGTTATTTAGGCGCAAGCCTTGTTTTTGTAGCATGCATGAAGAGGATGCGGATCTTAACCAAACTATGCTCGATGCAGGCGGTCCACCTATAGTTCCTTTTCTTCCACCGACTGAGGAGCCTTCTTCATTCGTACTCGCAATTTCTGTCGCCCTTGTTGCTTGTCTTACTATCGCAATTTGCGGTAACGCAAGCCAAATCGTGCTACAGGTATGTCCTTTGTTGAACCTCAACAAATAGAATCGTTCGCAGAATTGGAAAGTTTGAGTCATCGTTCTAAATGTTTCTCTCAACACAGGATATGTCACTTCTCAGAGTCAGTAGAGCAGCTACTCTCCAAACGTCTCCATTTTTCCTGAAAACTGTTCAGTTCCTACCCATTCCGCATGTAACACTCCATTAGGAGTTTCGAAATACGAACACTTTTCGACAAATAAAATAGGGGGAGAACAAATCTATATATAAAACATAGCAACGCTCACGACAACTTTTTCAGAAATTTACTTTTGGGCGCGTATGTGGGCGCCGAATTCAAACGACGAGAACGAGTATTCCGTGAAGGTGGCGAATTAAGGAGTGCGGGGAACATGGGACACCATCCAAACCCAGCTAGGCTAATCCTCACAGGACGTTATCGATCCGGATATCAATTTATCGATCGATTTTATCGGTTTTCTCAGTTTAGCTCCAATCCAGATAGAAATTTTCCCACTGAGGCAATCCACCACGCTGATCACGAATTCGACAACCATTTTGAGCGGCATGCTCAATGATTTATTGATTTTCGCGAGTTTTGCCGGAGGCGTGGGGGAAGCGTGCCCGGAGGGGTTGTCAACAATGTTGATCGCATACTTGACAACCATTCTGTACGAGGATTATTGATTTATTGGTTTATTGATTTCCCGTAAATTTTGCTCGGGGCTTGGTAGAAACATGCTCGCAGGGGTCGCCGTCAGATTCATGATTAGAGTAGTATATAAGATAGTAACCTTTTAGACGACTTTTTCTCAAAAATCTGGGTGACGCGCGTGGGTGCCGAATTCAAACGATGAGAAGGCATGTGTGAGTGAGCTAACAAAGAGACGGAGCATCGAAATATTGGACATCATCCAAATCTCGCGATGGACAAAAGACACTCCTCCTCAGATAACATCGATTTGGATACAGATTTATTGATTAAACCAACTAGGGCAACCTACCACGCCGATCACGATAACCATTTCACGCGATGGTTACTGATCTATTGATTTCTTGCGAGTTTTGCTCGGAACTTGGCTGAAGCATGCTCGCAAGGGTTATTCACCACGCTGATCGCAAATCTGATCACCATTTTTCATGCGTTTTGCTTCGACACGGGGAAAGGTGCTCATAGGAGTTATCTGGCATGCTGGGTAGGATCCATGAGCTCGTAATAAAGCAAACCTGGTTAGCAAACCAGCTTTCACATTCTGACTCCTAAAACACGTTCTCTAAAGTGACAAATTACGATAACCATCGTTGGTTTGTTAATACTTCATGAGCCCCAGTTCTGTGCATACATGAATAAAAATCTGAGCACAGCAAATCATAAATGGAAAGCAGTGATCAATACCTGCGCGAAATGTTCTTTAGTCACATCAATAATGTGATGACGTTCACAAAGCATTTGACTACAGGAGTCTATTCAGACAGCCTTTCATAAGGACCACCAGAACCGATCGAACCAGTAGGCCTGCAGCATTACGAGTCCTGATTGAAGTCATCGGCCGATTCTCTTCTGTGGCCGTTCTGCATGGATTAGATCTAGCGATCCTGGAAGCTGTTGATCTGGTTACAGTCGAAAGTCCTTCACAGTTTTGGAATATCAAAAAACTCATCAGATCCTCCTCTGAGGGGTGAAATCTTTTGTTTGAGCAACTTCGCACATTGCAGGGCGCACGTGGGTAAGGTATGACTCAGTCCACTCAACCCTTGTGTACCGACTTTTCAAACTAATTAGCAGATTAGGCCCGTGGTTAAACCTATTCGAATATCTCGCTCGATACAAGCTCTTGCCGCAGGCTTCGTTCAGATCCCCCCGCGCTTTTGCGGTAGCAACACTTTGGTGCCACTAACGGAGTCTATCCTTTTTGAAAAGACAAAACTTACTTGAGTTGAAGTCTTTTCCCTTGTGAAATATTTTTGTCTGTAAGAGAGTGTGGAGGTATCGACTGCCTATTTATTACGTTTATGTTATTTATGTTTTTATTTATGTTATTATTGTTTATGTTATTTATGTTATTTATTTCTTATTTCTTACTATTTATTTGTGTTGAATATCGAAAATTTCTGTATTTTTCACGTGAAGTGAGCCGTGTTCTGAAATTGTCATTGAATTCATTGTGGAACGAATACTCTTTCACAGCGTTTGTTTTAAAGGGGCTGCAAACATAATGCCATTGCCAATTATAGCTTTTTTGAAGATTTCTTTCCATTCGAGATATGTAGGAGCACTATCGGTTTTCCAGTATCATGATCAGTTTGCACGAGTTCTAATATATTTTGACACACTTGGCAGAAATAGAAATCCGTTTTCAGATCTATGCGAGTCGTTTGAACAAAAGAACACCCGCTCAATTCTTCATTGCCATGCTGCTTCTCATAAATTTCGTGGTAAGCAAAGTTTGCTTCTCATATAAGGCAAGTCTAATGTAATCTCAATTCAATAAAATTGTGGGTGGAAGGGGGCTCTAAAGATCGCCTCAACATCGCTGTTACGTTTATGTAGGAGCGCACAACATGGGAAATGTCACAATTGGATCTTGATATCTTTTTCGTTGATATTTCTTGAATTTAGACTGTCTCTGAAATTGAATAGTCTGAATTTCGATGGATGTCTAGAACCCTTTCTCCCTGAACTGATTACTCGCATGTCGTCATCACTGTGACGTTGTTGCATAAGTATCCGCTATTTTGCATAGGGATTTTTGAACGCTTGTAATAAGAAATTACAGATTTCGCGCATGTCCATATACCAGTATAGAGCGCATGCGCCTGCGATTATACTTGAATGTGGACCTTATTCTTCCGTTCGTTTTGAAAATGTAATTAATCTCGGAAAGAACCCTCCAAAAGGCAAATTCATTACAAAACTTGCGCGAATAATTTTGCCAAAACACTGTAGTAGGCTAACCAAGTTTGGATGAGGTAATCTTAAGCCCATTCCTATTTTTTCTTATACTTTTTCTCCCCACATTTTTCCCGGGCTGTCTCAAGCTCGAGCATCAAACTTGTTATCCCGAACTTTCGATGGTGCCTTTTTTTAGATTTAGGGCGGATTAAAGTGGGACTTCCTTTGCTGTGACTGGAAACATCAACAGTTTGTGGCTGCCAATCAGAAGAATTTCATGGGGAGCTCTAAGCATTTTGTGAAAATCGCACCATTTTGCCACAATGTCAAGGGCGCCTTGATTTCGATTGTCCAACTCTTCGCAAAAGCAAAGAGCTCACGGAAAAATTTTTAGTTATGGATTACGGAGCACAGTTTTGTTCTAACCGAGCGCCAGTCATTGGATACCTGGAATGTCTACTATGCGGGAACAGATTTGCCGAATCCGGTCACCTCCAGCACTGCCAGACTCCCTTCTTTGCCTCGTAGTTCACCGAATTTCAAAGCAGCGAGGTCAAACTTCTGCTGCAAATCGGCAGGAATTCAGCGACCATTGAGATGCAAACTTCGACTCATATTTCGATGAAATTTTTTTGTTGGAAATTTCAAAACAGCAAAACTTATGTAACAACCTAATATAAAGCTGGTTGTGGTAGCGCAATGGGCGAATACAATGCACAAAACCGCTTTACAGAGGGATAATCGACCTAAAATTGTTATAGTCTTAGAGAGCAGTCTTGTCAGAGTCGATTCATATGCGTTATATAGAAGATCTCGACCTAAAATTGTTATAGTCTTAAAGAGCAGTCTTGTCAGAGTCGATTCATATGCGTTATATAGAAGATCGCGCAACGAGCGCCCAACGTAAATGAAAAGTGACCCAACAAGATCAGGGAGATGGCCAACATTCATATGAAATCTTACTTCTATATGGTTGATGGCGCAAATACTGCTGGATAAAGTGTTGATGTCCGCATCTGGAGGCGAAAAGGGATATGTCAGTTTTATCAACAAGGGCAGAAGCTATTGCGAAAATTCCCAGGAAGTTGTAGTTACGCAGTTGGGTAGAGAATATCCTCAACATTGTGTTATATAATCGAAAAGGACCGATGATGTTCCCAATTTTTCTATGCATAGGTCCCATTTGGTTTGCCGCCTCTGATTCTGGAGAAACTAGTGAGAATCTGGATGTTTGGACGATTATCCTGCCACGCTCACCACATTCTCGCAGCAACTGAACGAGTGATAACGCCGTGGGGAATAGCCTTTCTTCACGCTTCTGTAGTAAGTCTTGTTATTTTATCTTGCTCAAAAACTCAAGTATCTCAGTTGTGGAGTGCCACTTTCTACAGGCATTCTTCCTCTCAAGACAAAGTCGTCTTTCAAAGCATGAAGGGATTCTGTCATTACTTGCATTTTTTGCATTGTTGCTCGTTGTACTCCTGTTCGTTATCCCTGAAGGAATGGCTGCTGAGGTAAAAAAAAAACATTTCTTCTGCTAAGTGAATCGTACTATTCATAGCTCTTCAGCTGGAGATGATTCGCAAAGACGAGATCGAAAGTGAGCAATATATAATGCTCATTCATACCATTCGCTGCGTGGAGAATAGACAGTTGCATCCTTTGGCAGAAACAGTATTAGGTTTTGCTGTACCACTCTTGTTATGTACCTTCCTTCTCATACGGATCTGGTGTGGTGTGAATGCCAGTTGTCGATCGGCGATTTCGAGAAACCTGGTTTGTATACTACCTGATAAATTGAAGAATTATGAAGAATTTAAAAGACAAGAACAAGATATTTTAGCTGTACACGCTGTTAATTCATTATCCCTGCAATGTTTTGTGCTATGCTCCGGCTGCGGCGGAGGTAAGCTAATTCAGTCCACTTGCGGGTGAACCTTTTTGTTACCTCTGAAGGTTTGAATGATTACAGGACCTCCTTCTGACAATGATGCCAGACGATGTCGAATTGCAACGGCTCTTACCATTTTTGGCTCCAACAGTAATGTGGTATCCGCTCAGTCAACTCTCGGCTGCTATTTCTCGTCATAATTTAGATAAAATAGAGGAAGATGGTCCAAGATCTCGTACAACTTTGAGAGGCACTGAGATGGAACGGTCACATCTAATGTGTCCACAAGTAGATATTTGAATAACCTCTGTGATCTCATAATTCGGGTACCTTCTTGATCCACTTCATAATTTGACCTTTATTAATGCTCACAATGCGACTAATTTTTTTGATACTCCAGCTTCGACTGTGTGCTCATCTAACGCAATTATTTGAATTGTAAATATTCACATCTCTTCTTCAATATTTCCTCATTTTGTTAGGAAGAATATAAACTGATTAGTAACGAAGAAGTAACATCACGTTTTCTTTACTTCGCTCACGCTAATCATGCCACACAATTGCACCTTCCCAGTGTGAAACAGAAAGATGTATTTCTTGCAAATGAAAAACTACATATGTATCACGCGACTGCAATGAACAGCATCGACATTTAGGTCCTAAAGGTGGTGCCTTGCGTGTCGTGCATGTATGGGTGGATAAGATGTAGGATAGGCATCATCTATCCGCAGAAGATCAGGATATAGGATGTCATGATATAAACCATTGGATGATATATTTTGAAAAAATTAACTTTTCGGGAAGACAGGCACAAGAAATTTGTCAAAAAATAAAACATCTTTAAAAAACAGCAGAATCAGGAAGTTTGGAGAGGTTTCAACAGCTGCGAAGACGAATCACCTATTCAAAAAAGTTTATTCCTCAAAAACTACTATTGCAAAGAAAGTAGCCTTTGACACTATTCCGCGACTGCTTTCCTCACGAAAGCGTACAGAGAGCTCCTTCTGTACACCATGCGCCTTGATCACATGCAGTGCAAGGATTTCCTTTTGCGTATACAACTTGATCAACCTGGTTGCCCCTAAAAATCAAAGGAATGGACGCCTTTGAGTGAATGAGCTGTTGAAACATTAGAAATATTGTATAATTTCATACCTTGGCTCGTAGCGGCAAGCAACCACATAGTCCGATGAGCATCGCGCTATCGCACAACCAATTTTGCGAGTTTTGGCCCATCCCATCTTGAAGAATGAAAAAATTTCTTATATTAAATTGATGAAAGCATCAGAAAGCAATCGCCCCATGTTAGGTAACCTCTGTATTCGCAGACCTGTGTGAACGATACTATTGGTGTGGAAACGTGATGCTGTCGGAATGTCACCTGCATGCCTATCCCATTTTCTTGCCGCACCACTTTCCACCACGAAGTTACCGCCTGTAAGCTCCGAATTATTCACTAAGGCATCACTATTTTCCTACTCTTGGAGAAACTCAGACCCTATTTGCAGCATTGGTGAAGTCGGGGATCCCGTTCCTTCGAAAGAAATTTTCGCCTTGTCCTGATCTTGAGGACTCGGGAGAAATAGCTGTGGGACACTGCTGTACAAATTGGGCAGCAGCTGCTTCTAATCCACAGTTATATCTCTAGAAAACGAGAAATCATCTAACTGAAGTGTGTCAAAAAAAACGTAACCAACCAGTCTTGCCATGTTTGCACCTTTCGGCAAAAGATTGCCATTCTTCTTAGCAATGTTGCCCTTCGCAAGCTCCGCTCTGCAATGTTACGTAACTTTCAGATCTGAAGGATATTCCCAGAGATGTGCATAGAAAATTTGGTATAATTTGGTATACATATGTTCTGTAACTTGCCTGCGGTAATTGTGCATATTTAGGAACTGGTTTCTGAGAGCATCAGTCATTCCAGAGTTTTGCGGGCATCTCGTGTTCTCTCCTGAAGAACACTATATCACATACAGTGAGCGTCAATGGCGGTGACCCGTCCACGGCCTCGACAAGAACGCCGCGCGACCGCGCCGCGCGCGCCGGAATCGATGTCCTATGCTGCCGCTATGCTTCTCCTAGCTATGAACCATGGAAGAACGTGTAGAGTTCACCAAATTGAGAAGAAAATTGCCTAAAAATATCACTCTGG
This sequence comes from Ancylostoma ceylanicum, assembly GCA_000688135.1. Lineage (NCBI taxonomy): Eukaryota > Metazoa > Nematoda > Chromadorea > Rhabditida > Ancylostomatidae > Ancylostoma > Ancylostoma ceylanicum. The sequence continues at coordinate 321,552 of JARK01001561.1, forward strand.
CAGCAGAGGACATCGATTCCGGCGCTTGCGGCACGGTTGCGCGGCGTTCTTGTTGAGGCCGTGGACGGGTCACTGCCATTGACGCTCACTATACATGCAGAAACAAAAATAGCATATGCTATCATTCCCGAAGCAAAAATGATGCCTTGACATTCAGATCTCTTGTTAAAACTGCTAATGACCATCGGATGAAAATGGAGGAGGAAAAAAACGTCAATTCATGTCATATGCTTCAGAAGCCACGATAGCTGTGTATCGATACGCGCGTATTATCTACTTTCCCTTACACCCTCTCCATCCTGTGTACTTTCCCGCGTCACTTTTTTTCTCCCAAGCGCGTTACAACTATCTTCTCTAGCAGAACAAACTGTGGTCGGTATCAAACCACAACACTGATCGAGCGGCTTCACGGGACCAACTCGGCGCAATCGGCTGAAACACTGCTTGATCTGTGCTTGCATGAAACCACGCGCTGTTTCTCAACGAATTAGGGGCCGATCATAGAGTATATTGAGACAATTTGTAGGAACACCACCGTTCCTTCCATAGCGGTACAGGTGATGAACTGATGAATTTTAGAAAAAAGTTGCGACCTGAACAAGAGAAACCTCTAAAAATACAAGATTTATGCGTGGCTTTCCGAGTGAGCAATAAACTTTCCTGTCGTTAACTCAACTTACTTCAAAAGCTGGAGACATTGTGACTTTTGCGTTCTCCTAGAGGCAATTGCTGCTACAAGGACTCTCACGCATTCTGAGATTTTACAATTGGTAAGGAAGTAGGTTAAACGCGGTTTCTTGGGTCACGATCAAAAGAGTTCTCTTAACATTTCGAAATTAACGGATATCAGGAGATGTCATTACCAGATACAAATCTCTTCACTCAATGAGTTCTACGCGCATACGATTCAATGTAATTTAGTATTACGAACCGGCGCCTGGATTAGGCAGTACACCTCCAGCTGTTGTTGTTGTGGTTGTGGTTGTGGTTGTAGTTGTAGTTGTGGCAAGTGTAGTTGTTGTCGCTGATCCTGCAGTCGTTGTAGTACTAGCAGGGACGCATAATCCGCTAGCTGTATCGCATGTTGCACCACCAGAGCAATCGTTGTCTTGAGTACAAGCGCCATTTCCCACTTCGTAAACAACTTCGTTCTTTTGTAGTTCCCTGGAACATTTGCAGATGAAGGTAGAACTAATCCATGAAGGTAATGTATAATAATTTGTGAACAACCGGGCGGGAACAAGCATCATATTCAATGGAGTCTTTTGGTGACATATTTGAAAAACCTTCACCAAAGCTGAGGACCAGAATCATCCCAACTTTACTCCTTCGAATGGTACAGGGTGGGTCATAATTATGGTAACATCTTGCCGGCTTCCGTTTCATCAGTTTATTTTAGAATCATGTTCTTTCCTGGGATATACCTTTATTCGTTTATTAGCACTAGATTACCGCTTCCAAAATATGTATGTAACAGGATATTTTTGAATGGTTTCTGCTCACGGCTATTGCAAAGCTAACGATCATTTTTAAAACAATCGTATTTTGACACGCTCCGTTTTCAAATGGGTGACAACACCCAAAAAAGTCGGCTTCAACAATAATTGGAAGAAGTTTAGAGTTAAGGACAAACTGATACTGAATTAGAAGTGGAAAGTCCGATACAGTTTCACAAGGAACATAAAAATGCCTGAAAATTTCGATGATTTTGGCATGCGACCCTCAGAGCCCCAAATTTCAACACTCTAGGTCCTTCAGCTTTCGGGATTTTCGAGAGTGTGACTTTATCAAAACTTGGTAGAGGTGCGAATCCTTTGTTCTCCTCCTTTCAGTTGTTGAAAAGAACTTCATTCGGTTGAGAGTGAGTCTGACGATTTTGCCGGCGTACCATCGTCAACGAAATTATCAAACTCCTCTCCGTTGATGCAGCAGGAGATCAAAGATATTTTGGAGTTCAAAATATATTTCTATTCGTTGTTCGCAAACGAACAAATAAACCATATCGCCGTTTCAAGCGCCGCCGAAATGCGTTTTAAGTGAGGGATTGTTTCTGTCACCATAATTATGGCTCACACTGGGCGTTTTCCCGCGTTCTGGGTTTACTGAGATTACCTATGGCAAACCTGGTAATGCACAAGAAATGTGCTTAGCACACACCATGCTCACTTATATGAGACACCTCTACCCAGACACCCATAGATCATCATGATTTATAAGATTTCTTTTCAATTATACACCCGGTCCCTGCACTCGAAGTCTCCCCTACTCTGAAAGCTGAATGATGTTGAATGATGTTTAAACTATCACAACTAGAGGGGTAGATTCCAGATTTTCTATAAAAGACCACAAACTTCTGTCAGAACTAGAAGTTTCACTATTCGAGCGGGTGCGGCACACCTCTATCTGGGCAAAAACGCTCCCTTTAGACTCTCTTGCAGCCTTCAGAAAATTTGCCTTCACTAGAATAACTACCTTTTAATGAAGTAATTGTGCAGTTTCAACTCCGAATGGTAACATTGTATGAAATAGTGATTAATTTTGACTTGTAATAATTAATACTGACTTCTACTTACAGTTCAATGATAACCATTGTTTTTAACGCTTCTCTTGAACAGCGTAATAAATATATCTCTCTATCTCTGTCTTCATATCTTTCCGAACAAAAATCAATGGCTCAACTTTAATCCAATAACTTCGGAAACTCACGGTTGATTTGTGAGGCAGTATGATGTGAATTTATTTTGGTCTTTACACTTCATTTCTACGCAACCAAATGAAGTGGTAGTGCCTCGAACGAGCTGAAACGATGATTTCTCAACAGGAACAGTCCTTACGATACAAACCGTGAATGTAGGGGCTTCCCACATACATTGGCATAATTGCGCAGTTGATCGTTGTCGTATTTAACTGAATCCTGTCCTATTGCGGTGTCGGGAAAACTATGGGCTTCGATTTGACTTGTCCATATGCTCAACATTATTAGCGTGTCGTAGTAGTCTGGATCATCGTAACTGAAATGAAGCATAATTTTTTGACTGACTATCTTAAGGAATGTGCTTTAACACTTGCTGCTCCAGTGATTTCCTCTGATTTCTTGTTCTTCTCGAGATATCCTTGCTTTCTAATGATATGCAAACGAATGGAGAATGGCATGAGGCATGAGTATACGCAATAGCCGGCGTCGACCAATCTTGTTTTAGAATGTTCCTGTTCCACTTATTCCCCTCAACTCAGGTTTGTTGATTTTGAATGTGCATGTGCACTGCACAACTTGCTAGAGAACTTGCTAGAGAGAACTTGCTAGAGTCTTCCAGAAAAGAAGTCCCACGCCATCCTTACTCCAGACAAGTCCAGCACCATTTTACCGAGCTCGAATGGGTAGAATATGGTATGTCAAAGATTGGAGCATTGACCTCGTGGACGTCAAAGGCTCCGCAACAAAACAGTGCTATGCACGCTCCATTCTAGTTACCAAATCGTTTGGAAGTGGATGATGTAGGAGCGATGAGTAGTTTAGGATCTTCGGTCCAGGATATCGTAAGAACCGATGTAGATGTGTTCCGTTTAGGGGAGAATCCAGTGCTACCCAACATTCCACATCGCAACGAGTAAAACCATAGAGAGTTCAATAGGTCTACCAAGCACACTTCCATTGAAGAAATGCTGTCTAGATGTGGGAAGCAAATAAAATTTCTACACACGCTACACGCCTAATTGTTTTTCATGATCTTTTCTTATCTCGGTGAAAAAGGGAGCAAATTTGAATAGAGTTTCGAGGTGCAGAGATTTCAAAAAAGCATGTATCTCCTATCAAAGTATTTTCAGTGAGGGTGTGCCTAGTAGTTTACTTTCCGAATGGTTCAACATTCAGCCGCTCACCCAGTGGACCCGCCGATGAATATCATCAACCAGGGGTACAAGCATTGAATGTGCTCTGTACAAGGGCTAGCTGGAGAGCATCTAAGGTACCCAACCTTCCAAGCGCTTCACCCTTCTAGACCTCACTCGCTCCAATTTATCCAGCCCAATTTACCGAGTTACAGGAGTAAATGGGTTGTTTAGGATGGGAAAATATAGAACCATGCGTTGCGTTGGTTGAATGCAAACTCTGCTAACGTTAAATAACAAAAAAAAAACCACTGCTGTGTCTCTGACATTTAGTAGGATATGAAATCGCTCAAAATTCTTTGTAGATGAAGTTCATGATGAAACATGAGTAGACGTTAATTGAAGAGCCCACCTGGCGAAAAAGCCAGTATTTCCACTGGGTGTATTGGGTGCCTGTGTTACGCATTTTCCATCTACAGCTTTGATGGCAGCAAGTTCAAGATCGCAACTCCACGCCTGAACTCAATGAAAAAATGAGTATTCCACCCTAAAAAACAGCGCAGGAACACATCATAGTTAATCTCAATTAGCGTGAACTTTTTCTAAAAAAATTCTAACTAGAGAATGAACCCGAATCTATCAGTACTGTTGAAATGTACATCCTAAATATAATAATTAATCAGAAGGCATCACAAGCCTTCTCCTTGCTGATCATACGCGAATATTTGACTCAAAAAAATTTGGAGCTCTATGCATCATTGTCATTACCAGGGGCAATTGTGTTAACACTTCAAAACTCACCCATGCTTTGTCACGAGCGTCGACACGTTTACCCTGGGTAATCTCAATCATACATCCAGGCCGAGTAGGCACCACGAAAACGTGGTGTCCGGGGATTAGTAATTGTTTCGTCACTCGCGACCGCAGCAAACATTGGGTATACCCATAGTATAGAAAAGCTAGCTTCGTGCTACAGGCACGCTACTATATGTATGTGGATGTCATACAGAATTTTTTGATTTTTCTATTATTTTTTCTTCTTCTGAAACGTCGGATTGTCCTGTGCTCAGAAATGATGAAGACCAAAATTTGCTCCGATCACCCAACCCTCTGCTTTCGTCGTCGATTTTGACATTTACATCTCATTTTATTTCGTTGTTATCCCTTCCGATTAACTAATGTTTCAGCATGGTCTATTGACAAAACTGAATGACTTACTATCTTGTTTATATTTTTCCCTTTTGGTAATTTCTTGTTTGTTGTGCCATTTTCTTGTTCTCCCTTCATCAGTGCCGCACGGCGCGTATTTATATCGTTGATAAGCGAGTCAATATACGTTTGATTCATTACTCCTCCACTGCAAACTGCAAACTGCGAATTAACTACCTTCCAAGAAAGTAGCAGCTATGCACTCTTTTACACCAACTTCACATACCTTGGGAGGAAGCGTACGGTAGTGCGCTTACCTTAAACAGCCAGCATTATCATTCAGACTTGAGCAAATGTTAGCTGGAATGAGCACCTACCGCAAATGCTGCGAGGAAAGCCAGGAGCATAGCTGGAAAACACTCCATAGCAAACGGACTCCCCTTTTAAAGAAGCGAACCACTCCGATCACAGTAGGTGGGCCCACACATTTTTGTTATTGTTCATTTGTCTCTACTAGTGTTCTGACAGTAATTAAACGATGGAATATTCGGGAAAGCTCTTTCAGGACAAAGCCTCGGATCCACGTTGCGAGAGTGCTTTGTCATAACTGTACTATACATCGTGCCCACTGGCTTGTATATTTCTGCAAAAAACTAACAATGTTTAAAAAACTCATGTGATGGCTGTTACGCTGGCTGTCAGCGCGAAATTCTACCGCACTGTTATGGGGGAGCATCCGATGAACCAACCCAGAGATTCATTCTCCCAGACTCCTCTGGTACCAATTTGCCGACCCCGGAGGGATTCGTGGCTCGATTGTTCACGGGCGCCATCGAACCATTGACCGTGTGCCTGCGCAGCGAGCCTCTTACCACTGCGCCACACGCGTCCCTGTATGAACATCTGACCATTATTAGTGGTAATTATAACGATGCAACTATGATTTAGGATACACCTGTCAACGTACGTTACAGTGACGAGAGCAGCATACTCGCGTGTTGCAGTCGTTTGAACAGAAAAAGTGTTGCGATTGGTGAAAATTTTAATGTTGTGTCCCAGCGAGGACAATAGTTACTCTGCAATTGTGATTTCTAAGTGGATATCTCCTGCAAAATATATCCTGAAAACCATGCTTGAATCTGTTAAACACCTTTCAATAATCACCGATTAGTTGAATTGCGCTGTTTCCCGTTGGTCAGGCCCCTCTACAGGTAGTTTAAGTGCTTATCCTAGCGGCAGATGGTGAAGGTTTTGGGCCAGGGGCCTATCTTGAATGTTCTTGGGACGGTTGTCACCTTCCCACTTTTCCAAAATGGGCGAGTATTTCGGGTAAAAATAGGAATGCTTTGTTGAAACGCCCAGTTCGAATCGGTGATGACAAGCAGTGGTAAAGATTGCAAGGGAACTCACATTTTGGTCGAGGAACTCGTCCACTCAGAGTGAGCGAGCGGAAGGCTCAGAACCTTCCCCAGAACATGGAAGAAGGAACATGGATACTCTCCTTTCGAACACCCATGCGTGTCCAAAAAGTCAATCATTAGCTAACGCATCGAAATATCTTCTGGCCCTTATTAGCGCGCTACATCAGCGGATATAGCCAACCAGTGTAGAGTCTAACGGTAACCAATGAGGAAGGGCAAAATGGTTGTATTACATGCAAAATCGAAACGTTGTGCGAAGAAATACTGAACAAGGTGGCACCACTCCTACCAATCGTATTGCAAACTGGGCAAGGCTGTGCAGACAGATTTGTTGAGACGGAAGAAGGTTCCCCCCCTACCTGTTTAGGTATTATTACGAACTCTTGGTGTTCGTCTTTGTTTCTCTGGCGTTTGTGGCGCGTTACCACAAACCGCCTGAACCGCTTAACGATCATATGAACACATTAGAGATCCAGTTCAAACACTGGAGGGCTTGAAAATAACTACCATATCCCTGAGTACCAGTGGCGGACGTCCCCCCCCCCCCCAGGAACCCGGAGCCGAATTTTTGGAAATACTCCCCAAAAAAAAAAAAA
>JARK01001561.1:335147-346326 GCA_000688135.1 Ancylostoma ceylanicum
TATCAGTCCTACGCAGCGAGTCCAATGCTTCCTGAAGGTAGCTCCACCACATTTGTGCTTATTTTCATATGACCATATTTTTGCTGCCAACTCTCGTCCTCATTCTCATTTATGTCTCAATCGACTACCACTACTTCCTCTGAGATATTTGAAGGACTATTCATTCGAAGGACTTGCCCGCGCAGAGCTGGAAGTGACTGACCATGGCAGGTTCCTATGCACGTAAGAAGTGCACAGACAAAAAACAAACGGCCGGAAATACTAATGCATCAGGAAGTAACTTTATGTACATGTTGATAAGTGATGGAGATTTTTCAAGCAAGGTTTTTACCTGAAGAAGACTAGAAGGTCAAGGTTAGCAGGGCGGCAAGAGTGGTAAAAAAAAAATAATAAGAAGGATTTTGTATTTGGGCCCAGTTAACGATTTGTTTTGCTCTTTTGTTAATTTTTCGAGGACTTCTTCAGTTAAAACCTCTGCTCGAACCTCAAGTGGCTGTCCCACCCCACTTCCTAGCGTCCCGAAGGGGCGCTAGTTATTCATAATATTTATTAATAATGAATAACATTGTAGTGAACCATGGTAAAGAACAGTGTTACGGATGTACTATTGATGAGGTAGATTTCAACCGTTCCCATTGCTTCACAAATTCCTCAATGACACACTTTCTCAAACTTCTGTTGACAATGACCTGTAACCACATTGGAAGAGACGTCACGATCCCCATCTCGTAGAACCTATAACAAGTTTGATCAGCAAGGCCAAAGTATGACAATACTATGACCATTTAGTTTCCATATTGCTAAGATATCACACTGAAACTACAGAAAAATCATTCAGGTAACATCGATGTCTTTTCGTCTCATAGTGTGTACGAAAAAGAAAGACAGATCCTCCATTCAAATGTATGGCATTCTGAAACTACTGAAGTTTGCAGACAGGGAGTCTAGCTTTCCTGCTGATTTGCCCAACATGAGGAGCATCTTACATAACTCTGCTGCTATAAGCAGGGGAAAATTTCGTGAACTATAGGTCGTTGGTCTCAAATACTCGCTTTCTGCTAATACGCATGACGGAGGAAATTATGAGTGTCCTTTTCTAGAATGGACGAATTGTGAGTAAGAAAGTTCACGTACTGTTCTCTTGATTCAGGTTTCTTTTCGCATTTTGCACACAAGCATACAACTTCTTAGGAAGACACTTTCAACAATAATACTTCATTTGACGTCATTTCAGATGAATGAATTTATTGAAAAGCTCTGAAGAACAAGAAATCTTTGCACTGAGAGGATTACTTAAAAGATTGATGATTTCAACACCATTTTTGTCGTGGTCAAGGTAAGAAAATGGTGGAAATTTTGCGTCCCTCATTTTACAACCTCCAAAAAATTGTCATGAAAAAGTGATCGAGAAATTGCTACTGACGGAAATAACTTTTAGTGGTCTTGTATGGCAGCGAAACTGAAGACATCAAACGCAGTGTCCCTGATCTTCGGCTGTTGACGTAGGGTAGAACTCCGTATTCCCCCTCTCAACTGCGTGAGGTGCATCACCCTCTCGATGAAGCGTTCGATAACGCTGACCGCATTCTCATCCTGCCTACGTAACGCACAGGTTTCCGAAGCGTAGGTCAAAGCAGGGAGAACCGTGGTGTTGAAGAGGTTGGCACGGAGCCTGGCGTTCTTCGTCTTTTTCACTACGTCCTCGATGCTCTTATAAGCTCCCCGAAGCCGCTCGCTTCCTCCTGACCAGCTCTGGACCGAGGTCGTTCAAGGACAGTATATTGAGAAAAAATTTCAAAACATCATCATGTCTGTATTGGGAAGGGATATACCTATGTGAGAGACGTCGACGTTAATACAAGCCTGAAAACTTGAATAAAATCTTTTGCTTTGTTTTTCGTTTTGCCTTACCGTTTCTTATACGGAAATATCAAAATGTTTTTGATCCAATGGCCAGAAGCCACACTTATTTCAATGATGTGCTTCAAAAATCACGCAAGCAACGAAAACCGGTATGCTAATCACTCCTGTCCGCGCTGGCTGTTCACCACAGACGAATGGTCGCTACTCACGTATTGCATCAAAATCTCCACTTGATCAGCTATAATACAATGCTTCGCCCGTTAATTTGTCTCATAAAAGTGGCTTTTCGGAAAAAGGATCTGGAGGTTACTCCAAAACACACTTCCTTAAGATACTCACGGCTGTTATGCATCACGCATAAATCATATCTCCGTAACTAATATAAACCTTGTCTTCGTTTCCTCCGCATTTATTCGCAGTCTAACGGTCTCTGCAGCAGTTAGTCCTATTAATTCACCGTGGAACTCCCTGATTGAAAAGCAGAAACATTTAACTATGATGCCTGACATTAAGGTGTTTGTGCTGACGTGGTCAAACGTCTACGGACGATATACCTTCACATTTATTCGGACGTACGGACGCCAAATATTTCGAATATTCGGATGATTGAATGAATTTGAAGGTGAGAGAAACTTCATCATTTATTCGAATTGGTTCAGAAAATCAGATTTTTTTTCGAGCATGCGAACCTTCGAAGGAATCCGATCGTTTGAATAATTCCTTCGAATGATCGAATTCTTTCGGATTAAACGTGCAAACATAACGGACAATTACCACCTGCTAGAACAGCCCTAAGTCATTTTACCTTCTTGAGCTTCTGAATGAAGAACCCACCGTGATTTGCAAGGTATCCATAGGTACACCTGAGCTCTATGAAGTTTTTGAGATATGAACAGTTTTTCCCAGGAAAGAGCAGGATCTGTAGGGCGTCTCATGCGCTACCGTACCGTGGCTTTACGCGAGCTGGTGGTACATAAGTGTCCGATAATTGTGGGTCGAACAAACATTGGTCATTTTTTGTATTCAAGGAAGGGAACTCACCAAAGTTCGGTCATGGATATGTAGATATCAGATATGCCATCGAACGATGAGCTGACCACAGCGATTTCGCGAATAAATTCGACGCAGAAGGGAAGTGATGATGCCGCTGCGCAGATGAGAAGGTTTCGCTCAACACGCTGGAAAATATTACTTGATGTAAAGCGTAGACCTCTTTACACCTTTCGTTGCGCGAGGGATGGTAGGTCACGCTGCTGTTGTCACCCCGCCTCGCCTCACCTCCGTTGCCATCCGCCGCCGGTCCCATTAGGAGAAAAAAGGAGGAGAACAAAATGACAAGACCGATGGTATACGTATAATACGTACACAACATTGGTGGGCGCAGGTGGGGGGAGGGGGCGGGAGGTGGAGAGCGGGGGCGCCCCTCCCCCGGGAATGGGTCGCCGAAATTTCGAAATTACTGTACAAAATGGGCGCGTGTGGCGCAGTTGTGAGAGGCTTGCTACGCACGCACACGATCGATGGTTCGATCGTGCCTGTGGCACGTTCAACGCCTTCACATTGCTCAGATGAAGTCGAATGTGAGGCCCATCCCACATGACGGGATTGATCAACGCCGACCACTTTATCTTTTATACTTTACAAAATAAATGAAAACTTCGTATTAGTCTATTTCATTTATTTATTTCTATCATTATTTTTAATATAATTTCCCTTAACTGTTCAATATTTGGATTAATATTTTTGTTAATTTTAATTTCCGTCTGGGTCCTGATTCCCTCTCAAATTGCATTTCTTAAATGACAGCAACATCCCACAGTTTAAGCATACCGCGATCCTGTGCATATTTTTCCTGGCCAGTATGAAAGAAAGCACATAAAATATTGAACACGATAGCACCACCGTTATAATTACAACAACAGCTTGAATTGTGTTGTACTGAAATATGTGCCTCTCATAAATGAGCTTCTGCGAAATCGCTGAACATCAAACATATGAACAGTTGCTACACTGACGGCAAGCACAATTTATCAATCACATCCGAAATCGGCTTATTTTACATGCACTAGATTATCATAATTATTTACAAGTAAGCAGAGAGACATCACTTACCAAAGAAGCGAAACCTCCGATAAATAGTTGGATAATTTCTCCTTCCCTCAAGTAGAACCTGATAGAATTAGGGAATATCATGTAAATTGGAACTGCTGAAGTGAAAGCAACAATCCACACACAAACGAAGCCACCAGAAATCACTTTTTTGCTCCAGATCTAGAACTTACGCAAAAAACTACTAACAATAAATAATTCTTCAATCACTTGTAGCAGAAACCCCAAATCTCGCTTTTGTGAACTTTTATTCTCTTTTGTGTTTTCTCTTTTCTAGGCCTCAGTCTTCTCAATCCCGAAAGGTGTTCAAACTCTCTGCTTTTAAACAGTTTTTGGGAACAGACTCTCATTATAACAGGTCATTTTTGCAGAAGATTTCAAATCACAGGTCCTAATCCAGGATTTAGCCTGGTAGTGCCTTTGAGAGCTATTCGAGGAAAACGATAAAGCACTGCATCAACAGGTGGAATTTTTTCATTATTTCGTTGCCGGTGAAAATTTTTGAAAAACACTATGGACAACCCTTCGCAAGTTTAATCAGCGGCTTGTGAGAGTTTCTCATAAAGATCGTGGGCAGGATATTGTATACAACACCGGCACAACCCTCCTTCACGGATAGATCCTTTGCACATCACACTAATTCCGCTAGATCTTCTACCTACTCACCTTCACCACACAACACCTGTTCCTAGCCTTTTAAATGATCTTACAATCACTACTACTGACCAATTGTAGGATTTCGTGACACGAAAAACACGCACACACTTAGAAACAGACTTAGCGCACTATAAGAAATGTTAGAAACATTTGAGTTTGAGCACTATCGCACTCTGACGCTTTCGCTCAACATGTACTTCTAGACAATTGTTTCCTCCCACTTTCGGAAATCGTTTCCTGCTCATCAGAGCTTGAAAACTACTTTCACTTTCCTGCTCCAAATCTACGGCATTCCCAAAGACCATAGATACCTATCAGCTCCGCAATAACATCTCAAGGAAGCTAACCTTTCCCTAATATCAGGTGCTCACTAGTAACGTACGAAAAGGTAAGTACTCAATGTTTTCACCTAGCATGCGATATTCCACCTGCAATAGTCGTAAAAAAAACTAACCCTTTCATGAGCTAACGGATTGTAAAACGCTGTGAGCCTGTTGGCTGATATGAGCACATTTCCACAAATAAGCACATTTTGAGCACAAATTAGGTTGAAATGTGTGAATACAGCGAACTTGTGCATATTTTCGTTGAATATGTTGAAGAAATTGTACTTTCTTGGCCGCATCACGAATTCAACAGTTAGGAACATATAGAAATCACCTATAGCTTGTAGAAAGAATAACAGATAATAAGATGATCTGAATATTTCCATCTTTCGGCGGAGACGGAATAAGTAGCAGATTAAAATAAAATAGAAGAACATAGAAATCCATGAATATGCCATAAGAATCCTCTGACCGATTGGTAAATGGACCATTAATCTTCCACACTTGCCACTGGTTTGTTCAAAATGGTTGAATTTGAGTGACAATCTACACCAATGTGCAGGTGAAGAAGGAAGCAACGCTCCAAAGCTGATAATGCTTGGGCAGATGAAAACGGAAATTTCATTTTCCGCTGAGGATTGAAAACAATCTGCTTTAAACCTAAAAACATTATTCCTCGCCGTGAAGACTTTAGCAATGTTATTTGAAGTGGAAAATTTTTGAAAACAATGTGCTTTCAACCTGAAAATATTATTCCCCGCCGTGATGACTCTAGCAATGTCTTTTGAAGTTGAAAATTCTCATTCATGTTATCATATTCGGCAGAGTAGGCACAGCAATAGATGGTTCTCTGTTCACGTATTATTCGAATACCAACACATCCTACATTGTAGCCTCAGCAGTCTTTCGAATGCGCTTATTGATATTCGTACCGATTTGTGTTATTTGTACTGTACGCATGACATTGATCCGCTTTAAAATAAATTAGCAATATTCGGGGTAAACAGCATCATACACGGGAATTTTCATGTCTGAGATTTCGATCGTTTTCGAACCTTGATGATTTCCCTAACAATTCTTCGAAGACAGCAGCATTAAAACGTCAACAGGTCCGATACCGATATACCGATATAACAGATACAACTAGGTGATCGTGGATCTGATCGAGCTGCCAAGTGCTGGTTCGATAGAGTTGTGAGGCAGCAGAACTTTGCCGCCAACTAATTATTGGGCAGTCATTTTTCCCTGTTATATTAGAGCCTTCCTTAGTGCTTAGCTTTTTTCGCTTCGCTTTGCACAGCGAATTTTTCTACTTGTCGTTTCACAGAAACTTTACTCGTTCAGTCGCTTTTGTGGCTGATTCTTGCCAGTGTTTCATTCTCAATTTTTTGCGGTTCTGGGATCGCTTTAGAAATGATTGCCGTTACTGCGACACCTTGAGTGGTAAGATAACCTTTTGCAGGATTCGTTTTCGTCCTTGATCTTCAGGAGCACTGCAAGGCGATGCCGAAAACCGATGTGGCCGACGGAACAGCTGACAAAAAACGCGGCGATATCCACTTTTTTGGATTGGTCCACATTGAACAGGTCGCAGAATCTGCTCGAAGGCGATGAGCTGAGTGATCTCAGAAAACAGGGTTTCTGAAGGTTTCTACTCCCTCTATCGTTATAACAGTGTTCAGTGCACGCGATTAGCACGATTTTTGTCAAAATCTCGATGCCGAAAATTTTCGTGGGTGCTGCCTTTAAATTATGGATGCAATAGTCTAGACCATGTTTCCGTAATGTGGTATTTGTGGTATTGAACAGATTCTCGATGGAAAAAATTTTCAGATTATTTCTCCAACTTCAAATTTCTCCTCCGATTCTTCTCTTTTACAATAATTGCACAGTGTCCAAATCCTTCTAAATTTCCACCTAATGAGGTAAACCATCAATGTGTGAAATGGACCATCATAAACGGAATAAAACAGAGTCTAAATGGAGTCAAACTTCCTGATTTTTTCATATCTTTCATATATTGTTCGTACATTAGTTCGTACTCCTCGAGCTTTCGCCGAAATTCGTCCTGCATGCATAGACAACGTGAGAATGCTTGCTCCCGAAGCCGCCCACTACTATCACACCTACGTTGTACAAAAGCTGATGTTGTTACCTTCATGAACGTTTCCTCGTTCGTCTGCTACTCGTCGCTCTAAAACGTGTCCCCAGTCCATTAGCAGCACTGGTAACAGCAATAGGTGAGAAGCGAGTTCATGGCACAGTGCGGATATTTTGTTTAAAACTTTACAGAGAAAGTTGGTTTTCTTTTGTGAGCTTGTGGTAAGGTTGGCGTGAGGGGATGAGAGCTCTCATGGTTCAGATCGCACAATAAATTATCCCACTACGACTCTGGGAACAAAACCTGGAAAATGTGAATTTGCTTGCCACAAACAAAAGTTTATCTGGCTACTTCTAAGGCAAGAACTTTACAAGCCCAAAATGGCCGGATCATAAATACATCCACAGATTAGCAAATCAAAAGCATTCTCATTTCTTCACGTCGAGCTAAACGACGCAGTCTTCGCCTCAGTGAGGCATCCTAACACGACAATCATCATCGTGTATGTCTCACTGCAATAAAATAAATCAAAAACTAGTGTTACAACTATTGCTGCACGGTCTTTGACGTGGAACTTTTGCTAACCTTTGGAAAATCCGCAAATAAGCTCTCCCAAACTTTTATCGACTGTAAATTGTTACCATGTTGGAAGAGACGCCACAACCTCGATCTGGCAGAATCTGTAAAAGCAGAAATCAGAAGGCCTTGGGAGGGTAATAAGTTTGGACCTAAAATTGAAAAAAAACAGCTAAAATGATTGCACTACCGTTGATGGCGTAGAGCGTTTGCGTAGCTTTGAAAACTCCGCAAGCAAGCAATCTCTCAAACTTTTGTTAACTATAACCTGTAACCACATTGGAAGAGACGCCACAACCTCGATCTCGTAAAACCTGTAAGGACCAAAATTAGCAAAATCTTAGTGAACATGATGAACTTGAACTTGGTTTCGGGAAAAAAAAACGTGATTGCATCATAAACGTGCGAACCAGTGCCAAATCCAGCACGAACAACATTTCTTATTCTTAACTATGTCTAGAAAGCGCTGGTAGCCGGCTAAGTTTATGTGTGCTAACGTAGAGAGTCTTCCTGCTTATGACAAAGAGAAAACGGAGCAAGTGAGAGGTACAACGGAGGGAGCATTCCTATGTAGATGAGTCCAGTTATGCAGGTTCTTGTTCCAGTTTAGCTGTGAATAAGTTGATAACACTGCAAATGCTTATTGATACTCCAATGTGTGGCCCTTTGCAAGTTTTGGAAATAGCCCACTTCTTCCTTAGTGCGCCAATGCTATCCTGGAGTGGTGGCTTTTCCTATGCGATCCCAGTTTTTTTACTACAAGGTTCCTTTCGGCCTTTGCTGCTCATTTCCGAGAAAAAAAACTAAACTGACCATAATTCGGTCAACAGCACGTAGAGCTCAGACAAGCCATTGAAGGATGAGAAGACTCCAGCAATGGCGCGAATAAACTCAATGAAAAATGGAAAAGCGGATGTCGCTGCACAGATTAGAAGGTTATGTTCGATACTCTGAAAAACTACAAAATCGATTTGTAGCCTTCTACATGCTCTATGAAACCTTCGAATTTCTCTTCATCAATTCATATTCTTGTTAGTTTATGATAACAACAGCGATAACAACAAAATCCCCAGGAATAGGACATACGGCGTTCCTTCCCACGGTTTTCCTGGCCATCATAAAACAGCAGACGTAAGACACTGAACAAAACAACACCACTGTTGTGTTGATCACCACAGATTGAATTGTGTCGTACTGAAATTGAAAATAAAAAAACTGAAATCTAATATCTAATAAACCCGTGAACAAAAAACCGAATGATGTTGATGGACATCAATTACATATAGATACAATTACATAAGTGCAAAATTGCGTTACAAGAAAACTAACTATCAGGGAATTCGGCCTTGCCTATTCTGAAATACCAAATTCCGTGGGAAGAAGTATCAAATTTTTACTTGAAACTCGTGCTATGAGGAGGAAAAGTTTGACCTCATAATGATGCATAAAGTGATTTCCGGAAGCTGTGGACGAGAGCCCAATTCCTTCTGTACAATGCAAAAATCCATCACCAGAGGAAATATAATGCTATCAAACCATTCATCCTCAAGGCCAGGAAGAGTTTAAGATTTAACTTTTCTTCTAATAAAGCAGGTTCGGAGTATACTAAATTGAGTAGAAGGCAAGGGATACCAGTTAGCATTCGGTTATTTAATAGCATGATTGAGTACTACTTGTCCGCATGAGATAATTCGCAAAGCTTCGTCGTCGTCATTCTATATTTCGCGATTGTATTTTAATAGTACGATACTGATGTTTCATGTACATGTCTCTCTTCAACTGGTCATACAAATGTCCACACCAGTACACTCATGTATTATAAATAAATAAAATAAGTGTTATCCCCACCAAAGTAGCGAAACCTCCAGCGAATAATTGAACTATTCCCTTTTTCATCAAATAGAACCTGATGGATTCAGGAAATATGAAAAGAAATGGAAGTGCAGAAATTATAGACAAAATCCACATGAACAGAACAGCCAATAAAGTGTGTTTCGTGCTCCAAATCTGAAGAGGAGAATCATTTCTTTACAAGTGCTGCAATCGTATGGTCATGGCTTGGAAACCTGAAGTTCTGAAGTTTAAAAAAACTGGACAATTTCACGAGGAATCAGCACTCATATGCATCTTCTGGGAGAATGACTGCGTGACTAGAAATAGCTAATTTTCTAGGTTGTTCAACAAAGGAGACTTCTGATCTTGAAATCCCGGCTACCCAGTTCCTTTTCAGGAGCACATAAGACAAAAAAGAAGAAAAAGCTATGAAAATGGTAAAGTGTGCAACGAAATGTCCCTGTAGCTAATCTCTTCACAGTCATTCCATTTATTTTTGTAAAAAACCTACTTCTTCATGAGTTAGTGGCTTATAAAACGCAGTAAGCCTATTTGCTGATATGAGCAGATGTCCGCAGCAAAGCACTGTTTGTGAGCATATCATGTTGAAATATGAGAAAACAGCGTAGGAATGCATATCTTCATTGAACAAGTTGAAAAAATTATACTTCCTTGGTCTCATCACAAACTCAATTGTTAGGAACATATAGAAATCTGCGATAGCTTGTAGAAAGAATAGCTGGTAATACGAAGATCGGAATACGGCCATCTTCCGACGCCAGCGTAATAAGCAGCAGATTAAAATAAAGTAGAGCCACATGGAGATCCACGAATAAACCATAAGCAACTTCTGACCAAGAGGCAGCTGGACCATTACTACCTGGCAAGATTTCTCTTAGATTGTCCAGAATTCGAGAACAGTTGTCAAAAATGCTGTCGGTATCGAAGAGAAAATCCTTCTATACGCAGTGACACTGTTGTCAAGTCATTTTTATATTTGAAGTTTTTGCTCAACATTTAGAATTTATAAGAGGAATTTATATGAACAAAACACAGTTCGAGAGCACATTTTACTATGCATGATCCAGAGCTAGAGTGGGAAGTATATATAATCAGATAACAATGTGCAGGTGGAAAAAGCGCAGCGATCGAGATGTAAAATTAATCTGCCAGGTGAAAAAAAAACTAGCTCTACTCATGGCTGAAAGCAGTATTCTGAATAATACCCTCGACATCCAAATTTCTGACAATTAGGAGGGCAAGGTGAGCAGGGATGCTCATAGTAGAAGTTTCAAACACTCAGATGTGTATTACGCGCGACACGAGCTTTTTGCAATGCATTACACTTTTATTTGAATATTACTTTTCTCTTCCTTCAAAACTCTTGTCGTAATTTCGCGTGCATGTGTACTTGACATTGCATAACTTTCACATTACATTTTCTCGGGATACATCAGTTTTGGGTTACTTTTCCGAATATTCATCCGAAATTAGCGATTCATTCGCATTGCATTTTTTCGCGGTGCAGTACACATTTTATGTCTGTTTTGCTGAAGCTACCAGCAGCAATTGAGCGAGTGCTTCATTGTGAGAAGACAACTCGTCCGCCAAAAGTTTATGTCACAAGTCAAGCTGTATATCCTTGAACCAAGCCAGAGCCACATTGCACCATCTCTCTCTCCCTCGCTTCCCATATTTCCATCTTTCGGCGGAG
>JARK01001562.1:0-31117 GCA_000688135.1 Ancylostoma ceylanicum
TGTTCATACCTACCTGGGTAATTTGAGGGCTAGTTTTGTCAAAATTTAAATTTTAAGCCATTTCTCCTCCATTAGAGCATTCCATGAAGTTTTCTTTTTCCAATGTTGACTTTGTTAATCGCCACACATTTTCCAATAGGTATTTCTTCTGTTGAATTCCAAAAAAGGCTGTATGTAGGACCAAAATCTTGAATGCGCGAGCAACCATCAGTTTGAAGAGACGGCATTATCGATCATTTGATATCGGCCCTCATCCCCCACCTGAGCAACTCGACCACTCCTGTTGCCCATAACCTAAATATGAGCTAATAATAAGGACATATTTGGCGTCCCTGGAAAGTTTTAACTTCATGGAAACGTTAAGCAGCCCCGTTACATTAAGTGTATGCTAAAACCTTCGAGATGAAAATTTCCGTGGGTGCTGCCTTCAATGGAGCACGTTCATTAGTAAAGCGTTTCGACTTCACAGAGGCCTGAAATTGGTTCAAGGTTCTCTTAATTTACGATTCAATCCACCAAACACCTCAGTACATTCAATTCGTATTGGATACATTACTGTGAGATCCTATGCCAAAAGTAACACTCACCCACGTGCTCTACGATTATAGCGGTGACAGTATTCCGCTAAGACAACTACAAACCGCTAACAGGCAGCGATTGCGGTTTACGCAGCTTTATTGATGTTAGCAGCCAAACATAAGCAATCTCTGCTGATCTTATAGCTTGCATAAGGACAGAAGAGGAATGAGACCACTGGTAGTTGCTAGATGCTCATTTCTGTTACTCATATCAAGATTTCGTGCAGAGATTACTTGCAGATTGCAGATAGAAGGTGATACACGGGAATTAGAACATTTCGCTCAATAGATAAAGTAACAGACTCTTAACAACAAGTATGCTCAGTTACAGGGTTGCAAGGGGCCCAGAAGTTGAATATTCTGACCCTCACTTGGTGAAGACTCACCTAATGCTGCACGTGGAATGACATGAAGAGAATCTCTCCGTAAATATCAACTTATGTTAATCTCAACTTACATAGGCCGTGCCTCGTGTAAATGGTTACCAATGGCATGCATTTTGTATGAATACTTTAGAAATCAAAGTACCATACTATCTCAGGTGAAAAAAAATCCCGTAGATTACGTGTGCTTTCGAGCAGATTTCGCTTATTTTTCCCCGAAATATTTCCCGATTTAGCCCCGAAATTACACGTAAATATCCAGGAAACCGGTGAAATCCGCTGGGATTTACCCGAATTCCGTCCGAAAAATAAGCGAAATCCACTGCAATCAACCAGAATTCCGCCCTAGAAATAGGCGAGATCTCTCGGCTGTTCAATGCTCTACTTCCGATGGTGGCCCCATGGAGTAGAACTACCGTGGGGTTGCAGCAAAAATATTGCTCATGAAAGAGAATTTCTGAGTGTTTTGAACACCAAATCTAGCGCAGCTTCCTACACCTGACCGGGAAGCCTCAACTCAGTGAATGCTGTTCATGTGATCCTTAGATTAGGTAAGTGAATTTTTCTTAACTCAACATGGAATAATTTCATTTTTGAGGAAACCAGGCAATTTTTCTTGTGTTCATGGTAAGTGAAATTTGCGAATTTTTTTTTCAGACATTATCCACCTCTTAAGGCACAATGGCAATAATTATTGAAAAACCAATTACCAGAAAAATAAACGAAAAATACGCGAAATCTTCCGGAATTTACACAAAGTGCAGTTTCCACTAGATTTTGATTAT
This sequence comes from Ancylostoma ceylanicum, assembly GCA_000688135.1. Taxonomy (NCBI): domain Eukaryota; kingdom Metazoa; phylum Nematoda; class Chromadorea; order Rhabditida; family Ancylostomatidae; genus Ancylostoma; species Ancylostoma ceylanicum. The sequence goes on from JARK01001562.1 coordinate 1,747, forward strand.
TGTACGAGTAAATTCCAGTGAAATCTACTGGAATCGAGAAAAGTGGCGAAATTCCAACTTAAAGCGAATCATTGAGTAGAATTTCAGGAGGTGTAGGCGAGTATGTTCCTTGAAAAATTGACCTCTCATGCCCTGCGTGGCAAATTTTTCAGATTGGGATCGGGATCCAATCGAGTGATTCAAAGTTTCTTTTATTGATGAACAATCCTATCTATATAATTTGTACGCTATATCGATCCGAGTTGTCTCTAACAGTCAGGACCGACGTTCGTCACACTGCACTGAATCGTAGGATTGATCTCGCCGGTGACGACGAACACCCAGTTGCCGTCAGCGCCGCAGGTGATCAAGTTCGGAGGCAGATCCGCAGAGCCGCAGCCGCCATTCATGATGTAGGGGACGCCGCCCTGAAAGGATAGCAGATGCGCTGAGGCCACCAATGCAAGTCCTGAACTCACCGTAAACACCTGTATCAGGGTGTCCCTGTTGCCATCGGCGAAGCACGTCGCCGACGCCACTTCGCAGCCATTCACGACAGAGACGGTGATCACGGCGCGACCGTCGCGGTTTGTGCCGTCACCGCCTATGCTCGACTGCATCAACGGATTGTTCACCGAACACGACATGCATGCTAAAATGAGGTTTTGTGTACCATATCTATAGGACACCCCCAAATTTTCCACTGCTAGCCTTTCCGCAGATCGCGGAACTTCTTCCATAGTGCCATTGTGATCAGCCCTTGGAATAACCCTGGCACCCTATTTTTGAGCTCACAGTAGCAACTCCGGCTTTTCAAAACTTTATTTTCCTCTTTCTGCCCGGCTGGTAGTCAGACACACCTTGAGCTGCTAAAGGGCTCATTAGCCGCGCAAGCGAAATTACGAGATTGTGATAATTTGTAGGTAATCTTCTATAGCCCACTCTGATTCTTTATAGCCTGCCATTCCTGCCCTCTATCTTGCGATATACTGTAGGACATTTGATCTACTAAAGCAACTCACATGGCGGCGGAGTCGTTGTTGTTGTCGTCGTCGTAGTCGTCGTCGGTGTGGTCGTGGTTGTTGTAGTGGTCGTAGTCGTTGTAGTCGTCGTAGTCGTGGTAGTGGTCGGTGGCGGAGTCGTCGTCGTGGTCGTCGTTGTTGTCGTTGTCGTTGGTGGTATCGTCGTTGTTGTAGTCGTAGGGGCGACGGTGGTGGTCGTTGGTCTCGGCGTCGTTGTGATAGTCGGTGGCCTCGAAGTAGTGCTCGTTGTAGCGGGGCTTGTTGTTGTGGTCGTCGGAGTGCCGCTAAACAAAAGTTATACATACATATTCGAGCCGCACAGTTGCCGTGGGAGTTCATCTATGATCAGCTACATTGAGAAGAACAGACTTCTTCGTATTCCACCTAACTCCTATACTTGAAATGATCTCAAGGAATGAAATGCTTTTGCAGAAACATGATGCTAAAGTCTCTAACAGTTTCAAGACCACCTTGACGACGCAAATGTTAACACAGGATCTTCCATGGAGTTGCTGCAATTGTTCGAGGCGTTGTAAGAACGATTGTTTGTGCGCAGATTTCACTGTCACTCATTGTCTTTAAGGCAGGAGACCACCTCGTTTCTCACGTCGGCGATATTAGCAGATTCTTGACCTCTTCGCCACACTGATTCCAACAATGTACAGCAAAAGTCACAGAAGTGACGAAAACCCTGTTTTTGATAGGGTCAAAGTACCCGCTTTTTGGAGCAGGGGCGGATCCGCTTCAAAAAATAGGTACTTGGAGCTGGTGGGCCTCTGCCTTTGAAGGCAGGAATCCACCTCGTCTTGTGTGTCGGTGATATCAGCAGACTCTTGATCTACTCGCCACGCTGATTCCAAAAAGGTACAACAAAAGTCACAAAAGTGACGAAAACTCCGCTTTTGGTAGGGTCAAAGAACCCGCTCCTCGGAGCAGGGACGGGATTCGCTCCAAGCAGTGTTGGCTGCCCGCCACAACAGCAACGTCGGGTGAACACGTTTTGGCCTGTTCGATAGATGGGATCAACGGTACTACACGTCTTTGCACGTGAATTTGCTCCAGCAAACTGGTACAAACCCTGTCACAAAAAGTGGGTTTAGAGGCCGTTTTGGGACATTTCAAATACATTGCAGGAATCAGCGCATCGAGGAGGTTCGGAATGTATAAACTTAATAGCTCGGACACGAATATGAGGTGGGCCCCTGCCTTTAAGCTCTCTGAGGAGCAATTATTCTGAGAAGTTCTAGTAAACAGGCTTCACTGAGATATTTCTCCATTTGCACACCGATCTTACTCTGAACGCGGTTTTCGGCTTTCACATCCAGGCGTCAGGAATAGGTTCCATTGATAAAACCTTTGCGAATTAGTGCTAGAAAATTTATAATAGCAAGTGAGGAATAATGGAACTCAGAGGAAAGCAGCAATATGTATTTGCACTACAAAGAACTCCACACGACCACAACAAGCGGTGGGACCGCGGCGCGGTGTTCTTCGGCAGAGATGCAGAGGCTCTGCATGGAAAGCCCTCGTGTCTCTGCCGAAGAGCACCGCGCCGCGGTCCCGCACCTTGTCTACGGCCGTTTGGAGTTTACTGTATACTGTTATGTATCAGATGATAAATGATTTCCTAGGAGGATCAGCATTCAGCTTCGGGAGCACTCGTGTTTCTTTCTGGTTGAATACCAATTTCATGGCACAAAACACTTCTACTAGCTCTTTCTCGGCTCACATAATTAATAATAATAATAATATAATAAGTTATAGGTTTAATAAAATCTTCCTCTCGCTTGTGTCTCCTTTCAATCTTACTATTGTTTTCCCTCTCTTTTCTTTTCTATCCTTTTTCTGGGAATCTATAGTCATTTTTTTTCTAAGAACCTGATGCTCCTTTGTGGTCCAGCAAAGTCATAGTTCAGTTTTTAATAGCCTTAGAAGCTCGTGATTTCTCCATTCTCCACACACGCAACAATTTGTACCCAGTTGAAAATTTGAGGACATACGCTGCTATTTTTTGATTTCACCTAGCTATTCTTCAGTTTCAGTGGTTCATACTGCTAAGTATAGTTGCTAACTACGCCGAAACAGGCCCTAGCACAGTACGGAAGAAAGCCGAGCTTTGTAAAAGGGACGAAAAGTGAAGTAAGTCTTATGTCCGTGTTTGAGCTTCCGAGCACCTAATCGGAATAGAAATAATATGTTTGTCCTGAAGTCTTGCACCAACATCTATCTTTCGATCCAGAATTTCTTGGTATTCAATTGAAGTTCTTTCGCAATGGAACGTGTTAGAATGAATGTTCCACTACTTCCCTACTGTAGGCGCTGGCAGACCAGGTTCCATTCATGAACAATAGTGGCATGAATGTTTGCCAAAAAAATTTAAAATTTGAAAATTCGTTGCAAGACTTCCGGAGCAAGCTTATATATTATTCCTATATCTGGAAACGATTTTCCTAGAAAATACGAGCAGTGAAAAATGCCATTGTATGTTTGCCGACGGTTCTCATGTAATGGTAATCCCAAATACTTGAAAGTATTGATGAATCAAAAATATAATAACATCACCGAATTATAGGGACTCATTTATCCATCGTGGACATTTACAGTGAACATTCATGGATTCTTGGTTTCTCAGAGAAATCTTAAATTTGATCCTGGTCAGGAGAACAGCTCGCACTGGGCCTGCACGTGAACGAGGTTGCAGCATCACGTTGTAAATTTTCAGAACTGTAATCTACATCTCATGGGGTTAATCCCCATCCTGGAAAATAATGGAATAATGTTTCTTTCCTACTTCAGCTTCAACCATAACTAGATCTATTTCCAAATTGTCATATTTCATATACATAGTCTGTTTCACTGCGGAACATGGTTGGAATGTGTAGCTCCAGAAAGTAAAAGAGCGCGTGAAAGTGGGCAGGAGTTGAAGAGGATGAACGGAAAAACAGGTTGAATGGACGAATACTCAACTATTGTGGCACTTGAAACACTACATATGCACACTGTTTTATTTATTATATGCCGCAAGACATGTAACTTCTTCGCTACCAAAACATTGGCAAAGTCAAATTTACTGCCAATCATGAAGGTGCAAATAGGTACAGATATATACATCAAAGACATAGAAAACCTGAGGATAACGTTACTATGAAGCTCAAGCTTCAAAAAATACCAACACACTATCTACATATTTACAATATACACGAGTTTGCAGAGCATGCGGGCCCATTTCTACAAAAATACCAATATCTACAAACAAAAATATTCACCTTGGTCTGACTGCCATGCAGGCTTGGGCCTGATTCCGAAGGACCAGTAGAACAGAGAACATACTCATAGACAGAATTACGGAGGTGGACCGAAGCATGAGCTCAGCCATGGTGATGTAAACACAGACATTAGTGAGGAAAGGGAGAGGTCGTCGGTGACCTTTGGCTCGACCAGCGACCCACTAACGAAATTGTTTCAAGAGGTTCGGTCCGAGCGTGAAAACCACTCGACCTCATCACTAATCAGGAGCGAACTGCGTCGACGCCAAGTCAAACCGAGCGACTGCGACTTCGAGCTGAGCCTACTCCAGCGTCGAAGTCAGGCTCGCCTTTGATGTAGCCCTTGTTGAACAGTCGGTGTCTCCAGAGCGGCTGGCTGACTCGGGCAACCTGGAAGAAGCAGATTTTTTGTGCGAAAATACTGATGTGGAGGTACGCACCTCTTTTCTGCTTCTCATCTTCGAGAACCACCGCTGTAACTTTGGATACGCATCGCTTGGGAAGGCATCGCTCCGGAGATCAGTCGCGCCCGGCTGAAATCCGCTAATTAACTCTTGATCCATTGTCATAGCAGATTCAGCACCTCATGGGACCAGATCCATATCCTCTCCAGAAATGGATACGTCATGTAGTCGGCGAAACCAGGGTCTTCACCTGAAATTCTACTCAGGTGGGAAAATTCGAGCAGATTCCGCTTATTTTACGTGTATTTGTTTCGAAAATTTATTCTCGAAACAAATACACGTAAAATAAGCGGAGTCTGCTCGAATTTGGCGACTTTTTTCGATTCGAGTAGATTCCACTCGAATTTACACGTAAAATAAGCTAAATCTGCTCGAATTTGCACTTCGTGTAAATTCGAGTAGATTTCGCGTATTTTTCGTTTATTTTTCTGGTAATTCGTTTTTCAGTAATTATTGCCGCTGCTCTTTTGCCTTGAAGGGTGGATTATGTCTGAAAAAAATCCACAAATTTTACTGATCATAAACATAAGAAAAATTGCCAGGTTTGCCCAGAAATGGAATTATTCCATGTTGAGTCGAGGACAATTCACCTACTTTATCTACGGAGCACCCTAACTGGTTTCACTGAAGTGGAGGTTCTCGCTAGTGTGCACGTTGTTGCGTTAGGTTTGGAGTTCTAAACACTCAAGAATGCTCTTCTAGGAGCAATATTTTTGCTACAAGCCTACGGTAGTGCCACAACATGGCGCCACCGCCGGGGGTAGGGTATCGGACATCCGGGAGATCTCGTCTATTTTCCAGGTGGAGTTCGCGTAAATTCGAGCAGATTTCGCTTATTTTTCGGGCGGAATTCGCGTAAATTCGAGCAGATTTCGCTTATTTTCTGGAGATTTACGTGTATTTTTCGGGCGTAATCGGGAAATATTTCGGCGAAAAATAAGCGAAATCTGCTCGAAAGCACACGTAATCTGCTCGAATTTTTCCACCTGAGTATGGGGTCGCACAAATCCACGTTTTCGTGAACAGGAGTTAAATAAAGAAACATGAAAGTGCGTCAGCGAGCGAGGCATAGCCAGAAAATCGTCGCTGGATCTACCAAACCTTACCAAGCAATTCATACTATGAAGATTTAGCAAAACAAAAAACAAAACGTAAAAATGAATAGTGTTGTCACGTAAGGCTCAAAAAGTTAATTTCTCATTGGGGCAAGCTAAAGCAGTTCTCCTTTTCATTGTTTGACTTTCAGAATAGCATCTGAGCTAAAAATGCTCGAATATTTGTGAAAATCATTCCAAACCGACGTATGACTGTAGAGCGATTGCAACTGAAGTAATTTGGTCCATTTCAGCAGGAAAAGAAGTTGAAGAGACACCAGAGAAGAAAAGAAATAGGGAAAGTGTGCGGCGTTAGCGGAGATGAAGATGAATGCCAGACAGTATGTCCAAGTACTCAAATATCATCGCTCTTGAGAGAGCTTGTCTAGATGCAATGCAATATTAATAATTAATATTTGTAAAAGCAGTGTGAATGTATTTCAAAATGTATTAAATATAGTATGTATTCTATTGTTTGTATTAATTTTGTATTAAATATCAATGTATTAAAGATAAACAATGTAAATAATTGCTAGCACTGGTTCAGTTTGTTGCATCAGGAACAATATTCCGCGAGAAATTGAAGAAAAAATTGTGTGGATGCAACCTGGAAATGTTGTAGTAATCCTACAAAATTACTGCCATCAGTACGACGCGACGTAATGACAATTATGAAACGTCCTGCATGTAGCACGGGGGGTGTCCGAGACGCCGATTTATGCACATGTTCTCAGTGATTGTCGCGTGCGGTGCGCACAATTCTGCATGGGTTTTCCTGTGTCTCTGGCACAGTGAACGGGTAAGAAACCTCACCGTTGAAAAACGTTGAGTTGAGCAGCTTCTCAGCCGAATCGAGGGCATCGTGAACCGCAGCGTTGGTGAGTGATTTCTGTGAGTGCTTCTTCTGTTCCTCCACAATGGCTCGTGACGCTGCCGGTAACTGAAGCTTGGTTTAGTTACCCACGTCATAGGTTTCTATTCAAAATTTTCTAGTCCTAACTCATTCTAATTACTCAGCTATGTCTCTGGGATTTTTCAAGAGCCGTATGCATCGCTGAGATTAGCTAGAGTTAACGTGCTAGCTTTCCCAAATTACCCATCGTTAGTACGTGCGTTAAAGAGAATATCCATCAAGTGTCATCGAGCTGATATCAACGGAATGTGTAGATACGCAGACAGTCAGAGCATTGCGCCACGAATGGTGTGATGCGTGCGAACGAATTCCGACTACGACAATATGTATCAGATTTGTGTATCCACCTCGAGCTGGTCAATATTTTGAATCATATTGTTTTCCACAGAAGGGACTTGTTCCTCAAAATTCTCGACATGCGCAAACCCCTTGGTCTCTCGCACCCTGGGTAATCTTATTGATGCGTCCAGGATCTGAAATTTGACGTCGCTACTGAGTTGTTCCCTTCATTTCTTTCTTATTTCTACTTTTGTAATTCTTTTCTGAGCAGAAAGCTTCCATTCCCTCACCTACTAAAACCGTGAACCGTTCTACGCTTTCTGTCTTAGCTTTTTCTTGAAGATGTAAGCATATAACAAGAAATGGAAGTTGGGACCTAATTTTTCTGATTTTTTCTCCTCTTAAAGAACTTCTTCAGATTTAATCATGTTTTTCATGCCGCGCATTCGAACTGTCGGACGTTAGTGGGTTGAAAAACCAACCTTCCCCTCCAGTAGACCGGAGAGCATCCTCTGCTTCGCTTTCAGGTACGGGTCAGACGGCAGAATGGAAGTGTGGGGTTGAATCCAGTCGAGGTACTCGGAAATCAGGGCCGAATCGATGATATTCTAAAATAGTCGCAGGCGTAGATGTCATTAAGAATCACCGTTCAATTTCTCATTTTTTCCCTATTTTTCGAAGGCAGGGAAAATTGTCAGAACGACCCTTCAAAAAAATATCCAGAGTTCTCAAGGTGCCGCCAACCCCCCCCCCCTCCCCCACCTCCCTGGAAACTCAGAAATGTTGAGGAAATCTATGGAAAATGTATAATTATCGAGTAGCTCTTGACTGAAACGTTCTTACGAAATGAGATATTATAGGTACACTTCTTGCCGAAAAGATAGACGGATTGCGCGTGAGGTTTAACGGCTTTGAGGCCACAGAATCGCTGCGGGACCCACTCGACCCTCTCGTTTATTGCATGCTCTCTTCGCATCCCTCGTGCAGGCTCCGCCACGACTTTGCAGTCACGGAATCCGCCTAACTTTTCGAGAGGAACCGTATTTAACGGAATACATATATCCACCAGACAGCATAGAATTTCCATTACCTGTCCTTTGTGTTCAAGCACAGGCACTTTGCCTTCGGGATGTTTCGAGAATAAAAACGTAGGTTTGTCGACGAGATCCACATTGACGACCTCTACGCTAAAATATATCGCATAAATGTAAAGCTTTTAAGAGGACAGAAATGAAAAAAAACTCATGCCTAGCGTTTTTCCTAGAAAGATAAAGCAGCACACGCTCACACCATGGGCAGAACCGCATGACGTAGAGCCGAAGGGGTAGTGAGGACGGCTTCAACTCATCTCCTGAAGAAATATAGGTGCAATCCTAGGGTGATCTTGTATTGTGGCACGCAAACACCAACCACATCGAAGCGACATCGTGTCCATGCCCACAATCTCTGGAGAAACGACGGCGGCTAGCTGCCATAGCACTAAAGCGACGCTGGCACTGATCCTACACATGACGAAGTGGAAGCTGGGAAAGCCACACCCGCCCGATTGTATCTGAACCGTCGGGAAAAACACAGATTCAGCTCATTGACCTCATTCCCGTCGTACCACGTCGGAGAAAACGAACACAAACGCCATAAATATAAACTCATTTGTAATCGCTGAAGTGTTGTTTTGACGGGACGTTCGCTCGCGCCAACGAACCACGTCGGCATGTGATCGCTGGTGTGCCAGACGAAGGTCAGCAAAAAACTGACCGCACTGTCATAAGCATTCCGGCACAGAGGCTGAATAGAATTTCTTCTATGACATGACTAGTGGCGGTTGCCGTGTCATGGGAAAGCTGTGCGCCGGAGGAAAGGGAGGATCCTGTGGTGGGATTCGTAACGTTCCTGGGAGGTAGTGATCAAGGATGAGAGGAGGTATCGTATAAGACCGCAAGTTTGGAATCCAGAAAATAGGAGAAGCTCGAAATATAGGAAATTTAAAGCTCAGCTACTGTCAATCCTCAGGAAATATAGGCGTTTGAAGCTCGCGTGACGCAGGAATTTAGAAACTTCCGAATTTCTAAAATCGAAATTCCACTCATCTCTGGTAGTATCCTATAGGAGTGTTTATACTTCGTCGCGACGTGACCGTCCCGTCCAAGCAAACTGTTCAAATGCGATGGGTCCCGAGTGGAAGCGTGTACAAACAGTGGTCGCGATGTGGTAGTTAGCGTATGCCCTCGCGACGCGACGTCGCCGAGGGACGTCACGCCCTGTTTATACTTTTTTCTTGAAATCGACGCGATGGGCCGGATTCGCGTCGCGCCTGCTAGCGGACGCGACGCAATGATTTCGCCGATGTAGGAGCCTGGAGTATGCTGTTGTTTCTTTGATTTTTTTTTCTGCTTTGTTCTAAAACCTACGGGGCTAGAAGACTTTTCATAAGAACTCTGAACGAACGCTTACTCCAAATCGAGCCTCGTGTGTAATTCTGCGTGTACGCAAATTTGTGAACTTTGGCGTGGCGCGAACGCGCGACGCGACGGCTTTGCTACCTGTCGCGTCACGCGTGTTGTAGTCGCCGCCGCGACGCCATCGCCTCGCAAAAAAGTATAAACGTATAAGTATATAGTAGTATATAGTATATATAAACACTCCTTATCTAGCTGCCATTCTATTATTGGACGAGTTGTCCTGGTGAGGTATGGGTACAGTTGACCCGAACGATTCGCCTTAGGGTAACACGTGATGGTAAAAATGATAGCATTTGAGATATTTTTCGCCGAGGAAAATCATCCAGAGGGCCCGAAAGCAAAATTACGAAAAAGCTAAGCAAAGGATTGCTTCTGCTACACAGCGAAAACCCTGTTACTAAATCAATGAGTGTCGCTTTTATAGGACTCGTTTTCAAGCGAGAAGTTGAAGATCAAGCGAATTTCTTGACAGAATTAAGATCAAAAAGAGAGAGAAATGACACTAAGACGAGATTGCGTTATCTAATTCAGCAGTGAGAGCAACGGAAACTGGCGTCTACGCTGAGAAAGCCACCAAAAACGGATGCGTCGAAAGTGAAGCGAGATTCGTTTCTGTTCCTTATTCGGTGAAGAATTTCCAGCTGATAATCTAAGGCGAGACGGGAGACGGGAGTATCTTCGAAGAAAACACTTGGTAAGGAATTCTTGCTAATCATTCCTGACATGCGGTTTTGCAGCAGTATCACATCGACACAGCCCGGTCTTACCTTTACCCATTTTTGCCAGAATTCTTCCTCTATCGAAGTAATGTGAGAATTATCTTCCAAGAATCCTTGCGTCAGCTAACGGTTTTCAAAAGAATAGGTGCAAATCCACAGGAATCTCTCTACGGAGTTTCTGTCACTGTACGCAATGGTAAACATGTTGATCTGTTTGACGTCTTAATGGCTGTACATAAATGGAGTTTCTGAAGTTAACGATTTCAAATTTGCACAGCACTTCCACAGCTGTGACACGCTCTTCCTCGTACTTACTTACATGTGATGCGACCACAGGTACAGGGGTATCAAAAAGCTTCTGGCCTAGACTGCTTCCGAAAACCCTAGAGCAAGGAAATTTTATTATGATCAAAATATGAGCCCCTCCAACACCTACACACTTTTCACATCTCGATTTTAAATTTTTTAAACCATTCAAAAAGAAATTCTTTCACAAGAGTCGAAGTAGCTTTCAACGACCGACTTCAGTTCGTTCTCGTCCTTGAATCTTGTTCCACGAAGATGCTGCATCAAGTTTCCAAACGGAAAATAGTCACTGGGGGCCAAGGCCAGACCATATGGTGGGTGATTCAATAATACGAATACACATGCTCGTGTAGCAGCTACTGCAACCTTTGACCATTGCACGGATGCGCTGTCCTAGAGCAAAAGAATTCCAAGGGTTACCTTTCCACGGCGCTTTTCATTGATTGCTTTTCGAAGTTGGAAAAGCAAGTCAGCATAGAAGTGCCCCGTAATTGTGATATACTCTCTGACGTAGTCAAGCAAAATGATTCGTTCCGCATACCAGAAAATTGTGGCCAAAACTTTCCCTGCCGTGGGTTCCATCCGCGGTCTCACTGGTCTCGGAGAACCTGCACGCCTCCATTCTTTGCTTTGTCCCTGGGACTCAGGGTCATACTGATGGATCCACAATTCATCACCCGTTACAACATGATGCAAAAATTCCTCTGCACTATTTTGGAACCACCTCAAAATTTCATTTGAATGTTCGACGCAGATTTCTTTTCGAATGCCGAGTGGGTATTCAGGAACCATCGTGCCGGAACCTCTGACATTCTTAGGCGTTCGGTTAGGATATTTTCAAACGTGCCTTAACAAATATCCAGGTCTTTCATAATTTCTGCAATTGAAATCCTTCTGTTCTGGAGCACCATATTCTCGACAGCTGCCACATTCTGTTCTGAGTTTGCGTTTGCTTGTCGACCACACCTCTCCTCATCACTGATCGATGTTCTCCCTCTTCGGAACCCGGTGGTTCAAAATTTCAGCTGCCAATAAGAGAGGGTATCTTCCCCACAAGTACTCTGAAGACTGGTGTGGATTTCGTTGGCTGGATTTCCTTCATCAAACAACAACTCGACCACTGCCCTCTGTTTGAAACGCATTCCTTGGCCATCCACCATAACTAGACTAGAAAAATTGTCCGAATTTTTGATCGCGTAAATCTGAGAACTTGAAACATGGCATACTAACTTGAGAGGGTTCTGCTACACGACCGTACCCAAAGTTTCGAGAACAGAGAATGGGAACATGTTAAGGCTAACATGTTAAGTTAAAACTTTTTGACACCCCTGTACATCTTCTAGTCGAATTGCGTTCACCGTGGCGTCCAGCTCACTCCTTCTGGTTTCATCTCCTTCTCAGAGACAGCAATTTTTATGCTGGATTTTTCGCCGAATTTCATAGTCTCATAGAATTTCACTGTAACGTGAACTCATGGACAACGACGAAATAGTGTGACACACACACCAGAAAGCAGGAAATGAAGGCGCTGTTTCCCGTGCGTAGAAAAAGCAGACGACTTTTCCACTGATTAGGTGTGCACGCGTCTCACTACGAAATCCTAGTAAATGGTACGTATTCCGTACACCAGAGTACATATGCTGCGTAAAGTCACGCGTCGCATGTCCGGTCAACAGCGTTAGCTGGCGCGACGAAGTCACAAAGTCCTCGTTGGCATCCACGTCAATGGCAATATATCCGTAGATGGGTGGCTACTCTTCCTGTTCAACTTACTGCTGTGATTGTTTTTCAGCCAGCTACACAGTGAGCGACTCACTTCAAGAGCAAAAAATTTCCGTGGGGCTTTAAAATATACAAATAAAACATGGAGATTCGGATGCCAGTGGGCACTATAGCATAGTTTAGGCTCAGACGCAGAGGTAAGGCATAATTATGAGCAGTTAAATGAGAGGAGATCTGAACAGCGGAAAACCGCAAGCCTTCCAGACTGTTTTGAAGTTTATTCATGAAAGATAACGATTTCATGAGTCAAGCAAACTTGTCCACCAAGTGTTGTATTAGTTGTATTATCTTCAATATCTTATTGTTATCGTGTTCTAATACGTGTTTTTGATTACATGAATTTTAAATTGATTTCTTTAGCAGTTTTGTCCTTGGAATGTGGTCGATCCGAGATTTCAGGTTGATCAGGGGATAATTTTTCCTATGATCGCGTGAATGTGCCCACCACCGTCATTATTAGGGAAGTAAATTGGACTACGCGTTTTTCACGTAAAATAAAAATTATTCTAGAGACAGCAATACAACGCCCCAACCCAGATTACACCACGATTATTGTGGGTTATCCTTCCGAATTTTGCCTGCAATGAGAGAGTGCTCCAGCCCAACATGTCATTCCGCCATAAGCCAAAGTCAGCGCCCATCTGAATTTTGATTTTGGTCCAGATTTTCACCTATTTCTTCATTGAGAAAAGAAAGTTGGTGAAGGTGAGTGGTGGTGACCAGATACTGTCAAGTCTGCACTGTGAGGCAAATAAGACAGCTCTCCACCTTTTTCCTCACAGTCATCTTCCTGTTGAGCGGTTTTTGCCATGTGTCATGCCATGAATAAAAGTCATCGTAGAGGATTTCTCTAGCCGTGCTTGCGACAAAATAGTAGAGTTGCTGGACCACGTAGACTGAACTTTCTTCTCAGAGATCTGTTCTGCTAAGGATTTCTTCTACTTCTGAGCCAACCAGGTTTTTAGGTGGAAAACTTTATTTTCTGTTCTACTAAGCCTATAGGAATTCAGTACCACCGGTCAGACTGTTTCCTCCATATTTTATCATGAGGACAACGCCATCCCTTGTACGTGAGAATACAGATTTGGAGTGGGATTGGACGGTTTTCCTTTGATGAGTCACTGTAGTTTTTGCATGTGTTTTTGAAATAGCCCCTTCTCTCCAGTAATCAATGATCAAATTCGCTCAACAAATTTGACAAATGATTATTGGCATAGATTGGAAGAATTTTTCTGATTGCTACTTTTTCATGATTCCGCGTTTTAAGTCGTTAACATCCTGAAATTTTTTCAAAAATTCAAAAAATAGGTGGTTGCCCACTTGTTCACCAGAAAACAGACCTGTCAACGCGGAAAGAGGGAACTTTGAGGGGTGCAATTTAGTCACTTTTACACCCGACGTTTACCCTCTTTTAGGTTTTCATTAAAAGTCTACCCTCAAGTTGTTGGGTAAAGTACGAGGTGGTACCGAGCGCTCGAGCATGGGCCTTCAATAACTTGGATAAAATCAGAAATCGGCAGGCATTCCCAAATTACCTCCCTAATATTGTATTTAGTTTTGGACGAAACACTCTCTGAAAGTGATAACTGATGCGGAACCTTGTCTCCCACGCTCAAGGTTCCAACAAGGAACCAAATATTCGGACCCAACAAATAGCACATTCCACAGAGTGCGTTTTTTCCCTGGCGACACACAAACATTCAATCTTCACATCAAATTGCTGTGTAAAGTGACCCAGATTGCCAATGACCAGGCTCGTGTACCCATTTTACTATAAATTTCGATAGTTCCTCAAGTAAATCCATGATCAGTTCATAGCATGTATGTACCAAGTTTGTCCTAAAGAATGCTAGACTCATATAGCTTAGAGTAGACATGCACTTTGTGAGCTGTTCAGTTCACAACATTCAGTTCAATACCACCAATCATTAGTTTTTCCGAGATGATCGAGAGATGCACTTTTGTCTGGCCACAGATCTATCCGGAGCGCTGAGACTGGAAACCCCAAATCATTGTCGATGGCACGCGAGTGATGCACTAGACACAAAAAGTGCCGTGACGCTGGCACAAGAGTCAAGGATCCCGCGAGAACAGCTGCTCCTCCGTCGCAGTTTTGACAACAGCGTTCTCACGGAGGCTTTTTATCGGATATTGTAGCATATCTGAGCTATAATATGAAGTACTGATAAGATAGTGGTCAAAAATTGTGTTTTTCTTTTGCTTTCGAGCTCGCAGCCTTTGCTTCCTACATTTTGGGACGAAAAATATAGATGCCCGCAATGGTACAGACCCGCTCGCACGTGCCGCATCATGCGATCGATAGAGGGTGCCATGGTGATGTTGGTGGAATGTGCAGAGGCGCAGACAGTCAGAGCGTTAAGACGCAGATGCTGCGGCGCGTACGAGCGGGTCCAAATCGCTGCAGCCTTCCATAGTTAAGCGTTACAATTACATCATATCACATGTAGTCACTTCACAATGGTTTTGTCCGCGATTCTTGCGCAATTCTGCATCATAAATTGGGTGTAGGTCATGATGAGGCGTGAAAGGGCGGGCCATACCCTTGTGATTGGGTTATTCAAACGATGGGCCAATCACAGAATAATGGCCCGGCCCCACTAGGCCTCATCATGACCCATACCCTCATAAATTGAAATTCTCGACAGTGAATAATACATTTATGACTAAAAACAGCGTGGTAAGCCGGTTCAGAACCGGCTGCGGCACCAAACTCGTCTCCTGTTACATCTGCGGTTGCAAACTGAATCAAAGAAGTGATATCATACACTTTTCCGGTGAGTAAAATATTAAAAAGTGGCAAACTTCGAGGAAAATGACAAAAATGTAAGAATCAATCCAGGAGCAACAAGGCAACGTGCCGAGGGAAAATTTCAGAGCCTGGATGCGTCATTGAGATTACCCAGGTAAGCATGTCCTCGACATGTTTACCTAGGGTAAATATGTGTGATTTACCGTTACACGTTTACCCTTGGATACCCTTTACCGTTACACCGGTACACGTTTACCCTTGGAAATCTCTATGCTGCATGATGCCCCAGGTCTCAGTCTCTTGGACAAAATCCCCCCCCCCCCTGAAACCTTCCTATCACGTCGTTTTTCCGTTATCACCCTCACCTCAAAAAGACCCCATCAAATCAGTCACCTGGGTCTCGGCGGCTCTTCCTCGTTATCGCAGGGGTGGCCGCGGGCGGAGACAAATGCACTCCCCCTCGTGACGTAGCCGAGCGGGACGTTTATCGCTCTTGACATCCGAAAAATTAAGAAGTTAATCGGACGAAAGTGCAGTTCGCTTTACTACAGATGTCCTTTATTGGTAGGAACGGACTAGTTTGAAGTCAACTTGGAACAGTTCCAAAGTATGTATTAGCCTGGAAGTTTTCTCGTTACTAGGAAGTAAGGAGTTCTGTAGTAGTCTTGTTTCTGACAAGATATCTGCTTACAATTAGCTATGAAGATTTAGAGTAAGTAAACGCAGGGGGAGGCCTATCTCATAGGTTTGCCTTCCGTCTAAGGTTTCATTGCGAAACGGAAACAGAACTACTTTTTTCTTTTACTTTCCAAATGTACAGTGAACCCCAAACGGCGGTAGACAAGCGGCGGACCGCGGCGCGGCGTTCTTGAACAAAGACAACCAGAGCGAGCATGCAGAGCCCTTGCGTCTCTACCCAAAGAACGCCGCGCCGCGGTCCCGACCCTTATCTGCGGCCGCTTGGAGTTCATTGTAGTAGACCCTTTTCTCTTTTTATTTTTTAAAGTATGCTACTCCTTTTAGTTCGCATGCCAATGCCAGTTTTCCTATTGAAAGCTAGCTTCCCAGAGAAAATCATAGATTTTCAAGGACCACCGTAAGTAAATTTTATTCAGTGTTCAGTTCCAATAATATAATAATATCCAACCAGCGATTCATTGAACAATCCACTGCTTTTTGCTCGCCCAATGTGTTTGTGATTACACAGGATTCGACATTCTGTCACGTGCAACCCCGAAAATGAAGAAAAAACTGAACTTCACGCGGAATTTCACGTCATCCTCGTCGTGCAAATCCCGTGCAAACGTCACGCAGTCAGTGTTATCATTGCACGTTCATAGCATGTGCACAGTGTGTGCGTGAGATGGATGCGTGGATTGCGCGTAAACCTAACGAATTTCTATATCACATCCTTATACGATGCTGGGCTAGGCTCATAGCACGAAGTTTGCACGAAGCCAAAGGCAGTGTCCTCTCAGAATGGCTTTCAAGATTTGAACGAAACGGAATGAATCTTCGGGAAACGCTGACCCTACATTCTTAGATCACTCAAAAATTCCCAACAAAATTCCAGAACAAGGGTTGCGCTGGAGAGCCCTTTTTAGTCTTTTCTTTGGTGGAGAGGCGCATTGCGCACTGAGACATCTGCAACAAAGCTGCACAACTGGTGGTATCGATCGATGGCGCCCAGCACCTCATTGTGGCAGATATCTAAGGTAGAAGCCCAGATTTTCCACAAAAGAAGCGGCTCAAGAACAGGCTCTTTTCCGCTTTTGTAGGGAATCATGAATACTATCGGGATCAATGTCCTTTACAGATTTTTCCCTAAAAATAAATAAAAATATAAAAATCTTGGAAGGTTGGGTGTGCAGCGTTATACCTGGGAAGGGCGAAGCAGCTGTGAATGGTCATTTCACCAAATTAGCTAATCACAGAGTGGGTCCGCGCCGCCCATTCTGCCTAACGCCCTATAGCTGGAATTGATTCTGACGTGAGATTTCGATTTCGGTGCTTTTGACCTTATGGAAGGAGTCAAACTCTGTGTAAATCAAACTCCAGACTTCTGAGACGAACAACGGAAATATGGCACGAATTCCATGCATGCGAACTCTTACTGTCATGCCTTCCAAAAGGGATTATTCCTGTTGAAAAACGTGGTTGCTTCGAACGACACGACACAGTTTTCTCTCGGGATTTTTTTTTTTATTCGATGATAGAACAAGAAATGATTAAATAAATGTCACCCCGTTCTCACTCATGTGTCTTAACCTAACGGCATGTTATCAAATTCCAGCTCCCTACTAAGAGAATGACGCCACCTCTATCTCTCGCTGCTGCTTTTTCTGGATCGAGAATGGTTCACGTGCACGATCGCTGCCAACAAAAGAAGACGGCTCTTGCTCCTGACGATCTGCCATTCAGCTCCTGATAGACTACCAATCAAATTGATTAGTTTTTCTCCGCTGGGAAGTGCACTGATAAAATGATAAGTATCGATTGATCAGTTTCCGGTGCAAGGATCCCCTCCCGCGGCGACGGCACGCTTGAGCCGACTTGACGCGTGTAAACACGTGCGCACACAGCCTGAACGTGCATGAACGCGACTCAAGTAGTTTAACAGGTTAAACACGATCGAAATTTCAGGGCGAGCCTTCAGCACTGGCTGGAACCAAGTGGCGGTGTTCTCTCCATCAAACCATCTCGTTTTCTTGCTCTCGTTCTACTGTTGTATATCTTGTACATATTTAACACTTCAAACTGTTTTGTACCTTGTTGTAAGGGCAGTTTACACTGGATGCGTGCGTCTGACGCTTGACTGACGCGCATATCTAGTATAAGTTACCCTATAAGTATCAGCTTACCGGAAATGACAGTATTCGTCTGAAGAAGGTTACGTGAATTGTTCATGTACGGCCCTTTCATCTTTTCATTTGTTGTCAAAGAGTATTCTTATCTTTATGACGTCTGCGTGGAATTAGTTTTTCAATGCGTTGGCAGCTTCCCGGAGATCTTGCCCCGAAGCTAAAGCAGTACACCCTGTAAGAACTACGGCACATAAAGCACCTTGATTACAGAGCTCATTGATTGAAGAACATTCGGTACGCATCTATGACATTCATGCTAATGTGTCACGTCATAAGAGAAAAGGGCGTTGCCAGTTTTGTGGAGTTTTGTTTATTTACACTTAGTTTTCCGCCCTAAACTGTTAACTCATACTCTCCTCAAGTTTAAATCTGTTAGAACCTGACCCTACCCATGCAGAAACCTAAAAAACGAATTATGAGGTGAGGCTGTGTTTAAAGGCAGCACTCACAGAAATCCTCACTTTCAAGGTGAGTCATTCACCGTTTAGCAGGCATCTAGACAATCACGACAGTACGTTGAAAACAAAGACTAACCGCCTACTTGCTGAAATGCTGCCGTGGATGCTGATGCTGTCCGCCACGCCAGCTAACTCTATACGCGGGCACGCAGCGTGTTTTGTAGCGCTGTATTGTATGGAATGCGTATCATTCACAGGGTTTCGTGGCGGGACGCGCGCACTCCCCATTGGCGGAACACTCGTGCAGGCTTTCGTCGCACGGGAAACGGCGTCCTCTTTTCTGCTTTCTGGCGTTTCGCAGTATTTCACTATTGTCTATGAGTTCACCGTCCTCAGAAACCTCCAAATTCAGCGAAATCTCGAACATAAAAATTTCCATGGATGCTGGGCGTTTGCGCTGTGAATGCACCAATATTTACTTCTTTATGAGTGCCTATAGTACGCCATTGTATTTGTTTGCCTTTGCGCTCTTTTTTTATGGTTCCATAATTAGTGCTAGCAGTACAACGGGTGAAGGGGAGAGTGATCTTTGTGCTTGATTACTGAAATGTGTACAAGAAACCTGCCCAGTTCCTTGATATTACATTGAGACGCTTTTTTCAAGTCAAAGTCAATGGTTCGGCGGCACTGATAATCAGCTCCATAGTGACTTTCACATGTCAATTTTAAAGAACAACCAATTTGCTTACACATTACGGGTTAGAATCGCGTGCATCGACCAATGACTGGCGTTTACACGTGGTTCCGTAGAAAAAGCCGTGCTGATGTTCGCGACGTTTGCTCTGCGTATCACATTCGTCGTTATCTCCAGTTATGTTTAGGATATCAACCAACGATCTGCTTACTATAGTGTGTTTCGCACGCGACAATAGTTGAGTATCTGTGCAGACAACCTGCTTTTCTCTCACCCCTCTCCAATTGCTGCACACTCTCCCGCGTTCTTTTTCTCTCTACTGTCTTCCCAACTGTCGTCCCTGGCGAAACGCACTATAGAGATAACGACGTGGAGGGAGGTAAACGCTGCGAAATACGTATGTCTCAATCTAAAGTTCTTGTCGAAAATATAGACAGATTGTGCGTGGCGGTTTCATAGCGTCGCGGTTGCAGAATCGTGGTGGAACCTGCTCGAGCCTCTCAATTGGAGCATGCTCTCTATGCATTCCTTGTCCAGGTCCTGCAGCGACTCTGTAATCACTGAATCCATCTATCTTTTCGAGAGGGGCTGTACATATAGTCTTTCCAAAAAATACTCGCCTCCCGCTACACCGCGCCTCGACTGAGCCACGTCGCACCACGTATGATAATGCATAGGAGGCGCGGCGCGGCTCAACAGACGGGCGGTGGATGCCGGAGGCAAGTATTTTCTGGGACGACTGTAGATACAGGACTGTGTGTGAACCCTGCGACATTCGGTTATGAGCGACCACCCTAAGAATTGTATCTTGGCTTCCGTAGTTCTTATTGACGTCTCATTTTTTTTTTTTTTTTTTCGGGGACTCAACTTCTTCGGTGTTGTGGGATCGGATGGGGATCCCAACCTGTTCTTGCCTGTAAGAAAACACATCCTCCAAGAAATCGATGGAGATGCGATGATTTAGTGCGGCTTGAATTTGGCGAAGTTAATAGACTCCGAATATCGACTTGGCCTCACACAAATAGAATCTTGCCGACTTAAACAAATCTAAATTAGGAAATTTCGCACCAAAACTGTCATATGCCTTCTTTTGGATATTATCGATTCCTACATTGTACCCATTTGAAACAGAACAAAATTTTTGGCGAACTTTGCGGTTGTATGAGTGAAAAGTGGTAAAATAACTTCAATTGGCTTACAAAGACGTCCTTTGACTGGTCTCGTCATTAGTCGACCGGCACGGTACTCTTTAGTCACCAGGGATGCTTTTTTCCCTATTAAAAAAAACCTGGTACGACTCGAAAGGATGGTACGACTCCACATGCAGAGCCTCAAAAATTCCGAGTTTTTCTTTTTCTGCTGAAACATTTGCACCGTAGGGATATTTACGAAGTTGAAAACGAATATCCTATCCATTTCGTACCGTAACCTTGCCTTTCGTGCTGCTGCGGTAAGATTGCCGTGGGAAACCAAGAGAAGCTGTCGATTTCTGTACGAAAGTGAAAGTAACATGCAAAAAGATGCTGATAATCATGATCAGCGTCTGAAACTACCCCTCAGTGCAAAATTTTGGATGGTATTGCGAGACAGATATTTGCAGTAAGCCCTTCGCAATCCTACAAATATGAGGTCGCGGTGCAATATGGATACGATATTTGCGTTCAACATCTCGAAAAATCCTACTCTGCAAAGCCTCAATGGGAATTTAATGGAAAATGTCTCGAAAATTTCGCGCCAAACATCTTCGATAACTAAGTGCCGCTTCCCAGAGCCAAATGTCCCAAGGATCTCCTTTTTCGCGGTAACAACCACTTTTCGTGATTTTTTTTCGTGTGCCACAATACAGAAGACCAGGTTGTCGACCCAGATGAGTAGGCGCCTATGTAGTAGTAGTTCATGTGCCCAGTAAGGATAAAATCGGTCGAAAATGACAAAATGGAGCTCATATTCTTCTGACTGATCCCTGAAAGCCGTTCTGCGTTTGAAGTGTACCCTAGACACCTGTCTCATGATTGGGAAGAAGTGCGCCCTAGACAATGTGTTCTTCTCACCTAGAGAAAAAAAAAAACTATAAAATGAGAAATGTGGGGGATTTCCCAGCTATCAGAAGGAGCCTTATTCATCACTGACACTACCGCCCTTGGTCCCTACATAACTACGTTAGTGAACCGCACAATTATCACGGCGTAAAGCTTCCATGCCAACAGTTTCACTCTCTCTAGACGAACACTTTCCCACGTGATCACACATAGAACACAGAACGAATAACCACAAAGAACGATTGCATACACATTTTTTCAAATTTAACACGTCAATGAACGGAACAAATGATGACATAAAGTGGGATCTCTGCACTTTCACACCATTACATCGGCTGCCGTTTACACAACGCACTTTTTGTCTGGGTATTGAACCGGTGGGTACACAGTAGTAGTGCGACCACAGGAAACAATAGCCTGTAGTAACTTTCTCATGACACGTCATTTCTCGACCTTAGTGTCTCGCACACCGATCTTATTAACCGATTCATTGACATGGCATACTGCCATACGCAGATCAAACAACGCTCAACTCAGAAACTGAAACACTTTCCTAACCCATGTGGCACAACTTCTTATGAACCTTTTATTACTACACGGAACACAATCAATTTTATTAATCAGATCACAGTGATGATTCAAAAAAGCAACCATAAAAAGCTGTGCCTAGGGACTACCACACTACAAATGTCCTGCATTTGATAAAGCGATCATTCCTTCCAGGAATACACCATACAGGAAATAATACTAACTTTTATGGTTGTCTCATTGCAACAACACCTCGCTCTGCGCCTACCCTACCCACTACGCTGTACAACTAGTAGGATCTTCTAGTCATTAGCGAAGGTGGGCCCAACGACAATATAACAACATGAGAAACTCGGTCTGACAATAATAAAACACCAATATAAGAGAATCAAAGGAACTTCTGAATCTCATCGTAAATAGCCAAAACCAAGGCTCCTCCTGTTCCACGGAAAACGTTCGACAAAGCTCCCTTGAACATGGCTCCGATTCCTTCGTTAGCGATGATCTTCTTGGCACAGTCAAGAGTATTCTTGTAGAGTACGTCTTTTCGGCCAGACTGCATCATCATACGACGACGAACAGTATCCCAAGGATAGGAGAGAATTCCAGAACCAACGGTGACAACCTAAAAAACATGAATCTCTTTCAAATCTTCTTTTATCGGCGTTTTTGTAAACTTCGATAAGTAATAGCGTAACCGTACCTGAGCAACGGCCCATGCAACGAAGAAGTTGAGTTTTCCTTCAGAAGCTAACAACATCTTAGCAGTGTCGAACATTCCGAAGTATGCTGCTCGGTAGATGATGATACCTTGCACAGAGACGAAGAAACCACGGTACATTCCGATGGGTCCATCGGACTTGAAGACCTTGATCAAGCAGTCAGCCAATCCCTTGAACTCGCGGTTAGCTCCTTTGCCGACATCGGCAGCGAGACGTGTTCGGGCGAAATCAAGAGGGTAGACGAAGCAGAGGGAGGTGGCTCCGGCAGCTCCTCCGGAAGCGAGGTTTCCAGCGAAGAACTTCCAGAAATCCTTCTTCTTGTCGAGACCCTCCATGAACATCTTCTTGTAGGTATCCTTGAAGGCGAAGTTCAAAGCCTGTGTGGGGAAATATCGGATGACATTGGCCAAGTTTCCTCTCCACAAGGCAGCGAAACCCTGCTCCTTAGGAACGCGAACAAGGA
Source organism: Ancylostoma ceylanicum (assembly GCA_000688135.1). NCBI lineage: Eukaryota > Metazoa > Nematoda > Chromadorea > Rhabditida > Ancylostomatidae > Ancylostoma > Ancylostoma ceylanicum. Next base: position 24,508 of record JARK01001562.1, read on the forward strand.
CATCGATGATTCCCTTGTATCGCTTGTCAGCGGCAATAGTGCTTGACGCATCTTGTACCTGGAAAAAAAAGTCGACTGATATCAAAACTCTGCAACTGATATCATAACCGGTGAGTCAGAAACCACAATTCAAACCAGACACACCTGCAGAAGAAGTTTCACACGCTCGATCGGAGCGACTGCGGTCTTTGAGATAGCAGCAGCGGTACCTTAAAACATAATCCTATGCATGTTTTACAAAACAGATGCCCTAGTCTCACTAGACAGGTGGCAACAGAAAAACAAAAGACAAACGAGCAGCGATAAGTGTTCACCTCCGGAGGCCAAGTCAATGAAAAACTTCTTGGCGTCGAACTTGTCTGGCATGTTGATAAAGGATGAAGTACCTCGGTGGCCGGTGCTTGCCTGGCTAAAGCAAAGAAACTGTGCAGCTTGAACACTCCCCACCCCCTTCGGAGCCATTCCAATTTTTGCCGCCGTGGCGGTCCTGACACGAAAGTTGTCGCGTTTTTTGCGCCAGCTCGAATGTTGGCGCACTGCCAATATCAGTGTGGCACTTATGCAATTCCTATTATCATCGTCTGTTGTTCCTTATTTGGCTTTCGCACGTGCTTCCGCTGAATTTGCAACTTTCACTCCGGGAAGAAGTTTCCTTTTTCTCTGAGAATGTCGTCTTTCTAGGCCATAGAGTTATAGAAGGTGTCTTGTCATCGGGCCGGTTTTCTCCAAAAATTTCCCTCATTGACTTCATTTAAGGGGGTTGTCTGATGCAGTTATCACAAAAATTGCCCTAGTTTCCTACCTTAGACCCGTTTTTGCACGGATTTGTTAGGAGTGGAGATAAACGAAAGAAAAGAAGTGCCAGTTTTGGCAAAGAAATGGCGGTTTGATAAGACACTACTCCGCTTTCTCCGCACAAAAATCTCGAAGTTTTCTTCACTGATTGAATGAGGGGCTCTTTAAAACGATAAGCATAAGTATGGCATCCACTTTGTACCGTAACGTTATCAAATTTGCTGTTAGCGTTGTCGTCATTACTCTCGTTTCCTTTCAGATCCTAGCATTTTATTCCATTCTCCTATGTTGTCCTCATCGTAGCCTTAAAAAAACGAGAGTCTGGTAGGAAACTAGTAAGATTTTAGTTATTACGACATCGAATGATCCCTAGGTGGAGTCTAGGAGAAATTTTCTGAGAAACACCGATCCGATTACAAGGCACTATAATTCTATTTCTAGGCGGAGCGCTTGGCCTTTAACCTATCTGTTCTGATCTGATTGAAATGTGTTTAGGATGCCATCGGATGCAAAGAAAGCAAGGGATGCTGCAAAAAAGGCAGCAGCAAAACAACAAAAAAGTAACCGTGGAAAAAAAGTAGAACCAAAAGAAGATCCCCTTGTCAACAATGCCCAAACAAATGGGGAAACAAAAGCGAGTCCTGCAAACGATGCATCCTTAAACGGGGATCAAACGGAAGGTTCGTTTAATTTGCACTGATTTATGCTATCTCTGCCTTCTGGACCGAATGCATCATTGAGATTACCCAGCGTTAACGTGATAACACCACACAGATTTGCTTATCGTTAGCACGGGCGGCAGCACGTTTATTTCGGGTAATTTCAGTGATGCATTTAGGCCCTGTTGATTTTGTGCAGTGATAAAATCTTTTTTTTATGACAATACGCGTCTATTGTTATATGGTTTAGCGCTGATCGATGCGGCAGCCCTTACACTCCAAAAGATTGAGTTGGAAAATGCTCAAGCCCGATCAGTTGCTGGCGCGTTGACATCAAATCCAAGAGGCCTTGACCACAAAGTAGAAAGCCTAACGGTGAGTTACTTCTCGTTTTAGCTTGCTATTTGTGAGCTTTCATTTTAACATGGGCATTATAAAAATCAAACTGTACAGTTTTGTGACCGTGAGCTGGAAGCAGTACTGCTGAAACCAGCTCGGATTTCTTGACGACTTATTTCTAAGGTGGCGTGAGGTCGAAATTTTCCGAATTGGGTTTTATTTTTGTTTTTTTTTTCATAATCATTGTATTAGGCTGTCCCATAAATAAAGGCCGATTTGAAGCTGAGCTTCGCAAGGTGCATAGCTGTAAAAAAAATCACGAGAACGAAAAAATGACAAGATGGTCCTAGAATGTAAATGGCGCACGCCTTGTGCTTGCTGATCGCTCAAGAATTGTCCACTTAGCTCCTAAATTGGTAGGGTTATGAAGTTTCAAATTTTCTTGGCTGCGACCATTATTTTTGGGACAACCTAATATCTCGCGTGTTAGGTGTTCAAGCAAAGCTAGTGAAATGTATGAGTTTTAATATGTGTCGAGCACTTTGTAACTTTTATTTCCCACTCACTAAATGTACCAATTGATCCACTTATTTACAAGGTTATTTTTTTACTAGTTACCCAGCACTGAGGAACAGAGCTGGAATTCATATTGAAGGTGATAGAAGAGAACAAGCAATTTGTCTAAAGATTTTTAGAAGTCCAGTAGGTGGGCCAAATTCATGCATTGAGACCCGTACTTTTCTCCAATAGTGCTACTATCAATGAAGATGTGAGATTAATAGTGTTGAAGTCACACGATATCTTGTCACTCACCTTTTCTATTACGGGATTGTGCTTTCTGGTGAATAGTTCTGAATACGAGTTTGACGGTTTCAGAGAAACAACGTTTCGTAACGTTATCAGATTCTTGTATTGTTTTGAAACTTGGCTAGAAAAGGAATTTTTGCAAGTAATCGCCGTAAATAATTACATTTCTGAATGCGCAGTCATATTTAGCACATGCTGTTGAACTCTAAGTATTACACTTAAATTCGCAGTCAGACCCTGTCAGGTCTAATATTTTATGCGGATTAAATTGACTGCACAGGGGTGCGCATGAACGTGGTGGCGTACTGACATGATATGACCTTACTTCTGCGTAAGAAATTGAAAACGTTGATCTTTATAGTTTACCAATTTTGACTATCACAATCATACATGAAAAGCTAACTTGCCCGATTAGCTGTGACCTTGCAAATGCATAATTGATTTTGATTCCAAGTACTCCATTTCCAGATCACATTTCATGGAAGAGAAATTGTGGTTGACACGAAACTGGAGCTTAACCGTGGTAGACGATATGGGTTGATAGGTTTGAATGGCAGTGGTGAGTAACGCCTCTTCATCTATGTATTCTTCCAAGTTGCTTTCCTTCTTCCTATTTCCAGGTAAATCAACAATCATGCATGCTATTGTCAATCGAGAATTACCCATTCCTGAAGGTGTCGACATGTATTTGGTAAGTTTTCATCGTTTTGGAAAGTGTTTAGAGAAGTTTTCGAAAGATTACGATTATGCTGCTGCTCAAGGGAGGGGCAGAAAATGAGCATAACGTAAGTAGCAGTGCCGTAATGAGTTAGATTAGTTATGTCGATCCAATTTAAAATCCTTGAAGTTGTGGGCATTGTTTGTGATTGCTTGATAGCTCTGCTCCAAATTTTTTGAGAACCAATTATGATTCCTTCGTTTTCTGGAATCTTTCTCGAGACTTCCGTTTTCAACCATCAAAGCCGTTTCCTTATGTTGGTTTAACTCGAAACACAATTTTCAAGGTGTCACGTGAAATGCCTGCTTCCAATATGACAGCTTTGCAAGCTGTGGTTGATGTTGACTCCGAAAGGAAAGAGCTGGAGCATCTTGCAGAAGAACTTGCAGGAAATGACGACGATGGTGAGTTTTTTAGAGGTGTTGCTTGTTTCCTAACTCCTGTAATATTCTATTTTTTAAGAGAGTCAAGAGAGGTTAATGGACATATACGACAGGCTTGATGAGATGGACGCGGCACTCGCTGAAAAGAGAGCTGCCGAGATTTTGCACGGTTTGGGTTTCACGAAAACAATGCAGATGAAAGCGTGTAAAGACTTCTCAGGTTTGCTGATAATTTATCTTTATCGCTGATAAATCTGTGCACAATTCAACCATTTCTTTCTAATTGCAGGAGGTTGGCGAATGCGCATTGCTCTGGCACGAGCGCTGTATTTAAAGCCATCTTTATTGTTACTCGATGAGCCTACCAACCATCTTGATCTCGAGGCATGCGTTTGGCTGGAGGGGGAGCTCAGCAAATACAAGAGAACTCTCTTAATTGTTTCACATTCACAAGATTTTATGAATGGTGTTTGTACTAACATAATTCACCTTTTCCAAAAGAAGTTGGTATATTACACGGTGAGTCATTGTCATGCCTCATTTGCATCAAATGTGATGCTACTATTCGACATACTTGTGGTTCAGGGTAACTACGACCAGTTTGTTAAAACTCGCATCGAGCTTCTTGAAAATCAAATGAAACGATACAACTGGGAACAAGCGCAACTGCAGCATATGAAAGTAAGCTTTTTATTTCTATTTCGGGGTAAAATACTGGTCAACATAGTGCCTGTCTTATTATACCAGTGTATATTGTCACTGACTTCCTCAGTGTGAAATACATTTACTGACACCAAGTTGTCTTTTACGTTCCTTTGCTTAACCGAAAATAGTCATTTTTGTAGGATTACGTGGCACGTTTCGGTCACGGATCCGCGAAGCTTGCGCGCCAAGCGCAATCGAAAGAGAAAACCATGGCAAAGATGATTGCTGGCGGATTGACTGAAAAAGCTGTCGCGGAAACGGTTAGTATTTTCTAGGTTCTATGTATTCATACTAAGTTTTCTTATCGAAAGGTATACTTGGAGTTGTATAATAGGGCGCAGCATTTATTTTTCTTCTTCAGTTACTATTACCATTGTTCTGGTTTGTCATCGGAAATGCAAACATTTCTTCTCAAAAAATTTATTCCCTTTGGTACCAAACCATTAAATGAGTCAAGTTTTGCGATTTTTAAAGGTGAAACAATTCTACTTCTTTGACGCTGGTCATATTCCACCTCCGGTCATCATGGTTCAACATGTTTCGTTCCGGTACAGTGATAACACGGTAGCTACTTCGATGCATACTTTATTTGTTGTCGCTTGGCATAAAATAAAAATATGACAGGATAACTCACTATCTTACAGCCATGGATCTATAGGAATATCGACTTTGGAATTGATCTTGATACACGGGTGGCGTTAGTGGGTCCAAACGGAGCGGGAAAGTCCACTTTACTCAAGCTTTTGTGCTCGGATGTTATGCCAACGGACGGGCTGATCAGGCGGCATTCACATGTTAAAATTGGTAGATACCATCAGGTAGGTTTCACCGTTTGCTTCCTATTTTCTTCTTTGGTTTGGACCTTTTTAAAGTGTTCGAGAGTCAATTTTGCACCACCCCAAGGTTGTTTATTGAGAAGCTTTGGCTGGAGTTTTATGTTTTCTTAGCTTGATTTCGCTTTCTTCCACTTTTTTGAAAACTGATATGGGCGCGTTCATGTCAAGAAAATGAAAGGAAATTCTAGAGTCGCCCTTGAGGAGCGCGGTCGTAAGCAAATCGGTTTCATCTTCACAGACTTGCTTTTTTTCAACTGTTCGAAGAGATAACCAGGCAGGATCTGGAACTTATAATTTATCTTTATGGGTATAAGCTCGCATATTCTCAGAGATTCCGTCAAACGAAAAGGTTTTTTATTCTCTGGATAGGTTTTCGAGAAACCTGAGGCAACGAGCAGTCATTGTCGAGCGTTTGGCGCATGGTTTTAAATATGCGAGTGCCTAGGGCAATTCATGCTAGATGTGTCCGTTTGGCGCGCGTACGTCTATGTTATAAAAGATTTGGCTTGTTGCATCGCTGACGCAGCTCAGACGCACGCCTTTGCGGCGACTGCGCGTTCCTTCTATTGAGGGTGTACTTGTCGCGTTGACCAATCCCCGTGAAAAATCTTCACCTAGTAGATGCGCGCATCGGACTAGTATAAGTCACCCTCATTGAGTAAAATGGTCGAGGTGGTCGGATGCATAACTGTTCCCTTTCTTGTTATTGTTATGTTATAAATTCATGCTAGATGTGTGCGTTTGGCGCGCGTACGTCTATGTTATATCAGGTTGTTGCGAAATTAATTGCCGAAATAGACAGCCCAGTTCAAAATGCTGTAACTCTGTTCAAACGCAACTTTATTCATCAAAATAAAATCCATCAGATTCTACACATCTCTGCCAACGATATGGCAATTCATTTATACCTTTACAATGAAAACTGAGATCACAAGATTTTAAGAACTCTTGGAAGACAATTTCAACATGCTCCAAGTCAGAAAACTGCTGCTGACGCAGGTTTGCTTCGAGAGCCCGGAAAAAGTGATAGTCGGTAGAGGAGAGGTCTGGAGAGTAAGGTGAGTGAGGGAGAACCTCGATGCCTAACTGCGTCAGTTTTTGCCGGGTGAGTTGCGAAGTGTGAGGCCTAGAGTTATCCTGGAGCAGGAGAGGCCCACCTCTGTTTACCACTGCCGGCCACATTTGTCGCAACTTTTCATACATCAGGTCTAAGTCACAACAGTAAGACTCTGATGTAACAGCCTGACCAGGTTGCAGAAGGCTATAATGAATAACACCCTTACAACACCACCAAACTGTCAACATAACCTTTCTAGGGTGAAGATCTGGTTTAGGGAAGCTTGGAGGGGTAGAGAACTTGTCTACCCA